>CACRSC010000084.1:334153-463628 GCA_902651635.1 Mastigamoeba balamuthi
TGTGCATCAGCATCAAAGCACATCACTCTCTCTGCCTTTTCTCACTTTATATGCCGGCAGTGTATGCTATATGCCGGCGGCATATACTATATGCCACTGGCACAGAATGTGCTGGTGACAATAACTGCTGACATAACCACCGACTTATAATACCCTTGTTCCAGGCCCCAGTTCTCAGTCCTGCCCATCAGAATCGTGCGCGATTTTGTACACACACTCACTTATGGGCTTTCTGCTCGTGTTGTGAGGGACAGCCAATACCGAGCTTACCTCACAACACACAGTGCGTTTTTTCCAAGAGACGAAAACTGCTGGCATATAACACCTTTTTAGGGGGAATTCCTGCCCATCAACCAGTCTTATTCAGGCTGAGCAGCACAAAGACACCATCGTGGATTGTGAGGTGTGCAGCTCTCCCGCAGTGCATGGTGAGGGCGGCAGCATCAATGCCGAGGTCATAGACGAATTGTGGCATGAACCCCGTGAGGGTACGACACCAGTTGGGATTGTCCTTGTAGTGCACCCAGATCGCAGACTCGTTGCTGGGGAAGAGCTGCACAACTGCAGGAAGGGCAGCAATGACCTCCTCACACCTCTTCATGTACTCCTTGATCCGCTCTACCAGCGTGGCAGTGCCAGCAGTGCCTCCTCGTGCCCGTCTGTCCGCAGCAGCCATGGCGCTGTGATGATAATCACAAGGCTTCTGCTCTATCACAGGCGCAAAAAAAACACACAGAAGCACCTGTATCTCAAAGATGATGTCACGGTACTCAAAGAAATCTATGGTATTACATCTGTGACCCAATAGGATAACAACAAATTAATATCTAGTAATGAGCGCCTAGTATTTCTCTCAAAATTCCTTACTGTTACAGATCTCATTTAAGTGATTTCTGAACCTAGAATCCACAGACTGTAACCAAATTAAAGAGCAAAGTAACTCAAGGGCACTCAGGAAATTAAGTCATATCTAAGGTATCCAACTCTTTCGGAGTCTGAAGAAGAACAGCTATGGTATCAACTGCTTGTATAGACTCTATAAGTTACTCAGGAGTTTTGATTGAAGTTGTAGAACCATCAATGTTAAACTGACTGTATAGTGCTCAACTATCAAATGCAACTCCCATACCATTACAGGCTTCCTGACCGTGATTACAAGCAAACCAGTAAGGCTCAAATTTCTTTTTCTTCTTTTGGAACTCGAGCCATACTAAATAGTAGTAAAGAACCATTCTACTATTTTAAACTGATCACTACATCCATCACTGAAACGAGCAATCTATTTTCTCTCTGGCCGTGAAAAAGGTTTAGGCTGAAATAGAGCACGCTTCATTGCAATAACAGCAACAGAATCATTAGCAATGCCCTTGCCAAGAACAAATGCATATGTTTGTTACATTCATCCTCTGTATCAAAAGATAGCTCATCCAATATACAACTGTCACTCCAACTTGACTCTCATAGCAGCCTGGAGTGAGTTTGATGAAGTCACAAATAACCAAGGTTTCCTCAGGAATCTACACGAGACTTCTTTGATGGACTCTTTCCAGTGCAATTGTTGGTCTGTGTACCACATAATACAGAAGAACAAATTAACACATGAACATTTCAACTCCAGTATAGAAATGCACAACATATTGCATACTGAAAATAAAACAACTGACAACATCAACTAAAAATACAGTGGGGGAATAGTACTGTACCATGAGGGATTATCAGGCCAACTGGTAATAACCTCTGATGGGGGTGCGTTCTCAATTATTGGGGGAATATACCCCTCCCGCCTTAGTTTCACATTTCTTGTATGTGCTCTGCTTGCAGCAGCATGACTCTCTGCTCTGTACTTCTCTGTCTTGCTCGTAGAGAGCCCCCAAATTGACCTGGTGCCTGTGCAGAAGAAATTTCAGAAAAGGAGCATATTAAAGTCCCTAGTCAAGCTACTATGCACAACCTGCTTCGTCTAATTTGAATCGCCCATCCAGTTAGAGGGAGGCCAGACTCTCAAATGGCCGATTGCAAACAGACATTGACATTGAAGAAATCCTGATCTATTTGCAATGATTAATCTTCAATTGTCTACGACAGGCTCTCACAGTGACTGGAAGAGGTACTTCTCATTGGTCCACACCTTCCCCCCAGTCCTTGACTGGCAGCCCACCTTGGCCTCCAGCACATGCCCCGCTGCGGGCATCGCCACAGCCAGGTACCAGCTCTCCTGCTCCCCCTGCATCCCCACCTCGTGCACGTCCGCCCACTCCTCCCCAAAGTGGTCCAGCACGCTGTACGCCACGGCGCACTGCACGCCACTGAGGTCGTTGCCCTGCACCGTCACCGCGATTTTGGCAGCCTCGCTGGCCGAGACGCCCTGGGCGACGCCAATGGTACCGGTGTCGTCGCTGATGGTGCGGATTGCGTCGGAGCTGGCGGAAGAGTCGTACTGGAACCTCACGTAGCGAGTGGTGCCGTTGTGTCCCAGGTAGTAATTCTGGCCATCGCCTTCGTAGTTGCACCATGCGGTGGCCTCGAGGAACATGTTGTCCGAGGACATGGGGATCGTGGTGTACCAGTGGTACGTGTAGTTCCAGTAGCCAAGGTAGTTGGCTGACATGCTTTTACGATAGAGCCACGGAGCCCCGAACCTGGGAAGAAAGCTGAAGTCCAAGGTGCACGACTCCGGCCGCATGCCCTGGAAGTCGACGACCATGCCGACGCGGGTCTGCGAACACAGGCGTGAGCAGGGGGTGGGGGTTTTGCTGTCGTCAGCAGCGGATAACACTTACCTCGAACTTGAAGAACGCGTAGGGGAAGGACGGGCTGACTTTGGTGATGGCGTCGAGGTCGGGCTTCAAGTTTGGTCCATCGAAGAAGTCCTTGATGCACGTGTGGTTCACGCCGCACGTCCAGCCCTCCTGCTTGCAGTCGCCGCATTTGACGTAACGGGAGCAGCCGTCCCACTCGTAACCGCACTCCTGCTTGCACGCGGGCTTCTTGGGCACGCACGCGTCGACGGTGACCCCGAACGCCTGCCCCGACGCTATCAGGCAAGTACCGGCACCACGCCTGATGCGGAACCACCCCTTCTCTCCCCAGTCGGCTCCCCACGAGTTCTGCAGACGCTATGTCAGGCCGAGGTCTGCTGGGAGGGAGACGGACCTTGACGACCCAGTACCTGCCACTGGCGTCGACACCCCACCCTATCAGCACGACGATGTGGTTCGCCTGATCCTGATAGTTCATGCACTGGGGCGCTGCGTGACAGAGGAAAGTGCTCAGAGTATGGAGGAGATCGGGAGACCTAGAGGGGGCGCATGGAGCTCACTGTCCTCGAGGACTCCGGACACGTAGAGCTGGAGCGTCGTCGCGTCGAGGCCGAACGACAGCGGGCCCGAGCGGACCAGCTCCGAGTCGATCCTGTCTTCGTCAAAGCCGACCCAGAACATGTGCGAGAACTTGCCCACAGCCTTGTCAGCGCTGTAGTTGCACTGACTCTGGTCACTGGCCGTGTACGGGTAGTCCTCCTCGGTCTCGAAGCCGGCGCCCTGCTCGGTGAGGCTGATGATGTACTTGTAGGGAGTGAACGCGGAGCCGCCTCCGCACCCGAAGCTGTAGGTGTCGCAGTCGACGATCTGCTGCGTCGAGAACTGCGTCATGTTGCCGGTGCTCTTGAACCACGCCGACTCCATCACGGCCGTGGTCGCGAACGCCCAGCAGCTCCCGCACTGGCCTACGAGCCGGCGTTGTCAGGAGCGCGACCTCTGCAAGAAGGATGTGGAAGGCCTCTCACCCTGGTCGCGGACAGGAGTGACTGTGGGCGCGATCCAGTTGGACGGCAGGCCAGCGACGGGCACGGGGCTCAGGGTACTCTTCCTGATCAGCCCCTCGAGCTTCGACAGGCCGTCGGGGACGTCTGGAGATGTCGCTCGTTGTGAGCCCTCTGGCGGACGGGAGAAGTGGACTCACTGGCGTTGAGGTAGATCTTGGCAAACTCCTCCTTGGTGAGGTCGGCATACTGGCGAGGGGGAGGGGTGGGTGAGGTTGAGACACTCGGGAACGGTCTGCGGGGGAAAGCTGGGGAAAGCGGGTTGCCCGCACCTTGGTAAGGCCGAATTCCGTGCTGGGCATCGCAGCAGACAGCCTCCTGACCTCCCTGACGTTCTGCTCAAACACGGCCACCCTCTGGGCCTCTGCGCCCCGGTCCGTGAGGAACAGTGGCTCGGCTCAACACTTGCTGGGGGTCGGGAGGCAGCGGCGCACCCTCAGCGGGCGTGTAGGCCCTGTTGTTCTGCTGTTTCCATTGCGACTGTTCTCGCGAGGGAAAAGAAAACCGCCTGTGGTGAGTTGCGTCTGTGTAACTGTGCAATGGGGCAGGCTGCTGACCCAGAGCTGCGGGATGCCGAGGCTGTCGAGAGCCGGGCTGTACGCTGCAGCCACGCAGGCCACGATGAGCGAGAGAGCGCACGCTTGGGCGCGGAATGCCATTGCCTCGGGTGTGCGGCGATGAAAATAAAGTGAAGGGGTTTGGTGTCCGCCGAGAGCGGTTTGGATCGATCGGGGGGTGCGGGGTTGTGGGCGACCAGACTGATAACAGACAAGGAAAAGCGAGAAAGTCCTCTGTTATTTCTGGAGCGTTTCTCAGCAAGTCCGATTTTTGTTTCTTACTGGCAGATCTCCCCGCAGGTCTGCGAGCTCACCGATTGTGTGGGTCCGTTTCGACCTGCTTGCTGTAGGTGGCTGACGGTAAAGCTCACCTTTACCATACAGGACTATTCGACATCAGGGCGGTAATGATTTCTCAATATTCAGTGTTTCGAAACGCTGATTGGCGCGGTGCTCTTGAGTCATTTTGCGAGGCGAGACGGCCCGGATTTGATTGAAGAAGCTGAGGACGCTTGAGAGATTTCCAATGGTATTTTTGCATTGAATCTTCACTTGTTGATGTGGGACTGAGAGGAAAAGAGAGCTCTGTTGAGATATCTCTAACAGTCACTCTGCATGAGTTGTGCTCATCTCACTTGCAGGCAGCCAGGTTACATGGAGTTTCTGGAACATCAGGCACTCGTGGACGAGCTTAGCAACATAATTCTTGATGCGGGCCACTTGATGTTAGATTCATCGTGTGTGTGATGCCCCTGTGATCAACATATGAAATCGAATGTCCTGTCCTAGACGTGACTAAGTCCCACAGAGGTACTGTTTGGTCGGCAAGGTTGTGATAATGAATTGGCCACCCAAGAAAGCTCCTGCAACCCATGGTGTATGAAGTGATAATGACAGTCAGATGGATAAGGACAAGGATTTATTCCCCCTTTCACTGTCAAATGATGGATAAGCCCCTTGCAGGACCAGGAAGAAATTATAATGTAGCTGTTGGCTACATTTGAATATTCAATTCCTTTTTCAGACTTGCACAATAAACAGTGATCATCACTGTGTTTTATACTCTGAAGCACTAATTTAGTGCATGTAGTGATAAATATCAGTACCTAAAGTACTAATTTGGTGCAATTTTTTACATGTGCATTTTGTGCATACATCGAATTTATTGCTGCATATGATGGATGCACATGTAGTGCATGCAGCAATTTTTCAGATACATGTGAAAAATATGCATGCAATTAAAACGATTAAATGATTAAATGAGTGCAATGAACAAAACACTGGAAAGAAAAAACAAGTACAATGATTAAATAAGAAAAATAATGCAAATAATTAAAACCATTAAACATTTCATTTCTTGGTAATCAAAATCGAATTAATCACTTAAAGTAATGAAGAATATGATAGAAAAAATATTATTAAATTTGCTGCTGTATTGTTTAAGCAGTGGTGTGTGGTGCCGTTTTCTGCACAGCAGAGAGGTGCCGCACCTTATCTGTTAATGTTGCATTCAGCATGTTCGTGTCATCTTAGTCGAAGTCAAGACCAGACCAATAAGAAGACCATGCAAAAGAGGCAGCAGACATGGCAGCACAGTAACTGCTATTGCCACTGCAGCTTAACTCCCATCAGCAGCTCTACCTTGAGGAGGAGCCAGTGGTACTTGTTAACAGTGTGCTGCTACTGGTATTTCAGCCATAGCTTCATCTTGAGCTGCTTCTGTGATAACATTTTTCAGTGAAAATTCTTGCACTGTGGAAAAGACGGGAATGAGAGAAGGGCGACAGGAAGAGGGGAAATGCATCACCATTTGTCTGAAGCTCATGTACAGAGAGCTCTGAAGAGGAACAATTCGAGTGAAAAAATAATATTGTTACCAGATATCAAGAAGATAGTGGGGGTCCGCCTTATTTCTTTTCTGAGGAATTCCCATCTATCATGATTCATCCTGGCCAGGTCGGCCCTCAGTAAGCTAAAGATACTCTGCATTCTGCCATTCATACTCACCATACAGCTGCACTGTGTTGGCATTCAATTCTTTCTTGAGGTTGGATCACTGCCGCATTGAAGTTAGCAAGGAGGGCCTTGAGCTCGTTGGGCAACATGGTCTGAAGGAGGTGGGCATATAAATAGTATATTCCACTTTTGGTGGCCAGAATCATTTCTCACAGATATAGAATGAGAGGCCATATGGAATAATCAAAGGCACGTAAAAGGTACTAATCACCTTGGTAACTTGGTTTCTCATTTCTTGTATGGCATTTTAGCCCAAAATCACCACTCATGATAATTCTCTAGTATCACTTTTCAATTAGTATTTCCATCTCAACTTTACCATTTGTTTCTGTACATAATTCAAGCTCATTAACATCCATTCCTGTGAACCAAGAAATGCTGAAACCCATTTCATGTAATAAATACACTGTGTAGATTTCGTTTTCTTCATTGGTACATGTTCGTGGTGTGGGACAGAAAGGGTGGGACAGAAACTGCAGGAAGCCACACAACTTTCATCACCTTTATCTCAGTTTCACCTACAAATAAGACTATCACAAGCCTTTCAAGGAGCAAAAACTCGTGATTCATAACCATGTTGATGAACATCATCACCACTCCCTTATCAACCATTTCCCAGAAATAAGGTGCCTGAAACACACGCGACAGGCAGTTGATTAGATTATGCCAAAGCTCTTGAGGACTTCTGTGTGCTGCATGGCACCATTCTTGTACTCCTCAAGGGTGATCTCCCCACTGCTATCGGCATCGATGGACTTAAACATGTCCGTGCACAACTGAGTGATGTCCGTGTACTTCTTGCCACGAATGTGCACCTCGCCACCCTGCAGGTGCTTGAACGACTCCATGATCTGCCAGAAAAAACACCCAGTGGCGTTCGATGAATTGTCCCATACTCCGAATTTTCTGATTACCTTGAGGAATTCGTCCAGCGAGATGGACCCGCTGCCGTCGAGGTCGTACATGCGGAAGGCTGCCTCGAGCTTCTCCTCCGCCGACCCTCGCGTCATCACACTCATTCCCGTGACGAACTCCTTGAAATCAATCGCGCCGCTTCGGTCTGCGGATCCGGGAATGGGTGAGACAATAATCGAAGATCCAGCCAGAGGGGAAAGTGTACCCGTGTCGAACTTGTTGAAGATTGCCTCCTGCAGAAACTTCTCTTTGATCCCCATGCCCTCGGTCACGAGGGCGAACCCCGCACGGTCTATCTGCAGGTCCGGCGCCTCCTTGCGGAACTTCTGGTACATCATCTTGATTTCTCTCTGGTTGACTGCCCCCCCACGACGTCAGGGTGAGGAGGCCGGAAATATCTCCCGCGCGTCATCGGTGACATCACTTCACGCACAGTGCGACGTCTTTTCGAGCTCCTCGAACATCGCGAGCTCCTCGGGGCTGTACGACGACGCGGGGGACCTCGCGGACCGCGGGGTTCTCACCGAGGAGGCCCCCGGGGACAGCGACCTCCTGAGCTCCGGCGTCCCCCCGGCTGCCGCGCGCGCCCCCGCCGCCGGGGCTGCGACCCCCGCGACCCGGAGCTTGTCCTCGAGCCGCAGCGCCTTGACGACCAGCTCGCCCCCAAAGTCCGGCAGCGGCATCTTCTGCTCGTCGTCCACCTCCTCCCACACGTACTCCTCGGCCGCCTTGGTCCCCGGCAGCAGCGTCTGCCCCCCCAGTACGTTTAATGCGAGGAACCGAGCCCCGATTCCAGATTTGCAAGGAAATATCGGAACCTTGAAGAAAAATCGGAACGATCCCAGCGGCTCGAATCTGGAGTTTTCGAGGTCGGCGGGTGAGGGCGCGGGGCGAACGAAGGCGGGGCCAAGCGGAACCTGTTCTTGATGAGCTTGAGGTTGATGTCGCAGAGCGGGCGGTGCACCCGGAAGAAGTTCATGTTCTTCGGGGCCTCGTATCGGTCCGCGTTGTTCTCCACCAGGAAGTACTTGACGTGGGTCTCCTTGCCGTCCATCGCGTGCGTGTGGGCCCGTAGCGCGCGCGCCGCCGCCGCCTCTTTGAAGGGTGAAAACCGGGCGCGCTAAAATACCACTCCGAACGCGATTTCCGACCAGTGCGTATCGGCCCCGTTTTGTATCTTCCGCCCTCGGAATCTCGGCAATAGAATTCGAATTTCAAGCGGGCAATGACCAGAGCACCACAGGCACAGTCAGACAATCGTGGGGGGGCTTGGGGGCTCTGAGACAATGAGCTGGCGAGCAACGAGTGCACGGTGGCGATGGAGGCGAATGCAACCTCTGTCCGGCAAGGGTGTATGGGGGTGAGGAGGGGGGAGGGGGAGGGGAAGCATGGGGGGGGAGCAGGGCAGCGCTGCGGTCGGTGGCACAGCGCTGGGGGCCCCGTCATCAGCTGGGGGGCCCGGGGGGATCACTTGCACACGTCGTGGACAAAGATGTAGGCGGCGTACAGGAAGCTCTTGAAGGACATGGGGGCCGTGGTGGCCATGTTGAGGCGCTGGTACACGGTCCTGCCGGCGTCTGCGGCCACGGCCCTGTCCTTGGCGAGGGCCTGCAGCGCGGCCTGCGTCTCCTCGAGCGTGATCTGGTCGTCCTTGTCCCTGTCCTGGCCCACAAAGGCCATGCGCAGCATCTTGAACGCGCTGTCGACCTCGTCGCGCTCCTCGCTGTCCTCGTCGCAGAACCAGAGGAACAGCGCGTACAGGAACTCCTCAAACTCGAGCGTGTTGCTCTGGTTGTAGTCCTGTCGGCCCACAGAGAGAGAGAGAGAGACAAGTGAAGAGAGAGACGCCGTGTCAGTCGCCAAGTCTCATTCCCTCTCGCTCGCTGCTCGGAAGGGAATTGAAATCCGGATATTACAAGGAGGGGGAAGTGGAGCGTGTGTGCGAGGGTGGCTCCGTGTGGCCATCCATGACGTCAGAGGGAGCTCTCTTGCGAGACGTGAGATGCGGGGAGGGAAGCGAGTGGTGGGCGCGGCAAAAATAGGGAAGGGGGCGCCCGTACGACTTTGCTGACAAAGGCGGCCCAGTCCGAGTCGGGGCACCTCTCGCCCACCATGCTCTCGAGCACCTGGCGGAACTCCTGCGCGAGGGAGGGAGGTGGGGCTGTCGGTCAGCGAGGGGCGGGGTGGGAAGCGAACGAGCGAGCGAGCGGAGCGGCCCATTGGCCCCCAGAGAAGGGGCGGAGAGAGCGCGACAGGGAGAGGGGGAGAAACGAGGGACGCGCGTCGATGGTGATGATGCCGTCGCCGTTGAGGTCGAAGGAGAGGTAGCGCTCCTTGAGGCCCCCGAAGACCGCGTTGAGGACTTCCATCGCCGCGGGGGTGGTGGATATTAGGCACTGGGGCTGCGCCGCAACGCACGTAAGAATCCCCGCAAAAAAACAACAAACAAAACCAAAGCCTCACAGATCTTCTTCGCCCCTTTCCCTCCCCTGGAGGAATACCAAGATGGCCACCCGGCTGTCCATGCATTCGCCCCCCGGGGGCGCAGGGGCAGCGGCTGGCCACGGTCAGGCGCGATTTGAAAATCCCCTGATATACAAATCCAGGAAATCCTCAAATATCTGAAAAACAATAACGTCGGTCGGATCGCGAGAATGGCAGCGCCCGTGAGGCGGCTGAGCATGATGGCTCCGCCCAAGCGCGCCCTCCTGGAGCCCTCCATGTCCTCCGACTCCGAGCCCGAGGCACCCGCCGCCGCCGCCGCCGCTGTCGCCGCCNCCAGTCCGAGTCGGGGCACCTCTCGCCCACCATGCTCTCGAGCACCTGGCGGAACTCCTGCGCGAGGGAGGGAGGTGGGGCTGTCGGTCAGCGAGGGGCGGGGTGGGAAGCGAACGAGCGAGCGAGCGGAGCGGCCCATTGGCCCCCAGAGAAGGGGCGGAGAGAGCGCGACAGGGAGAGGGGGAGAAACGAGGGACGCGCGTCGATGGTGATGATGCCGTCGCCGTTGAGGTCGAAGGAGAGGTAGCGCTCCTTGAGGCCCCCGAAGACCGCGTTGAGGACTTCCATCGCCGCGGGGGTGGTGGATATTAGGCACTGGGGCTGCGCCGCAACGCACGTAAGAATCCCCGCAAAAAAACAACAAACAAAACCAAAGCCTCACAGATCTTCTTCGCCCCTTTCCCTCCCCTGGAGGAATACCAAGATGGCCACCCGGCCGTCCATGCATTCGCCCCCCGGGGGCGCAGGGGCAGCGGCTGGCCACGGTCAGGCGCGATTTGAAAATCCCCTGATATACAAATCCAGGAAATCCTCAAATATCTGAAAAAACAATAACGTCGGTCGGATCGCGAGAATGGCTGCGCCCGTGAGGCGGCTGAGCATGATGGCTCCGCCCAAGCGCGCCCTCCTGGAGCCCTCCATGTCCTCCGACTCCGAGCCCGAGGCACCCGCCGCCGCCGCCGCCGCTGTCGCCGCCCCGGCCGCCGCCGCTGCGCCCCCGCGGCCGGCGTTCTCAGTCCCGACGACGGCTCTCAGCGTGTCTCAGGCGACGCGCCGCATGCACATGAGCAACGAGCAGCTCTCGGAGATGTACCGCCACACCATCGAGCTCTGCACCCAAAACGCACGCGGGAGAGCGAGAAGAACCGGTGACGTGGCGCTGACCCCTGTGCCGCGCCCCTCCCTCCGCAGAAAGTGACTCAGAAGAACGCGTGGTCGCTGAAGCTGATCGAGCACCTCGACGACGTCATCGACGCCCCCGAGGGCGCTGACGTGGCGTCGTCGCGCGCCGGCAGGCCGTCTGCTGCTGCTGCTGCTGCCGCCGCCGCGGCCGCTGCGACGGGCCCCGAGGGAGCCGCGCGGGCCTCGGCTGCGGCGTCGGCGTCGGCGGGGGCTGCGGAGGGCGGCGGGGGCGCGGGGGCGGCCAACTTCCAGGTGGCGAGCTGCACGCTCGACGCCAGCGCGCTGATCTACAGCGCGCGGGTGGACAGCGCGCACCACACGGCGTACCAGGTGCTGGGGGGCCTCTCGCACGCGCGGCCCGGGGAGGCGGCCGAGGAGGACGAGGGCGAGGGCGAGGAGGAGGCGGCCGGGGGCGAGGAGGACGCCGGGGGGACCGGGGCGGCGGGCGCGGGCGCCGGGGAGGCGGCGGGCGCGGGGCCGGGGGACGAGGGCCGCGCGGAGCAGCAGCGCAGGCGCAAGAGGAGCGTCGTGACGCTGGAGCAGCAGCCCGAGGCGCTGTGCACGCGCAGGATCGAGGCGGCGCGCGAGGTCGACCCGCTCTTCCGCAGGACCTCGGCGGCGTTCAGCCTCGGCGGCGCCCGCGGGATGCTGCTCAACAACCTCTCGGCGGGGGCCGCGTGCTGCGAGCTCGCGCTCGACTCGCTCGACGCGGCGCTGCCGGCCAGCAGGCCCCCCGACGCGGGCGAGCGCGACGCGGAGGTCGACTGCAGCGAGCTCGCGGCCCTGATCGGCGGCAGGCAGCTCGACGACGTGGCCATCAGCCCCTTGACGAGCGGGTACTCGCTCGCGGACGATGCCCCGCGCGCGCACGGAGAGGCCGCCGACGCGGCGGTCGACGCCGAGCCCGAGATCAGCGTCGGCGAGGTCGACCAGCCCCCGAGCCCCGTCGCCCCCATCGACGACGCCGACGACGTCAAGCAGGAGGACTTGGGCGTCGCCGCAGCCGTCGCCGCCCCCGTCTCGTTCGACGACGACGCGTTGCCCGCAGCGCTGGACGCCGTCGAGCCGATGGGCGCTGGGCAGGACAACGACGACGACGACGACGACGACGCCAGCAGGCAGGACACGGCGGCAGCGCTAGGCACTGCGTGCGAGTACACGTACTTCGACCCGATGGCGCTCAAGAACTGGGCGGGGCCCACGCACTGGAAGTTCCCCGCGAACCAGCGGCAGCGGCGGCCGCAGAAGCAGCCCAAGGGCAAGCCCGAGGACGGCAGCGCCGGCGACAGCGACGCCAGCGACGCCCCCAGGAAGAAGAAGGCGCGCAAGGGCCGCGCGGCGATGATCGACTTCACGGCGCAGGTCGACACGAAGCTGTTCGAGCAGCCGGCCAAGGGCGCCTCGACGACGCTCTCGGAGCGCGTGCTGCACAAGCGGACCGCGGCGTCGACCCTGCTGCCGCCGGACATGCACTACGACGTGTCGTCGCTGTCGCACCTGTTCCTGAACCCCGCGCGCAGGTTCACCGAGATCATGCACAACAAGCGCTCGCACGCGGCCGCCTTCGACGACGCGCCGGCGTCGTCGCAGGCCGCGGCGGGCGCGTCGCAGGAGTGGTACGAGTACAACAACCCCGCGGCGGACGACCCGGGCGACAGCGAGGAGGAGCCGCTGCTCTCGCTCCCTGTCGGCGACGACGACGCGCCCGCGGCCTCGGACGTGGGCGCCGCGCTCGCGGATGGCCCCGCCGCCGAGGCGCCCGACGCGCAGCAGCAGCAGCCCCAGGCGCCTGTGCTCGACAAGCTGGTCCCGATGCCCAGCAAGCTCGGCGCCGTCACGGGCCTGGGGGAGCGTGTGGTGACCACGAGGGACGCGCTGGCCACCAAGAAGGCCGTGTGGCAGGTCCTGCGGAAGAAGCTGCCGCCCGTCACCGAGGACGGCGCGGAGAAGGCGAAGGAGGGCGCGGAGCAGTCCAAGGGGGCGAGCTTCGAGGACGTGCTCGCGGGGCTCAGGGAGGCGATGCCCAAGGGGCAGCACAGCGTGTCGTTCTCGTTTGTGTGCCTGCTGCACCTGTGCAACGAGAAGCACCTCGTGGCCCGCACAGACCCCGACACCGGCAGGCTGTTCGTCTCCACAAACACCAAGGCCTCCTAGACTGCCGGCAGCTGCGTGTGTGTGTGCGTCCCCCCGTCGTGATCGAGAATATAACTCCCTTGCAAAGTCGTATTCCCACGTGTGTGGTCCACACCCCCGGCGTCGTCCGACGTCATCACGGCGCGGCGCTCTCAACAGCCCACAAGGGCACGGCTGTCTCGTAGCACCACCCGGGCCCCGAGTAGCGCAGCGCGTGGAGCCACATGACAAGGTCGCTCTCCTGCGGGTCGCGCCACCCGCGCTGGCACTCGACGCAGCTCTCCTCGAACCACGGTGGCCTCTCGGAGCCGGAGCCCTCTTGCGCGGCCGCTGCCTGCGGTGGCACGTCGTCGCCTGCAGCTTCCGGCACGTAGTTGTCCTCGGGGTCGCCGTCCTCGCACGCAGCCGCGGGACCCAGCCACGACTTGCGCTTCTCGAACAGCTCCGGGTTGTAGATAGGGTCGTTGACGATGGGATGGCCTGCCGCTGGGTTAGAGCAAACCGAGCGACTGGGCATGCAGGCCTACCCATCCACTGGAGATGAATTCGGATTTGGTGCGTCCTGCCCGTCAGGGGCTGGCCTGCGGGAGTGTAAGGCATAGTGGCAGGTCGGAGGAGCTCGGTACACTTGACGACTGAGTTGTCCGTCGCGGCGTCGTAGAACAGGCGGTTGAACAGCGTCTTGGACTCCTTGCCCTGGGGGCTGACGCTGTTCAGCCCCAGCTTGAAGTGCTGCAGCAGGATGGGCTGGTCCACGAGCGTCTCACCCCTGTCAGGAGCGGCCCCTGTGAGGCCGCGGAGGCAGCGCAGGCAGGGGCGCACTCTGGGAAGCAGCCCTTGACTCGGGCGAGGTACTCCTTCCTGGTCAGCCCGTCCTTGATCTGCTTCATGTACTTGGTGGCGGCCTGGGGAGACTTGGCCATGAGCATGATGCCACTCGTCAGCCTGTCCAGCCTGTGCACCGCTGTGCTCGTCCGCAGGTGAGAGCGATGGCGAAGCGATGGAGAGGAACTGGAGGCTCACAGTGGAGGCTCTGCAGGCCGTGCTGGCTGGCGAGCACGAACATGAGCGTGTTGTGCCTGTACCTGCCGCACGGGTGCACGGGCAGCGACGCGGGCTTGTCGACCGCGACGAGGTCCTCTGTGTCGGCCACCACGACCACGTCCTTGGCCGACACCGGGGGCTCGTGCCTGTGCACCGTGTGCTCGATCGAGTCGCCCAGCGCGATCGCGTCGTCTGGCTTGGGCTGGACACCGTTCACCTTGATCCTCCCTGCTTGCAGTTCCTTCTCCTGTTCGCACAGCAAAGCGCTTCAGTAAGTAATGCAAGTGTGCCTCGTACGCGACGTGACGTGTTTGTCGCGTAGTAACCGCGAAAATCGTGCATAGGTTCTGAAAACGGAAATGAAACGGTGACGCGGCGCAAAAAAAAGCAACTGCTGGGGAGCGTACGAAGAACGTCGGCTCCAGCGAGACGAACTCGCCGCTGAACACGTCGAGAACCGTGCGCCCGACCCAGCGCTCCTTCGCGTTGACGACGAACGTGTACCAGTACGGCTCCACGCAGCGCAGCCCGCCCCGGAACACGTACCGCGCCTCGGCGAGGTCCGCTGACGTCACGAGGCCGTCGCTGGCGACGGCGGTCGCGCGGGCCGCGCGCTTGCGCTGGCGCCTCTCCTTGCGGCGCTCGCGGCGGTCGTAGCGCGGGTGCTCCGCGGCCTCCGTGCGCTGCCGCTTGTGCTCCGGGGACCCCGGCGCCTCTGCTGCTGCTGCTGCGGCGGCTGCGGCGTCGTCTTCGCTCATCAGAGAGGGGGCGAGATACGTCTGAGAGGGGGATATTTCCCTGGCAGATCTTTTCGTCAGCGCTGAAGAATCTCGCCCGGGTCAGGGGAAATCTGACGGTTTTCAGATGCAGTTTGCCCATTTTTGAACCAGTCCAACCGCCACCGGCAGTGTGCAACTTTGCCTGAGGGCTTACCATCAGCGCACGTTTGCTTCCGCGTTTTTCCCATGGGGGACGAGCTCAAGTCGCACAAGGGGGCCAAGCGGGCCCCGGAGCCCACACGGGCCCTCCCCGAGGAGCCCAAGCCCAAGCGCCTCCGCGGCCCGCCAGCAGCAGCCCCGGCCCCAGCCGCAGCACCCGCACAGCACGCACAAGCACACGCCCCTGCACCGCGCCGTGCACCCGCAGCAGCAGCAGCAGCAGCAGCAGCACCGGCACAGCCGCTGATCTCGATACCCGTCGTGGAGCCGCCGACCAAGGCGCAGATACGCGCGTGGGAGAGGCTGCAGCGCCCCGCGTGGGCCACCGGCGAGCCGCTCGCCAAGGCGCTGAGCAGCCAGACGTACGAGGCCATGGACAAGGTCTTCGCCCCCTGCCAGGACCTCAAGGAGGTCACCGGTGCGCGCATGCCCAGCCCTGCGGACGGCCACTCCCCACACGAACTGGACTTCGGGGTTGACTCGACTCCCGCCCCTCTGTGCCTCCCCTGTGTTCTCTGCGATCGCCCGCTGCTGCTTACTTGGTGTTCTCTGTGCTCTGCGCTGCCAGCTCGCCTGTTCGAGAAGGGCAGGTCGACTGCCAGCGGCCGCTCGCTCAACGACTTCGACATCGGGGGCTATCTGGGCTCCGGGGGCTTCGCCAGCACGTTCCTCGCACGCGACAAGAAGAGGTCCGCGACCACCGCGCCCCGCCTCATCTTCCCCGAGGTTCTGACGGATGCGATTCATGGGGGGCCGTGCGCACGCAGCGGGGCTTTCGTGTGCCTCAAGGTGCTGTACAAGGAGGACATCAGGAGCTGCGGCGAGGTGGAGCACTCGGAGAACGAGATCCACTTCATGATGGCGATGAAGCACCCCAACATCATCCGGGTGCGTGCCCCCCCCCCCCTCCCCCGCAGTGGTGGCCTGGGCACACGAGCCCTCTGACGCCTCCGCGTGCGTGCGTGTGGGTGCACAGATGTTCGGGTTCTTCGACGACGACACGAGGGTCTTCATGATAATCGAGTTCTGCAGCGGCAAGACGGTCTTCGACCACCTCACCGGCCGCCCGATGCCCGAGAAGGATGCCTCTGGGGTGAGTCGCCACAGAATTCAACTTTACCCACGCCACACCTCCCCGCTGCAGTACGTCCGCCAGCTGGCCGCTGCCATCCAGTACATCCACCAGAATGGAGCATTGCACCGTGACGTCAAAGTGCGAAAGGCTCAGCCTCGCCGTCCTCCTTTCTCACTGGTTTTCCACCCCGTTCTTCCGCTTCTCGCATTCCTCCAGCCCGAGAACACGCTGCTGGACCACACGGGCACGCTCAAGCTGGGCGACTTCGGCCTCTCGGCGGTCAAGAGGGTCCGCATGACCGTCTGCGGCACCGACCACGCCATGGCCCCCGAGATCCACAACGTACGCAGCCTCGCCGTTCGCGGCCACCGCAACAACCCTGCAAAACCCGGCCGGCGTCTTCGCCTCGGCCTTTGCCGAAAATTGACAAGCCGACGTGTTGTTTCAGAAAAAGCCATACGGCTCTGCCGTCGACACGTGGGCCATTGGGATCTTCGCGTACTACCTGCTCGTGGGACGGCCGCCCTTCGAGGCCGCCGACGACAACAAGCCCGACGAGATGATCGAGAACATCAAGAAGTGCAGCTACGTCCTGCCGGACTTCCTGAGCGAGGACGCCAAGGACTTCATCAGAAAGGTGAGAAGCGCTCGCAGTAAATTCGCCTGCAATTCGAAAGTCTGACTTTTGCACGCACAAACCCTCTCCAAGATCCTCAAGCTGAACCCGAGAAAGAGGATGCCCGTCCAGTTGCTGCTGGAGCACCCGTGGATCACCAAGAACGACCCCAAGAACGCCGAACTCAAGACAGAGCCGGAGCCCAAACTCGATTGAGTGCGGGCCGGCCCGCAGTGCCGCCTCCCCCCCGCTTCCCCCTTGCAAAGGGGAAATTGTTGAAACGTGACTCAAAAACCGTCTATGCAAACACATAAATCCGAGTTTGATAAGGTATTTCGGTCTGCTTTACTGTCGTGTTTGTGGTTGGCGACTTGGAATTTGAGTAGCATTGGCTTGTGGTATATGCCACAGAATTGAAGCCTGTACTTTTGTACCGCTATCACAGCCAGATTACAAATAGAATCACGCGTGGTGCTGTAAGGTGCATGCTGGGTGTTGGAGAAGAGGTGCGTGCACGGTGGCCAGCCCTCCCAAGGGACAGCTTGATCCTCCTGCATCAGTATCCTCGCGCAGTGTGGTTCAGTGGCAGGGCGATGCCCTGTCCCTGGAAAAGAAATGGCGGAGGTGAATGCGGCATAAGCGTATCGGCGCAGACCCCTTTTTGGGTGGAAATACAGTGCTTCCTTCCTTCGATTGAACAGGTCGATGCTGCGTCGAAGTGGTACCTGCTCAGGTGCCCGAACTGTACGTTTGGCTGGTGGTTTCTTGGTTTCTGAGTACTCGCGATACCCTCGGGCTCGAAGACGGGAATTTATCGTGGCCAGAGGGCGAAGCAGGCCGCCAAGTACTCACTCGTTCCATCGCCTCAAAATCCCGTTAGCAAAGTGGGCACTGAATGAGGTATTTGATTCCTGATGTAACACACGCCTGTTTGGGGACGACAGCTTTTACAACACAGCGAAGGCAAAGCTGGTTCATTAATGTGTGACACGATCCCCGAACAAGGGGAATGTCCATTCCATTGAGGCTTTGCTCAAGGGTTCAGAGGAGAAAGAAGGGAGGGTTTGGCGTGCGTGTGAAGGGTGTGTGTCTGTACCAAAAAGTTAATACCGGCCGGCTTTCCAGTTTGTTTTTGTTTGCTCTTGCCGATGGGCGCGAGCGTGTGGCGCCCGCGCACGGGAGGCGGTCGAGAGGCAGAAGGGGCCGTCGGGACGCGCCCCTCCCGTGCTGCCGATGAATCCCGGGAAGAGGGCCACGCGCTCGCGTCCGTGAGGGTTCTTGTTTGCTTGTTGTGTTGCCGCCCGTTGGTGCTGAGGCGAATGAAACAGTATAAATTACACCTGGCTGCTCCGCCTCCTGGGCCGCACCCGGGACCCCGCTCCTCCCCCAGTAGTACACCGCTCCTGTACGACGCATATAGCAGCACGTCGTCGTCGTCGTCGTCGCTTCAGAGCGGGGTGAGCACCGGGGGCAGCGGGATCCCGAGCGCGTGCTGCGGCATCACAGGCGGCTGCGGGGGCGCGAGGCTGAGGTGCGGCACAGACGAGATGGGGGGCTCGAGCTGCTGGTGCGGCGTCGAGCCGAGGCGCGCGGGGCTGCCGCTCCCGGGGTCGAGCATCTCGACGCGGTGCACGAGCTTCAGGTGGCGCCTGAGCTCGCCGTTGTCGACGCTGCTGAACGTGCACGAGCCGTACGTGCACTTGCACGGCTTGTCGCCCGTGTGGTAGCGCAGGTGGCGGAACAGGCCCGAGTGGTTGCTGAACGGCTTTCCCGTGCGGCTGCAGCCCTCCCACATGCAGCGGTGCACGCTCTGCGACATCGTGTGCGTCTGCAGGTGCGACGTCAGCTGCGACACGCGCTCGAACACCTTCCCGCAGCCCTTCCACCTGCACACCGGCGCCGTCGGCGTCTCGCTCCTCGTCCCCTGCATCTGCAGAGAGCTCCCGTCAGGCCCGGGGCAGACGCTGGCTCGGCGTACCGGGGTCTTGGAGCCCTGGGCCACGCGCTTCTTCCTGAGCGACCCGTTGGACATCCGGCGGCGCTTCGAGGGGCTGTCGGGCCCCGCGGGCGCGTAGTCGTCGCCGTCCTCGCTGCCGTCGTCGTCGTCGTCCTCGTCGTCGTCGCCCGACCCCGTGTAGTCGTCGGGCGAGCCGCCGCCGTCGTCGCTCGAGTACCGCGTTCTCCTCGGCATCCGCGGCGACACGGGCAGCGCGTGGCGGTGCGCCGCCGCCACGGCCGCCGCCGCCGCCTCGACGAACCCGCCGGCCGCCGAGATCGACGGCAGCAGCTTGTCCGACGACACGCCCAGCAGGCTCTCGGCCGCGTTCTCGTCGTCGTCGATCGACGGCGAGAACAGCGCGCGGTCCAGCAGCCGCGCGGCCTCCGCGAGCCTGTCGATCCCGTCGGGCTGCGCGCGGGGCCCCTGCTGCGGGGCGTCCAGCAGCATCTGCTGCGCCAGCGGGTGCTGCGGCTGCTGCGGCTGCTGCTGCTGGCCGGGCGCCGCGAAGGGCCCCTGCTGCGAGTGGCGCAGGAGCTGCGGCTGCTGCGGCGCGTAGCCGTGGGGCTGTATGGGCACGTGGTGCGTCAGCGGCTGCAGCGGCACCGGCATCGGCGGCAGCGCCATCGCCGGCAGCGGCGTCGGCATCACCACCGGCGACTGCTGGCACGCCACCAGCTGCTGCTGCTGCTGCTGCTGCCCCTGGAGCTGCATCTGCATCAGCTGCTGCTGCTGCTGCCCCACGGGCGTCGTCGACGTGGGCGATATGATGGGGCTCATGTCCGCCCGCTGCGGCGCCGGCGCGATGATCTTCTGGAACGCCGTGCTCTGCCACGGCCCCGCCGGCGGCGACACGCACGCCGCCTGCTGCTGCTGCTGGAGCTGCTGCTGCTGCTGCGGGAGCTGCTCCGGGGGCGCGGGGGGCGCGGCGTGGCAGAGCTGCTGGCCCTCGATCCAGAACTCGCAGAGGCCGCTGTACCATCTGGTCCCCGTGGGCCCCGCCAGCTGCGCCTGCTGCTGGGGCGTCGCCATCGACGCCGGGGGCGCCAGCTGCCCCGGCCCCTGCGCCTGCCCCGCGCGCGGGGGCGTCCCGCCGACGGCCGCCGCGGGGTCCGACGCGCGGAGGAACTGCTGCAGGCGCGGGGGCGCGCGCAGGATGAAGAGGCGCTGGGGCCCGCGGGCGGCCAGCTCCGAGGCGGCGCTGAGGTCCGCGAACGGCGGGTCCGCGAAGGCCTCGGGCAGCGGCGTGTACTGGCCCTGCAGGTCCTCGCCGCCCGCCATCCTCTCAAACTCGAGCTCCCACGGCAGCGCGCACCACATGGCCCCTGCGTCACGTCACGTCGCGCGTCGTTGAGACGTGGCAGAGGCGGAGGCGGAGGCGGAGGCGGAGGCGGACGTGTTTCGCAAAAAGGGAAAAATGGTGCTTAAAATGGACGCATCGGTGCTGGCGGCCTATAAATGCTCCGTGGCAGCGGCGAGGGGCGGGTGTGGGGACGGCGCACCGGGGTTGTCGGGGAACTCGAAGACAAGCACGCCGACGGGGGCCGAGTACCACAGGACGTTGGGGAACGCGTGCGGGCCGATCACGACGGTGCAGCGCCCGAGCTCCTGCACCAGGTGGCGGGCCTGGGAAGGGAGCGCAACCCCAGCAACACAACAACGAAACCACGGAGCGAAGGGGGGGAGGAAAGCGAGGAAGGGCAGTAATGTGAGACAGGAAAACTTTAATAAAGACGAATTTACAAGGAGAAGGAAAAAGGGGTGAGGTTCAATTAGCAACAGTCCGCCGCCCGCGACTGCAGGTACGGGGGGAGCGCGGTCGCGGAGCGAATCCCCCCAGCGTGCGCCAAGAGCGAATACGAGCGAGCGGTGCCGGAGGAAAAGAAAACCCGGGGGCGCCCCCCTGAAGTAAAGTTGCACGCCAGCCGTGCGGAAAACTGAGTGCCACACACGAGATCGTCGGACAACGCGAGCGAGGAGTTGAAAAGAAAAAATAAATAAATAAATACAGTTGCGGCGCAGGAACCCCCGCAGCTGGGAGCGGAGGGGCGGGGGGGAGCCTCGCACGTGCGCGGGGAACACGCGGAACGTGGACGTGAGCCAGCGGTGGCGATTGGGGGACGTTTCGGGATCAGCATACGCGCTGAGCCTTTTCTGGGCTGTTGCTGCTGCTGCAGCGGCCGCTGCTGTGAAGGCCGGCGAGGGCGGAGTGCCGTACGCCGCGACCTTCATCTGCGATTCGCGACGCGGGTGCGTGGGCGGGGGGTCGCGCGCGGAGCGGGGGGGGGTTCTCCGGACAGGGGAGTGGGGGGAAGGGGGTTGCGGAGGGCGCAGCAGCGGGTCCAGGCGAGGCTGAGGTCCGAGTGGCCCGAAATAATTAATTTTCCTCCTGAATCAAAGGCAGGAGTGAGAAGCTCTGTGGAAAAACGGTCTTTCACGTCAGGGCACTATAACTCCGCACACGTCACGAGATACAGTGGGTCGCGTGTCGGGAGGCGTCGTAAAGTGGCCTGACGGCCCGCTGGAAAATCCCGGAGGGTCCCCGCACAGGCAGCCGCCGCGCGCAGGCGCAGGCACTGGCGGGGTTTCGACTGCTCTGAAAGGGAGCACTTGAGTCGGTGCCCGGGCTTGTACCGTGGGGGCGAAGGGGGGCAAGGAATTTCTCTTATTTGGGTTGATTTCCGCTGAGTTGCGCGCCTGCCTGCTGCCGCACGAAGCGCAGCGCGTGCTCCTGCGTCAGCTCGAGGTAGTACCGCGGCGAGCGCGGCGAGTAGTCGAGGTAGCAGAACGCCCCTGGCGCGCTGCTGCATGCGTGCGTCCCCGGCGGCTGTGCGTACAGGGATTTCGCAGCTGTTTTGGGTATGGCGGGCTCCACCTGCGATCCCTCGTGCCACTCGTTGTAGCTCGTGATGGACAGGTACGTCGGCCTCGCGCCCAGCGCTGCCGCGAGCCCCTCCGTGTAGTACCTGCCCCCGTCCCTCTCCCTCGTGTTGGCGCTGTTCCACGGCCGTATTCTCGTGTCTGCGTGACGTCCGCGCAGCAAGTGTGTTGGTGTCTTCGCCCTGACGAGCAGCCGCCCCTCCCCACAACGGCGCCCGTGTGCCGGGGACGACGGGGAGCGCACCGATGTAGCCGGGGCCGACACTCAGCGACACCAGTCCATCCGTGCCAGCGACCTCGCGCGTTATCGCGGGCCAGTTCTCGCGCGTGGACGCCCACGTGAACCTGTCGGCCTGTGCGCGGGCGCACACGTCCCCGCGGGCGTTCGGGCGGGCAGGTGGGAGATCGCCCAGGAGGAATGCAGAGCGGTTAGGTATGGCCGGTACGTAGAGACAAAGAGAAAACAACACTGCTGGGCCCCCCCGCTCCCCCGTCAGGCGTCAGGAGCGTCAGGAGGGAGGGGCAGGCCCCACGCGTCCGCACGGCAAAGTAGTTGTAGACGCCGTCGAAGCCGCCCTGCTGCACCAGGGCCCCCGCAGCGCCCTGGTCGAGCACGAGGCCGAGCACCACAGCGTCGTGCCGCTTCCCACGGATGGAATTCGGACTGTGCGGCTTGAGGATGCCGGCCCACTCGGCGTTGCCCGTCAGGTACGAGTCGTACCTGCGCGCGCGGGGGCATGCAGGGGCGCTGTTGGGGCACGTATGGCCGCGCTGTGCCGGTTCAAAAGAAGGGTCTATTTTCGCACACATAGACGAGAAAACGGTTGCTCCTCCTGGGGTCGCGGTACAGTGCCGGGTGGCCCCCGTACACGCGCTCGATGTACTCGAGGTCCCTGGCGACGCTCTGCGCGTTTCTTCCTGGTGGGCGGGCGGCACAGCGGTGGGCGGCCGCCCATACTGAGAATTCGCAAAACGGGGGGTGCAGGGAAGAGGGGAGGGCTGGGCCGGTTGGCTGGGCCTGTGCACCTTTGTACGGCTCCAGATGGATGGCTATTTTCGCCCCCTTGGCGCGGGCGCTGTCCAGCAGCAGCTGCATCGTCTCGTCGGTCGTGTAGCCCTCGCCGTCCGCCGCGTTCTTCGTCGCCGGGCTCAGTCATTTTACATTCGCGGAAAAGCAGCAGGCGGCATCAGGCACGCCGCGACAGAAGCGAGCGGGTGGGGGGTGCGGGGGGTCCACAGGCAGGTATTCCACCAGTCCAGTCCACCCGCACACCTCCCGAGTTTGGAAAAACGCCGCGAAAAAGGCCCAAAGGGAAGGTGCGGGTGCTCTGAGATGGAAGAGAAGGGCGCGGGTGAGCGGACTGGCGCGCACAGCGGCGTCCCTGGGGCCCCACCAGCTGACGACGACCACGTAGTCGCGCAGGTCCTCCATGTGCCGGTCGACCACGGTGCGGTTGCGCGACGAGTACGGCCCCAGCGCTTTTGTGTGGGAAGCGCAGTATTCCGTTCAGTGCTCTCAAAACCCGGTAAGGGTTTTCGTCGACTCGTGAACCTGGGTAGAAGTTCGACCCGATGTCGTCGGGCGGCTCGTACGCCACGTCATGCGGATACTGCACCGCCCGGTGGAGCGCGTCAGCCGCGAGGGGGGGAAACCCGGCGGCAGAACCGGTGCCGGACGTTGCCGAACCTGGTCTCTGGTGCCCGGCGTCCAGTGCGGCAGTATTCTGTGGTTCCAGTGGGACCACCTGCCGTCGGCCGAGGGCTCGGCGTACCAGGGGTAGTAGAACACGTGGACGTCCCTCGTGGCCTTGCTGTGGCTGTCGTCGGGGGCGCCGGCGGCGCCGGGCGGCACCGGCAGCCCGCCGCGGCCGATCTCGAGCTTCGAGGCGAGGCGCAGCGTCGTCGTCAGGATAAGGAGCACCACGGCGGACAGCAGCCACCAGACGGGACGGCAGGAACGCAACGATGGCCGCTGGCGCCGCATCAACACAAACGGGCGACCCGTGTCAAAATATCCAGAGATATCGGAACAAAATCTCGATTATTTCTCATTCAGCAATACACATTTGTTATTGGTCTCCAATATTAGTGGAACTTGTGCATATATTTAGGGATGATTAAAGATAAGGATTCATGACAGTATTTCTTTTTCCAAGAGAAATATTAGTTTCCAAAATTTCATACAGATAAATAACGCATAAAACTCTTATATATACTATCAAAGCTAACCTTAATACAACTTCATTAGGTTATCTTGTATCTTTGTCCAGTCAAACCTCTGTCTACTGAATAATAAAACAATTAATATTTGTTAGAATGAACATAAAAATATTTGTTAGAATGGAAGAATTTATGTAAATTATCTGAATTAGTAAAATAAGAATAAGGCATATCCTGGCATTGAAGTATTATGTTAACTCTGCTGATGAGTATCATGACTTGAAGTAGAAATCTGAAGTGGCCCTGTCCTGCATTTCTGACTGCTTATAAATGATTATGTCATTATAGTACTTAGCCTGTAAAACCTTTAATGCATGCTATAAGACTGTGCACTGTTAACATACTGACAGTGAGAATGGGCCACCTGTTGAAGGACGTGAATCTGATGCATCAGAAGGAGATCACCAGGGACATGTGCTAGCTGTGAGTCAAGATCTTTAGAAAGGTATGCCAGATGTATGCTGAGGTCTCTGGAGAGGTGGGTTAGATGTGAGCAGATCTGAACATGTTGTTATCTGCATCAGTGGAAAGCTTCTGCCAAGAGTGATTCTGTGACATTCTTACTGCAATTAAACTGAAAGAAGACATAACTCAGTCCAAAAAGTTTTGGACGGAATTGTATGGAAACCAAACCATTAAATCAACAGCGCTGTGACAGGGGTTTAAAATGCCGTGTTTCTGCTGAAAATCGATGGTCTCCATTGTGGTCTTCTGTTTTGCACTTGGTTTACGTCATTATGCACATCTGGTATCAAAATTTGGGCTTCCTGATTCTGTCTGCCCTACATTGATCCCAGATTGAAAAATCTCCACATACTTTTTGCACCCAATTTGAGTGGGAAACACTTGAAAAGTACGATACAATTATTATCAAGATGAAATGTCACAAAAGTATCGTACTTTTACAGCATTTCCCATTCCCGTTACTGACGAGATCCCGAAACAGATGCCCCCGAAAACAAAGGACCACAAGGCAAAGACAGAGGCTGCTCGGAGGGCAGCATGCATCAGAAGACACTCCAGACCTCACAGCAAGAAATAGTCTCGCAAAAAGAGGCCATGCACCCATTTGGCAAGACCCTCCATGGCTTTTCCTCAAGAAACGCCTGCCCCACAAGGCCAGACCTCCCAGGAATCCAGAGCCTTCACCATCTTCTCTTTCAGTGCGACCTTTCATTGCACCCACTGTTCATGCGTTACACAGAAAGGAGCCAGCTGCAAGCCCCTGTCAGAGCTCAAGCGTTCTGCTTTGAATGAGATTCTTCGTGAGGCAGTTGAAGAGATCAACTGACTCAGTCGAGGAGAGCCAGACCTCCTTCTCCAGGTGTTGTCATCTCCTGTCAGTATTGTGGATTCACACAGCATTCAGCTCATTTGCCAGCGGTTCTGCTTCATCACTGGCTATGACCTTGACCTGAGGCCTCTTTTCGAATTCCTGGGTCAGAATGTGTCCCAGGCAGCCAAGGCTCGAGCTGCCTTGGCTCTCTTTCCAGGAGAGAGCCTGGCAGAGATTGAACGAAGGACAGGCATCCCACATTCGACCCTGAGTCAGGCACAAAGCCCACAGGCATGTCTCCTTGTGTCAGGCACTCATTTCTGGATTCAGGTACAAGCTTAACTCGAGTTCGAACAGAGGGAGTTGGAGGCTTCTGTGGCAGAGGAGACCGAAGAGCCCCAAGGGGACCTAGACTCTTACTTCCTCTCATGGCCAAAGAGTTTGTCCAGCCCCTCGTCAAATAACTCACAGGCTTTCATAGCCACGAAGGCACAGCAGCTACAGGATTGGGTCAAGGAGAACTCTGAGGTCCAGTCTGGGAAAAAGACCCTGTGGTTCATGTACTTTGGCACAGTTTCAGAGGTGTTTCTCAACTACTCGGCCAAGGTTCCTGATTCCTACAAGGAGTCCCGTTTCCTTGCACTCATTCATTCTGGATGAGTTCACCTGGCAGTGTTTGACTGCTACTCCTGCCCNAAGAAATAGTCTCGCAAAAAGAGGCCATGCACCCATTTGGCAAGACCCTCCATGGCTTTTCCTCAAGAAACGCCTGCCCCACAAGGCCAGACCTCCCAGGAATCCAGAGCCTTCACCATCTTCTCTTTCAGTGCGACCTTTCATTGCACCCACTGTTCATGCGTTACACAGAAAGGAGCCAGCTGCAAGCCCCTGTCAGAGCTCAAGCGTTCTGCTTTGAATGAGATTCTTCGTGAGGCAGTTGAAGAGATCAACTGACTCAGTCGAGGAGAGCCAGACCTCCTTCTCCAGGTGTTGCCATCCCCTGTCAGTATTGTGGATTCACACAGCATTCAGCTCATTTGCCAGCGGTTCTGCTTCATCACTGGCTATGACCTGATGCCTCTTTTCAAATTCCTGGGTCAGAATGTGTCCCAGGTAGCCAAGGCTCGAGCTGCCTTGGCTCTCTTTCCAGGAGAGAGCCTGGCAGAGATTGAACGAAGGACAGGCATTCCACATTCGACCCTGAGTCAGGCACAAAGCCCACAGGCACGTCTACTTGTGTCAGGCACTTATTTCTGGATTCAGGTACAAGCTTAACTCGAGTTCGAACAGAGGGAGTTGGAGGCTTCTGTGGCAGAGGAGACCGAAGAGCCTCAAGGGGACCTAGACTCTTACTTCCTCTCATGGCCAAAGAGTTTGTCCAGCCCCTCGTCAAATAACTCACAGGCTTTCATAGTCACAAAGGCACAGCAGCTACAGGATTGAGTCAAGGAGAACGCTGAGGTCCAGTCTGGGAAAAAGACCCTGTGGTTCATGTACTTTGGCACATTTTCAGAGGTGTTTCTCAACTACTTGGCCGAGGTTCCTGATTCCTACAAGGAGTCCCGTTTCCTTGCACTCATTCATTCTGGATGAGTTCACCTGGCAGTGTTTGACTGCTACTCCTGCCCAGTGTGCTGCAAGTACCGGCTCAAGGAACGGGCTAATGACCCAATCTCTGACCTGGAGAAAGGGGAGTTTGAGAACCACCTCAACCTCATTCGAGAGCAATGCCAAGCTCAGCGTGATCAGAAAGCAGCTCTTCACCCAGGAGAGCTCTAGTCGTGATGGACTACTCCACATTCCACGAGGCCCCTGAGCTCAAGGGGATGCAGGACCTTAATTGTGCTGTCTGGGGCCTTCAGAAGAGTGAGTGGGTCCACTTCAATCTCTGGTCTCAAGCTTCACACGACTGAAAGTTCACCAATATGGGGCTCAACACACTCTGGGAGGAAATCAAGGTTGAGGTCAAGGCCAAGAGGCTTCGTCTCAAGATCATTCACTTCTGGACAGACGGAGGATTCAAGGTGATGAACATCATACACTCTCTTCTTTGTCTTCAGGTATACTTCTCACATTGCCTGATCTCACTTCACCTTCAGGGAGAGGTCTCCAGGGACCTTGGGAGAAGGGTGAGGGTGACGTTTGATCTCTATGGTCCTCACCATGGGCATTCCGTGTGTGATGGGCACTTTGGAGTAGCCAAGCAACAGCTTCATCATGGAAACATTGGCCAGGTCATTTCCAACGTGGCTCAAGTGCTTGCAGCTCTCAAAAGGTGCTGTTTCCCTTTGACAGAACTGAGCCATTGGCACTCACTGCTATTCTCCAGTGTGAAGAACACGAAAGTGATCGCTCTTAATCCTTTGACCATTCAGGCACTCCCACATCAGACCACCAAAGGTCTCGAAGGCCACGTCAAGGAGCACTTTCACTTCGAGTTTGGAGAGGAAGACAATGTCATTAAGTGCAGTAAGTGTACCTGCCAGAAACAGGTCTCTGAGTTCACTCTTACAGTTGCTTAACACTGGAAAGAGGGTCTGTGTCCACAAACAGCTTTCACACAGTGTATTTCTATGCTTAGCTCATGGTTTCACCACAGCTGAAGGCTGAAAACTGTGGCAACCGATTGTTGCTTCGATTCTCATGTTTGGGAAACGAGATTTTGGAATGGTGAAATGCAATTTCGGTTGGAAAACTGGTGGTCATACAGAATCCAAAAAGGTGAAACAGTTCTCGCTTCTGGGGCTGCAAAAACGATTTATTGGCAATTTTCGTCCAAAACATTTTGGACTGAGCCATAAGAACAATCAGAAGATATCTTCAGTTTACAGCCTGAAATGACTCAAAGGCACACTCTTCATGTGACTTACAGCTGATGAGCAGCCACTTAATCAGAGGTATCGTGCTAAAGTGCTCTTTAATGATCATTTAATAACAAAGACCTACCAAGGTATGGGCTTCACATTCTGACCTTTATTGCATTAATAAAAAGACTTTCTGTGTTGACTTAGATATGAGATCAAGTGATGAGCTGATATTCTTAATAACTGGTCTTCCAGAGCTGGAACTGCCAGCAGTCATGCCAAAATATCAGCCAATCACAAATAGATTGTGAAGATAGTTACCAATCGGAAGGGTGCCACTGAAGAAAGTGTGACTTATAGTTTTTGCAGTATGTTCTGCACAGTCACAGATCTTACAGTGAGTGGTTCATCATTGGTTTGTAGGCACCACAGAATCAAGTGATTATGTCATATTTATATGTGCATACAAACCGAGAAATTAATATTTTATACCACTCTGCTCCAGCAAAAATGATTCTGTCTGTTAACAGAAAAAACCGGGAATTGAGTTTTGTGTTGTGCACATTGCGTGTGTATGGTGTCGGGATCCTGGAATCAGGATTTGGGTGTGAAATGTTAACTGTTAGTCCTGGTGTGGGATGTTGTATATGTTGACTTCTGTGGCATCTCTGTGTGGGGTCGCTGGGTCAACACGGCAAAAACAAGAGAAGAAATGCACTCTCTGGGGCTGGCAGAGACTTGGCAGTGTGTCAGACATGACACTCCGGCCAATGGCTCTTGACCAGCCCCTACCCTGACTGTCTTGTTGGTAGGTTTGAAAGTGAGAGATTTTCTCACAGATCTAAAAATAGCTTCCCAAGGCATCACCTCGGCCCTGGCCCCCCTGGGGGGTGCTTTTAGCTCTGTAGTTCGGTAGAGGCCGTGCCCTCTACAGAACTACAGAGCTAAAAGTACCCCCCAGGGGGGCCTACAGAAAGTTGATGCCCTTTTTATGCGATCTTTTTTGCTGAATCAGAGTGGTACCTTCTAAATAATATCTGTTTGAGAACATTTCAATTAGTGAACAATGTGCCTTCGAAAACCGTACAGAGCACAGAATAATCTGTTGAATTCTCACATTTATCATAAAAGCAGCCAGTTTTGTAACTATGGACCACTGACACACCTTCATCCAATCACATTGGTGAACCTAGAACCAAAGATGCCAAACACAATCGTGATATTTGGTGCTGCTGTTATACTGTAGACACATCAGCACATGATGTCTGCTGAACTGGCACATACAGCAATGCGCGGTATGCATGCAGTGCACCAGAGCAAGTGGGAACCTCCAGCCACGCCCCTGTGCTGACCTGCACAAGGAGCGAAAAAGGAGGGAGGGGGAGAGGGGGGAATAAAATGGGGCGCACAGAAGCCTGAGGGACCAGTTGCTTTGTGAGCCATCGTGGGCTGGGTTGCGTTGGTGTGTATGGGGCAGCACGATGCGAAGCAGAAGGGGAGAGGAGGAGGAGACGGGCGCAGCGGCCCTGTCCCCAGCCCCTCCTCTCCCCCCTGCACTGGCGGGAAAGCAGTCAAGGGGAGGGGTACGGATGTAGAAGTTGGGCTCACAGCTCAGTAGCGACGGCGGTCGTAATCTCTGTCCCTGTAATCTCTGTCCCTGTCCCTGTCCCTGCTGTCCCTGCTGTCTCTGCGGTACCTGTCCCTGTCGTCATCCCGCGAGTCTCTGCGGGACCGGCTGTCCCTGTCCCTGTCCCTCTCTCTGTCCCTGTCGTCGTCGCGCGAGTAGCGGTCTCTGGACGAGCGCGGCGAGCCGCGGTCCGAGCGCCTGGGGGGCGAGCTCTCGCGCTCCCTGACCCTCTCCCTCTGCACGCGGGCGTTGGCGAGCTCGTCGAGCTTCTCCTGGATGCGCTTGTAGCCCTGGTGCATCTTGCCGCCAAAGTGGTCCGCGAGGCCCCTGTCGCTCTCCAGCAGGCTCAGGTACGCCCCGCACACCTCGCACACGCGCAGCGCCTGCTGCTGGGCCTCGCCGTCGCCCACGGCCGCCGCGGGCTGCGGCAGCCCCGACATCACGCGCAGCTTCTCCGCCTTGAGCTCCTCGCAGCGCATGAACAGCGCCTTGGACTCGTCCACCTTGCCCTCCTCCCCCAGCGCCTCGGCCTGCGCCGACAGCGCCTCGATCTCCTTGTTCAGCTTCTCCACGTCCTCCGCCGTCTGCGCCGGGCGGTCTGAGACGACGCTGGGGGGCGAGAGACGCGCACGGAGGCGATGGGGGCCGTCGTCTCGAGGCGCTTCTGGGCCATGCGGATCTTCTTGCGGACAGAGTCCATGATGTCGGTCAGCTCCAGCTCCAGCTGGCGCTCGTAGCCGTAGTCCCGCGAGGCGCGCGCCTTCTCGTACTCGGCCTTGAGCTCGTCCGAGTGCACCAGCGCGCAGCCCCCCAGGTCGTGCTTGGTGTTGGTGAAGAGCACCTTGCTGAGGTAGGGAGGGAGAGGCGGGTGTGTGAGAAGATACGGAAATCTCCCAGTGAGGACGCCAGAAACTCACGGGCACAGGCCGCAGAGGAAGGCCTTGCACACCTCACGGTCCGTGAAGTGCAGGAACCGCGCGTCGCCGTTGCGGTTCGTGCCCATCAACTGGTCCAGCAGCGCCTTGTTGGGGTTCATCGCGCCGGCAGGGGGGAAAAAAAGAATGAGCAAAAAAGATACAACAATCCAACTTGTTTCGGGTATCTGTGTAGATCTGCGTTCGCTGCTGATATTTCTGACGCCATCGGTTCCATTACGTGCACCGAGCCTGTCATCGTCGAACCGCCCACTTCTGAACACATACATATCCATACTGCGTGAGCCTGCTGATACGACCCTGCTTTGTTAAGTGCGCTGTTTCTTGGACCTGTCGTGGTCCCTCTCGGGAGACCTGGACCTGTGCCTGTGGTCGCGGTGCCTGTCATCGTCCCTCGAATGCCTATGGCGGTCGTCATCACGGCTCCTCTCCCTCTCCCTCTCCCGATCCCGTTCTCTGTCCCTGTCCCTTTCCCTTTCCCTTTCCCTGTCCCTGTCCCTGTCGGCGTCCCTCGGCCTGCTCGAGTAGCCTCCGCGGCTGCGGTCGTCGCGGTCGTCGCGGTCTCGCTCCCTTCGCGGCTCCTCCGGGGCAGGGTCCCTCGGGCGGTCGCGTGGCGCCCGGTCCGCGCGGTCGTCGCCGAGCGCCAGGGGCTCCGCGACGAGCGAGTACCCGCGCCTGTCGCGCTGCTGGGGGACCGCTGCCGCGTGCTTGCTCCACGCCAGGTTGCCCGAGAGCTGCGCCCCGGGGGCTGCGAAGGGGGCCGCCCCCTGCTGGCGTCGTCCGCCGCGCTGGCCGTGCGGCTGCTGCGGCTGGCCCGGGGCGTCGGCAAAGGGGTTGGGGCCCACGGGCACCCAGCGGCCGCCCTTGTTGCGGAAGTTGTGCGTGAAGCCCATCTTGGCCACCGACTGCGAGAAGTCGACGTGTATGCGCCTGTCGTCGATGAGCACGTTGTCCATCTTGACGTAGGCGTTCTCCGCGTCGGAGCGGCGCTCGAACTCGATGAACGCGTAGCAGAGGCTCTGGTTCGTCTTCCAGTCGCGGATGACCTGGCAGCTGAGGATCTTGCCGAAGCGCCCGAAGATCAGCTCGAGGTCCTCGTCGCGCGTCGCGGGGTTGAGCTTGCACACGAACAGCACGTTGTCGTCGGGCCTGATCTCGGCGAACGGCAGGTCCTGCACGATCTCGAGCACCTCCGCGTTGGCCGCGGCCTCTGCGGTGCGCAGCCGCTCGGTCCGCTGCTCCTCGTCGCCCTCGTCGGCGGCCTTGTCGTCGGCCTCGAGCCTGTCCGACCCCGGCAGGTCCGCGAGGCTCTGCGGCAGGGGCGACGACGGCGGCACCGCCAGCCCCGGGGGGTCCGGGAACGGGTCGTCGAGCACGACCGTGTGCCGCAGCCGCACGTTCAGCAGCGGCCTGCCCGCCTTGTCCGCGTCCACGTCGCTGATGCGCTGCACCACGTCGAGGCCCTCGGCCACGCGCCCAAAGACCGTGTGCGCGCCGTCGAGCGACGCGATGTTGTCGGCCGCCGTGATGTAGAACTGGCTCGCGTTGAGGTCCTTGCCCGCGCTCGCGTAGCCCACGGCGCCGGCCTGCTTGTGCTTGAGGTGGTGCCGCTGCTCGTCGGCAAAGTACTTGGCCTGCTCGCCGTACAGCAGCCCGTAGACGCTCTGCCCGCCCTTTCCGGTCCCCGTCGGGTCCCCTGTCTGTATGGCGTAGTTCCTCTGCGCGGGGCAGACGCGTCAGGGGGCCGCGGAACCGGCGGCAGAGGCGGCGGGAGGGGCGGGAACCTCGACGTTGTGGAAGAGGCAGTTGTTGTAGTACTTGAGCTTGCAGAGCTTCAGGAAGTTCTTGCACGAGTTGGGGCAGTCCTCGCAGAACAGGTCGATGGTGATGTCGCCCAGCGACGTCTCGAGGATCACCGACATTCTCTCAGCGTTGGGGGGCGCGCGCTCTCAGAGAAAGGATCGCGCGCTTGGATTTTTCGTGAAGATACGCGTATCTTTCGATGCTCCCAAAAGAAAAGAGGAAAAGTGTATGTATTGTTCAGGAGGAATCGTGCCCGCTGATGACGGGAGAGGGCGGGGCCACTGTCGGGTTGATCGACTGCTTTGACGCGTGCTCAAAGATGGCGTTGAGGTTGAACAGAGTGCTGCGGAGCGTGAACGGCTTGTCCTTCGGGAACAGGTAGGCATACGCGCTGAGCACCTGGTACGCATTAAGCGCCGTCAGAGCCGTAGCAAGGCAGTCGCGCACAGCGAACCTGTTCAACGTCCTTGTTGAGGAGAAATACACCATAGGCGAAGCGCTTTGGCTCCACGCCACGTGAATACAACGGGAACCTGGCAAATGCGGTGAGAACAGGGCAAAAAAAAAGAGTAACTCACGTCGGAGACGCGTGCGGCGTGATGTCGTCCCTGATCACGGACCTCGACCCAGAGGGAGTGATCGGATAGCGCAGTGCGATCTTGCAGTAGAGCCAGTCAGGAGGGGCCAGGGGCACCAAATGAGAGGTGAGCACCTCGAGGTATCTGGAGCTGAGGCAGAGGAGGTGGGCGACGTTGCCCAGCGCCGTGGCGACCTCCTCCTCGTTGCAGCCTGTGCCATCCCGTGCGTAAGAGCGCGGTCTGGAGTGCCTCTCACCGCTGAAGTCCGAGTCCTTGAGGGTGATGCCGCATATCGAGTACAGGTTGCGTGCGTCGTCAACGCGGACGATCGGGAAGATCATCCTGAGCTCCGCCAGCAGCTTCCACTGCATGCGGCTCAAGGACCTCCTGGTCTGCTGCAGCTGCTCCCTGTGCGAAGCCGTCAGGGTTGGCGGCAGAATGAGGGGCCACGCGCAGTAGGCTGTCGAGCAGCGGCTTGGCTCCCTTGAGGGAATCAGCAGAGCGCTGGAGCTCAGTCTGCGCATCAAACAGAGCGTGCGCCCTCATGACGAGAGCCTGCTGCTTCTCTCGCAGTGGCTCCCTGATCTCCTCGAGCTGCTGCTCCTGCTGCCTCAGCTCCCGCTTGAGCCTCTCCACCCCGAGGCTCGCCTCCTCCAGCTCCGTTTGCTGCGGGTGTCGTGAGCCCTTGTGGGGCGCGCAGCAGAGGCGGCGGCGACCTTCTGGAACAGCTCTGCGTTGTGCTCGAGCAGCTCCTCGACGCGGGCGCGCAGCTGCTCGGCCCTCGCCTCCTCCTCCTCCGCCTGCCGCTTCTTCTCGAGCAGCTCGAGCAGCGTGTCGACGTCGTACGCGTGCGCTGCCGCCCTGCGGATGCCGGCCATCCTCTTGTACTGCTGCAGCTGCGCCGCCTGCGCCTGGTGCGCGGACAGCAGCTGCGACAGCGACACGCTCGTCGACAGCGAGTGCATCGGCGGCGGGGGCGACGACGACGCCGGCGCCGGCACCGGCACCGGCGTCGTGCCCCCTGGCGGCGCTGGCACTGGAGCCGCGTCAGGCGCCGACGCCGCGCCCACGACAGAGAACTGCGGCGGCGGCGTCGGGGGCAGAGGCGCGTCCGTGCAGAGGTAGATCCCGTCGAGCAGCTCCAGCACGACCGAGTTGAGCGGCGCGTCGTACTTCTCGAGGCCGGCCCTCTAGAGTGGGCGCCGTCAGCGAGGCGGAGCGCAGCTGGCGTGGGGGAGGACGGGCGGTCGTACGTCGCTGAAGAGGTACGTCAGGCAGCAGAACACAATCGCGTGCTTGGCGATCTGCCTGTGCGGCTCCTCCGAGGCGTCCCACACCGCCAGGGTGATGCCTGCGGAGGGGGGGGGCAGTGAGGGTCCGCAGCGCGCGGTAGGTCGGCGTGGAGGGGCAGAGTGTGGGGGGAGCACGCGAGCAGGACTCTGCAGCAGAGTCGGGCATGTCCAGGCGGTCGATGCTCCTCCACGTCGGGTTCTACGGGGCGGGTGGGGCGTCAACAGCAACAGGCCGGGGCTGGTGTGGTGGGGAGGCGCACCGTCGTGTGCCTGAGGATCTCGCTGGTGTACACAACCGACTCGGTGGCCGAGTCTGTGAGCACAAAGAGAGCAAGGGGCGAATGAGATAGACTGGCTGGGGCGAGCAGGCAGCTTTTGGCCGCTGCTGGCGTGTTGGGCTACCCTCCAGGGTGAAGTACGGGTCCGGCGCGGTGTCGCGCTCTGCAGACACCAGCAGGTTGCGCGCCATCACGGTGCGCACGTGCCGCAGGCGCAGCTGCCGCGGCAGAACGCGCGGCCCGAGCTTCGACATCGGCGTGTGTTAGCGCTGGCCCACGAGATTCCCGCTCCGAGCTGGAATATCTCCGAGATTCTCACGCGCGAGATTCTCTCTCCTGTGTTTATCAGGCGCGCGCGCGTGTGGGCCGATGTCCGAAGACCAGCGGCGGCGAGGCAGGGGGCTGCGAGTGGCGTGCGTCTGCGCGTCGAACATGAACCGCAGCGTCGAGGCGCACGCGCTGCTGGCCAAGCGCGGGTACGACGTGCGCTCGTACGGCACGAGCAGCCGGACGAAGCTCCCGGGCCCCGCAGCCGACAGGCCCAACGTGTTCGACTACGGCATGACGTACGGGGAGATCTACGCCAAGCTCTGCCAGGACGACCTCGAGCTGTACACGCGCAACGGCGTGCTGAGCATGCTGGAGCGCAACATGACGGTCAAGGCGGGGCCCGAGCGCTGGCAGGCGCGGGCCAACGCGTTTGACGTCGTGTTCACGTTCGAGCAGCGCGTGTTCGACGCCGTCAACGCCGACCTCGAGGCGAAGGAGGCGCCGGACGCCTCGGAGGTCGTGCACGTGTTCAACCTGGCGACCCGCGACACGCACGAGGACGCCATGCTCGGCGCTGCAGACGCCCTGCGGCTACTGGAGATGGTCCGCAGGGGCTCTCTCTCTCTCTCTCCTCCCCTTCACGCAAGGCTACAGGAGCTCACGCTACCTCCGCAGATCGACAGCTGCCAGGAATGGGAGAACAGATTGGACTCCATTGTCGCGGACTTTTGTGCGAGCTCCAGGCGCCCGCTGATGCACTCGGTCCATTTTTATTGACCCGAATTAAACACGCTGCACCCCCGTTCGTAATCAGAATGGTCAGCATTGGGCTTGTTCTTTGCCTTTGTGGAGACCCACTGCCAAGAGAGCGCACCACGGAACGAGCCCACTGCAACAACTACTCAGGCGCCATCCAGTCCTACGAACTACTCATAGTCATCAGGGGCCTGGTCCTCGTCCATCGCTGAGGGGGCGCTGCTGCGCTTGAAGCGCAGTGGTAGCACGGGCAACGGCTCCTTCGACCTGAGTGCGCAGTCAGCCAGAGCGACAGGGCCTCAACGAGAGGGTCGCAGGGTTCGGCTTCCGCCCCCTCGTGCCAGTCGGGCTGGATCCCACCGAAGAGCTTCATTTCCAGCATGCGCCCATACCCCATGTCACTCGCTCTGGTCACCTCCCCTCCCTCAGTTGCCAGTACGAGAGGTGTGAAGATCGCTAAGTAACGGGCAGAGCAGCAGAGGATTACGTGGGTCAGCTCATGCGCGACAAGTGTGGCGAAGCGGGCCTCCCTGTATCCAGGAGAATCGGAGAGTTGCGAGAGCATTTCCACCCCGACATTGACTGTTCCTATTCCTGCATGGAAACGTGTTACGATTGTTGTAGAAATGCAAATTACCAGGAAAACCGTGGAGCCCAGGCCAGCCACCCCGGAAGAACACGACGTCAAAGCCCGACGCTGCAGAGGAGGTCCTTGTGGAAAACATCTACGCAAATCCGGCAGTCCACGTCAAGCCCAAGTCCCCGCGGACGATCTCCAGGCACCTGAGCATGCTGAGGATGTGTGCCTTGAGCACCCCCACACGTTCCGAAGCACGAGCAGTGCAGCAGCAGGATCGCCTTCGCCCGCCACGTGGCATCGCGGTTGCTGTCAGGGATCTTGAAAACTCGGCCATTGCCAGCAGGAGGCGTGTGCCAAACCACCCGTCTTCCAACGCGGGGTTCTCTACAAAGTTACTGATGATCCTCTCTGCCATCGCCAGCCCCCTGCGACTGAATTTAAACCGTGTCCGAATTGAAGTAAAATTCGAAAACGACAAAGGGGAAAGAGGCAGGGGCTTCGGCAGGGCGGCCGGCTCGTGAGGAGCATGGTCCTTGAACGGAGGAAATGGGGCACGCGGTGCGTTCAGCTTAGGGCTCTCCACCGCCTCGAGGAACGAAGCCGCATAGGGTGCGTCCGTATGGGGAATAACATTTGATCTGAAGAATCTACCTGGTGATAATCAACAGACTCATTATTTAGAGCTGAATGTAGTTGTTCCTTTCACCGTTCCTCATAACGAGAAATGGCGCATTGCAGCACGAGGTTGTGATGATCAGTAGGCCCCCAACTGACGCATGCTCTCATGTTGGCTTTCTTGTCTTCCTGTAGGTAGAAATATGAAAGAACCGGATTTCCTCACTGAAACACACTAACCTATGCTGCAGCTTTTGAACCTATGGTGGTGTAGCCCGTAAACGCCCATCACTATCAATTGCCGTCTGTAATCCCCCAAATGAACTTCCTCTCGTGGATGTGCTTGACCACGTCCTGCAGCCGCACTTTGGCCGACTCGGACAGAAGCTTCTCGACGTAGCACAGGCTCCTCTGCGCCACCGCGGCGACGGCGTCGTCGATCGCGTGGAACACGACCTCGTCGACCCCGGCGGCCCTGGCAGCCGCGAACTGTGCTGCCGCCATCAGCTCCACGTTTCCACCGTAAGCACCGCATCCCCACGCCCCCGTGTGCACCACGACGCGCGGGGGCGCGCCCGGGCTGCGCGGTGCGAGGGCCGTGGACTCAGCGACGGCAGCCCGGAAGCCCGTGTAGGCCGTGCTGACAATGCGCCCGATTTGCGAGGTCGAGTACTCGCCCTGCCCGAACTTTGGCGCCTCCATCGCGACGATGTTGCTCAGGCTGTACGGCGGCTGCCCGAGATGCACGGCCTCCCTGAGCTCTGCCTCCGACGCCTGCGCGAACCTCGACCCGTACCTGTGTCCCGCGCGCCGTCGATGTTCCAGCCCGAGCGGAGTCCGTTGGTGCCGTCTTGGGTGTTTCTCCCGCCGAGAAAAGTTGAATTCAAAGGGCACTCGCCCATTAAGCCAACCACCGCTTGCGCATAGCGCGACGATACCGAGCAAGGGTTGGGGAGGGAGCATCCCAGGGGCTGCAGGCCACCACCAGCGCGAGGCCCCCTACCGCGCAGGGGAACGGGGAAAAGCCGAAAGGAAGCGAGAAATAAAAAAATGACCCAAACGGGGCCCACACTCCCGTACAGTTTGTAGTCGATAGCAGCCCGTCTCTGCACGTCGGCCACCAGGCACGGCGTCTCGTTACCGTCGTTGGCCGACGTCAGCGGCTCCGCAGCCCCGCCGCGCGCGGCGAGCTCCTCGCGCAGGTGGGCCAGCGCCGGGTGCTCTCCCACTTGGAACTCGTCCTGGGCGAAGAGCGGCCCGCCGTAGAAGCCGAACAGGCGGCGGTCCGCAAAGTTCACGTGCCAGTGGCGCTCGTGCGGCGCGCCCGCCGGGGCGTAGTCGAAGGGCGCCGTCACGACGCGGGCCGTGCCGCGCGGCGCGATGGGGGAGCGCGGCAGGCGGGCCGGAGGCCACCGCGAGAACGTCAGAGGCGGCGGGTCCGGGTCCGACGGGCGCAGGCCCGTCATCGCGTACAGCACGCGCTTGTTCGCGTTGGTCAGGCGCAGGGGCCGCGCGGCCAGCGCCACGGGGTCGAACTGCTGCCGGTACAGCGGCCTGTCGCCGGACATGCTGCCGGATTCTCTTTCCTTGTGCGAGTGCAAGACGCTGTGCCAATTTGTTAACTCCCCCCGCGGGATATCTGGGGACCGCTGGGAGATACCTCAGCAGGCTCGAATGCCGGCTCACCAGCAGCGTGGCGAGCAGCGTTTTGCCCGGGCCCGGCGCCTGCGACATCGCGCTGAGGGGGGCGGAGATGCACGCTCTCGGCCTTTGAAGACAATTTATGGTGATCTATCTCAACGTCACGCGGAGAAAATGCTGTGAAGATGTGTGGGCCTGTTTCGGCGGATGCGAGCCTCGGCAGCGCAGTCCGCCGTCACCGACCTGCCGTCAGGTTCTGCTGGCGAGCCTAGTTGAGGGCACTGGAGTTCAACGGTTTTTCCGAAGATACTGCTGCGGACAGCACCCGAATCCGTCTGGGACTGTCCAAACCCACCGGTACCCACGCCGGCTTACTTTTGTTATTTGGGTTGCATTTTTGCAAAGGAGCCGTCCTGTGCTCATTGGCAGTTCGCCTTTGTGAATCGGCTACACAGGCAGCGAGATGCTGAAGAACAATGAGAACTGTGTTTGGATGGGGGTGCTCCGCAAGGTAAACGTCATTCGTTTATGTATCGACGACGTGGTGTGTTCAAAGAGAGAGCTGGTTTGCCATCAAGCTCTGCAAGCGAGTTCCCAGTGACGAGACTGGCGTGCTTCTGTTTCTCCGCAGATTCTCCTGCAATTTTTGCGTTGTCAATAACCGAGAAAGTATGTACATGTTCGACTTACCGCGAATACCGCAACCAACGAGTCCGGGGAAAGCACCGAGGCCAACTCGGGCATCATTTCCAGGTGCCTTGTGATAGCCTTCCCGAGTCCGGCGAGGAGGTGGACCTTGCTGTCCACCTGGCCGCGCCTCAGCTGCAGGCGGACCATGTCCAGGTAGTACTCGCGGAGGGTCTGAGACCCTGGGTCCTCCCTGAGGTCCTCGAACAGCATCTCGAGCTTGTGTATATCCCACGCCGTCACCCGCTCGCATCTGTGGTCCTCCTCGTCGGGTCTGGCCCTCCAGGAGCTCTCGCACGCGTCCTCGCTTCTGTCGCTGGGCCCCATCCGCGCCCGCGCCTCCTCGGCGGACGGGAACGGCACGAAATTCTTCCACGACGTCCCCGTGATTGCGATGCGGGCGGCCTCGTAGTGCTCGCGGCCGTTCTCCTCGATCAGTCTGTCGTCGTCGAGCTTGAAAACAGCTACCCCTCCGGGCTTGAGAGTGAAGTGCGTCGTGGGTCCGCGGGGTGCGACGATCAGCCTGTGCTCGCCAGGGGGCACCTCGCGGAACCCCCCGAACGCGCGCCCCGGCGCAGGGGACACCTCGACGCCGTCCGCGATGACGCTGAACCTCGGGTCAATGCCGACGAAGACCACGAAGCCGTGCAGGCTCATCGTAATGGTGCCAATGCTCTTCCTTTTCGGCGACGGAGGCACCGACAGCGGGCGCAGCAGCGGGCTTGGGGGGCTGCCGGGAGACGAGACCGTGCTCGCGTCCGAGCGAGTGCTGGGCTGCCGGAAGAGGGGCTGCTGCTGCTTGTGCGACGACTTCGGGGAGACCGGGTCAAAGGGCGACTTTACCGAGAGCGAAGGGCAGCACGACAGAGACCGCGGGCGCGGGCCTGGCGATCCTGCGTGCGTGCTCTGCGTCGCGGGGCGGGGCAGCTGGCGAAGGGGCGGTGTGTCCGAGATGCTCCTCATGATGGTACGGTGGTCAAAGGGCTAATAATAAGAATGGCACCCCAGTCAGGGGTCCTTTCTCCGTCAGCGAAGAATGGACCCTTTCACCTTTCACCCTTGCTAAATTAAGCCGCGCACCAATTCCTCTCGCCGGCAATTTCTGTCGGTATGCACGAGGGGGCACGTAGGCGAAGCTCTTTCAGTGCCGTGCTAGGAAAAGAGAAACGAGTACGATTGACCGCGCAGCAGTGAAAGACGCCCAGGGAATCTCACATGGCTCGTCGGGCTGGGTTACGGTGGCCCGCCTTCCATCCCCAACCAGTCCGCAGGACAGCATTCCAGACCGCAGATACTCGCAGAACAGCGAATTGCGTGGCGGGCACTACGCAAGCTTTGTGGAGAGTCAGCCACATGCCCCCGTCCGTGGCTGACCCGGGATATTAGCGTTGACCCTCAGGAGATATTTGTCTGACGTGGTTTTTCCGTGCCGTGTGTTGGTCTCTGTTTTGTTTAGTCAAAGCCCCGGGCATTCAAAGCGCACGCCGCCTCCCCCGTAGCACCCGATGTCGATCTGGAAGCTTGTGCGGGCCTCCCCCGCTTACCCCACCCGCCGCTCACCTGGGCTCTGGCCCCCGCAGGTTGTTGTTGTAGCGTTTGCGGCGCTGGTCTTCGCCGAGGAGCCCGCAGCAGCGGCCGCCGCCGAGACGGCCGAGGAGCCCGCGGCCGCCCCCTCGGGCGCGCGCGCGCAGCTCGTCGTCAGCCGCAAGCTGCTGAACGACACGCTCGTCGAGACCATCCCGGCCTTCTTCGAGGTCACCGTGTGGAACGTCGGCAACGAGTTGCGTCCCCCCCCGCCTCTCTCCTCTCCGTGTTGGGGGGGTTTGACGGCTCTGGCGTCGGTTTTACGGCGTCGCTGACGCGGGCCACCGCGTTTTAGGGTCGCGAGCGAGGTTGTCCTCAACGACACCGTCTTCGGCACCCCGTTCACCGCCACCATCGCGACGCTCGCCGCGTGAGTAGACCTCCTGCCCCCATCTCTTCCCTCCCCAGTATCTCGCACAGCAACGCCGCCTGTGCGCGGTTGGCCCTCCGGGTGCCGCTGCTGACGCTGCCACCGCAACGCAGGCAGGAGTCTGTGACCAAGCAGTACCAGGCGGTCCCGCAGCAGGTCGGCAGGGTCGAGCTCGCGGCCCTCGTGTACACGTTCAAGCCCACGCCCACGTCTGAGGCCCGCGTACGCTCCACTCCGCCCCTCCCCTTCCCACCGCGATCCCCTCCCACGTACGCCAAGCTAACCAGCGCGCGCTGGGGGGAACAGGCTGGCCACGTCGTGGACCTGGCGGTCTACGTCAACTCGCTCCAGGCGTACAACCGCAGCCTCTCGCACCGCTACGTGCGCTGACACACTCTTTTTTATTTAAAATATCTCGCGTGCGTTTGTTTTTTTTATTCGCTGAGAGATCTCTGTGCCTTCTTCTGCAGCTCGAGTGGGCCATCGTCATCGGCGCCACCGCCGTGCTGGTCGGCATCCCCGGCGCGCTGTGGAGGAGCTACTGCAAGAAGTACGCCGCCCTGTTCACCGCCAAGAAGAGCCAGTAGAAGAAACCCTGAAAGCCAAACGTCACTTGGACGGACCCTCCGAGATCGGGACCTGGGGTCAAGGCTTGAATCCTCTTCCCATCGCGGAACACAATTTCGAACAACGTGCACCTTCGCAATCGCATACCAGCAGCGGCACGGGGAAAAATGCGAAGGCCATCCATTTAGTTTGCAGAGATTCTTCTCGCCACATCAGCAGCGAGATTCTAGTCCGGAGAAGACCAACCCAACCCGCCCCCTCAGAGGAGCCATCTTGCGCCCGCGCGGGTGTGCACCGTCTTCCCCCACCACCACCGAGCGCTCCCCTCGCTCCAGCACACACCGGACCGAGCCCCCGGCGCCTGCCTGTGTCGTCGCGGGCGTCCAGCACCACAGCGTCGCTCGACGCACCCGACGCCCCACCCGGCCAGACAACCGCCACACCGCACCGCCCGCAGAGGCCCCACGCGCAGCCCCCCGAGTGCACGCGCACACCGCGGGCGCGCACGGACCCAAGGCACGCCCACGCCCCGGCGACACCGCGCGTTCCGCCCCTGGGTGGGGACCCCCTCTGGCACTGTGCGCGCGCCCTTTAAAAAAAGCGGTTGCCGCACTAGTTGTCATGCCCACCCCTTCCTTCCCCGCACACACCCCACCCCGGAAAATGCCGTGGAGCACACAGCACGGGGCATGGCGGGCCCCAGCGTCCGCGCGGGCAGGGGCGGGGCTCCTGGGGGGATGCGATTCGTCGGGCGGGGCGAATGCGAGAAAGCGCCCTGACGGGGGGACGGGGCGTACAGGACCACCAGCGCCGCCACAGAGAGAGGAGCAGACATGGCTGGGAGAGAGGTGGACGCGGCGGCGTCGGGCTCCGACGGGCAGTTCTCCATGTCGCTGCCAGAGTCCGCCGGCCACCACTTCCAGGGCTCGCCCACCGAGACGCAGCTCAGCGCGCTCTGCGCGATGGCGCAGGCCGCCGCCGCCTCTGCGCTCGCGGCGCAGTCGGAGATCGCGGTGTGCTGTCCCCCTCAGATATTTCTCTCGGCCTCCCCCCCACCGAGCCTCGCGCTCACGCGTACCCCGCGCAGGGAGAGGAGGCGGCGAGGAGGTCGCCACGGCAGGAGCGGAGGGAGAGGACGCAGACTGTGTTCCTGCCCAGCCGCAAGTCGGATATTTTCGGCAAGCTGACGCTGGGGCGCCGCGAGGGCAGCCTCGCCAGCCACCACCGCACGACGACGCTGGCCGCTGCCCTGGCCGCCAGCGGGCAGCAGCAGCAGCAGCAGCAGCCGCCGATGTCACCGCCGGGCAAGGGGTCGTCGCCGCCCGGAGGGGCCGCGTCGCCGCCAGAGCCGACGCTGCAGGCCACGATGGGGTCGCCGCTGTCGAGGCCGCTGCAGGGCGCGGCTGGGGCGGGGCAGCAGCAGCAGCTGGAGGCTGCGGGAGGCAGCAACCCGTCGGTAACGATGTGAGCAGCCGTTGGGAGGGGGGCCGCGGAAAAAGAACTCAAACTGCCCTGACACAGAGTGCTCAACGAGACCGGCCAGATCAAGCACGCGACCAAGGAGGTGCTCATCGAGCGGCTGACGACGGAGAAGCTCGCAGGTCCCCACAACCGATCGCAGCCCTTCTTCACCCGCCGCTGAAACTGAAACTCACTGACCTCCCCCCCACCCGCATCCCACGATCCTCCCCACTGTGGCCCGGCCGAGCAGACCCCACGTTCATGAACCACTTCCTGCTGACGCACAACGCGCACACGCCGCCTGCGCGGCTGCTGGAGCTGCTGATACAGCGCTACAACTCGGTGCCGGCCACCGAGAGCGGCGGGCAGGACGTCATCAACGCCACGCGCCTGCGCGTGTTCGTCGTGCTCAAGACGTGGGTCGAGCGCCTGTGGAACAGCTCGACGAGCCCCGAGCTCGTCGCGCAGCTCGAGCGCTTCGCCACAGAGGCCGCGCAGGGCGGCATGAAGACGGCCGCCGAGGGGCTGCTCAAGACGATCAAGCGCAAGGTCTCCAACAGCGGGGACTCGCGGCCCCTGCAGACAGTGTTCGGCAGGGAGGCGCCGATGCCGCTGCTGCCGCTGGGGGTGATGATGGGCGAGGCGCCGTGCGCGGTCAGCATACGGTCGGTGCACCCGCGGGAGCTCGCGAGGCAGCTGACGCTGATCGAGCTCGAGCTGTTCCAGGCCGTCAAGCCCTGGGAGCTTGTCGAGAACGCCTTTAACAAGAAGGACAAGGAGACACTCGCCCCCAACGTCTTCGCCCTCACGCAGCACTTCAACCGAGTGCGGGGCCCCCCTCCCACCGAGCTTTCGCCGAGTAACACGGGGAACAGGTCAGCAAGTGGCTGGCCGAGACGATTCTATCGGAGAAGAACGTGCAGGCCAGGGCGATGCTGACGACGAGGACGATCGACCTCGCGGAGGAGTGCGCTGCGCTGAACAACTACAACGCGGTGAACGAGGTCATCGCCGCGCTGCAGTCGGCCAGCGTGCACCGCCTGGCGCGCACGTGGCGCCGCGTCAGCGAGCGCAGCAAGCAGGTGCTCGAGGACCTGCGGCAGCTGACGTCCAACGTCAAGAGCTACGCGCTGCTGCGCCAGCGCCTGCACACGATACACCCGCCGTGCATTCCGTACCTGGGGCTCTACCTGACGGACCTCACGTTTATCGAGGAGGGGAACCCGACAATGGTCGGGAACCTCGTCAACTTCAACAAGTGCCGCCTGCTTGCCGCCGTCATCATGGAGATACAGACGTACCAGCAGACGCCGTACTGCCTCGAGCCCGTGCCCTGGATCCAGCAGTTCCTCAACACGCTCTCGGCGTCGCTCGACGACAACGCTATGTGGAACATGTCCCTAGAGTGCGTTGCCGCCACTCAACTCGCACAGCCACAGCACGGCACCACGCCCTCGCTGCCTCCACGAGGGCGGCACCACCCCTTGCTAGGTCCTGTGGACCTCAGCCTTGGCGCTCCCTCCCAGGAAAGAGGGCGGGCGATTCCAATGCCGCGAGTGTGCCTCCACCCGCAGCGCTGATGCCACGGCTGTCTGAGGGCTGCTTGTGGACCACTGACGAGAGCCATTGTCCCCCCTTCCCTCTTCCGTCTGGAGGCGACGGCGCGTTAGTAACGATCCGCGACAACCCGCAGGATTGAGCCCCGAAAGAAGAAGCAGGAGAACGCAGACGGCTCCGAGGCCGCGTCCGACGACGAGGAGGGTGAGGCTGCCGACGCGGACCCCAGCCAGGTCCAGATCAACGTCATCCCGCTCGGGTCGTGGGCCACGCAGCTGCTGCGAGTCCCGCCGTCGCTGACGATCGGCGACGTAAAGACTACGATTCTCACGCGGTACCCGCCGCCGCGCTGGGCCGTGCACGGCCCCGTGACGACGCCGGTGCCGCAGGCCGCTGACTGCTCGCTGGTAGCGACTGCCGCGGTCAACTTCCCGACGGGGTTCGTCGTCAACGACTTCCAGGCCATCAGCGAGCTGCCTACGTTCAACCCCGCGGTACAGCACAGAATATCTCTCACGATTCCAGAATCCAGAATCCAGATTGCTGAAAATATCCTCGCGGTTCTCTCCCTACTTCCAGGGCGACTTGTATGCGTTGATAGCGAAGCCGCAGATCGTCGTGGTTGGCCTGCCAATGGACAACAACGACATCGTGACAGCCCGTGCGTATCCGCGGCGCCCCCAGCCCCCGCGCACTCAACCGAGAGCGCAGAGATCATGCTGGACGCGCACTCGCCGCTGAGCTGCGCCGTCCCGATCATCGAGAACGTGTTCAGCCTGACGGAGGAGTTCTCGTTCGCCGTGGCCTCGCAGAGCGCGCTGCGATGGCTCAACGGCAACTGCAGCCTGGCGGACCAGGACTTTGACGGCAGCCTGCTGGTGTTCCCGCTGAGCCGCATACAGCGCTCGATCGCGGCCACAGAGGGCACGATGAGCGGCTACCTGCACAAGTGCGAGGCCCGCGTCGGGGTCGGCGGCCTCGGCGTGCCCACGGCGCGGCGCAACGCGCTGGTCAACGCGGAGAAGCGCCGGTACTTTGTCGCCGTCGACAACTTCCTGCTGCAGGCGCACGAGCCCAAGGACCTCATCAGCAGCTCGCGCCACCGCATCACGCCGCTTGACTACTGCTACGTCAGCTACACGCTGCGCTCGGGCGTGCTCGCGGTGAGCGTGCGGCCGCTGGCGCTGCTGCGCTCGTCGCAGCAGGCGCAGCAGCAGGGCCAGCAGCAGCACCAGCTCGTCGTGACGGCCCACAGCGAGCCGCAGACGCGCGCGTGGTTCGCGACGCTGGCGCGCAAGTCGCTCTACGTCGACAAGACGCGGGCGTTCGGCGTCGACCTCAAGGAGCTCGTCTCGCGCGGCGACAGCGCGTCGCTGATACCGTCGGTGCTGCGCGCGTGCTTTGCGCACCTCTACGTCAACGGCGGCCTGACGGACCCCGAGCTCTTCTCGGGCGTCGCGGCGGGCGCGGGCATCGACCGCCTCAAGGAGCAGTTCGACGCCGGCGTCCCGCTGGCCGTCTCGGACGCCGCCGACGCGAGGACCGTCGCCAACGTCTGCCGCGTGTTCCTCGCGGAGCTGCCCGACTCGCTCATCTTCGGGGCGTTCTTCCCGCAGGTCGCCGACTACGCCGAGAAGCACAAGACGGCGGCCAGCGCCGACGTCGACGGGCTCAGGCACTTCCTGCAGCGCCTGCCGCCGCCCAACTCGGCGACGCTCAACTACGTGATGACGTTCGCGCGGTACTGGGCCGACGCCAGCGGCGTGGGGCTGCAGAGGGCCGCCTGCGTCTTCGGGCCGCTCGTCATGCGCAACCCGCTCAGCGCCACGGCGGCGGCCAGCGGGCTGACGGGCGACGACATCGACCCCGTCTGCTGCAGGGCGTGCGAGGACCTGATGACGTGCCTCCCGCGCCTGGGCCTCGCGCGCGACGACGCGTTCGCCGCGTTTGTGCGCTCGGCCAGGGCGCAGGCGGACCCCTCGGCCGACGCGTGCCCGTACACGCCCGTGACGGTCATCGCGTTCCAGGACCAGAAGAAGATCGCGGCCAGCCTCGCGAGCGCGCACCCCCTGCAGCCCGCGGACATGCCCGTCTCGCCGCCGCCCGCCCCGACGCCGCAGCAGCAGCAGCAGCCGATCGACGAGGCGATCAGGCGAGCGGCGGAGCGCAAGATGACGGTGGCGATCCCCGTCTCGGTGCTGGGCATCGGCACGGGGCACTCGCCGCGGCAGAGCGTCCCGCAGAAGCCGCTGCCCCCGGCGCCCACGCGGCCGCCGCCAGCGCCGCCCGTGGCGACCAGCTCGCCGATGCAGGCGTTCCTCGCCGACCCCGCGGACGTCCCCGCGCTGCCGAAGCACGAGGCGCCCGCCCCGCCGTCGCCGTCGCCGCCCCCACCGCCGCCGCCGCCCCCGGCGGTGTCGACGGCGCACCCGCCGCTGCGCAGCAGGGCGGCGCCGCCCGGGGGCGCTGTGGTGCGCGGGCCGACGGGGACGCCGCTGTACGCGCTGCAGTCGCAGAAGAAGCAGTCGAGGACCGACGACGACGCGCACCCGCCGCCCGCGAGGCCCGCGAGCGTCGCGTGGAGGTCGAGGAGCATGAACCCGATGGTGCCCTCGGCGACGTCGCCGCCGCGGCAGGGAGTGCAGGCGCTCTCCGAGGCGCTGGCAGCCGCGGTGTCTGCCGCCGCCGCGCAGGGGATCAGCAGCGGCGGCAGTGGCAGCAGCAGCGGCGGAAGCGGCGGAGAGGCTGCGGGGTCGCGGGACGTCAGGGCGCGGGCTGCGGCGTACGAGGAGAAGGACAGACAGGTGGCGCGGTTCGAGACAGCGGCGGCGTCGGCGTCGCACGGGTCGCCAGTGCTGGAGCGCGAGAGGAAGGGCGTGATTGCCGGGCAGCCGCTGCCAGGCAGGGGCGTGAGCGCCGCCTCTAGACCGCCGACGGCACACAAGGCGTTTGGAGGGGCGCAGGGAGCAGCGAGGGAGCGAGGGCCCGGGATGGAAAAGAGATAAGGTCTCTCCTCTTGGCGAGCACGGGAAACAATAGGATCGATGAAGAACATACACCCTACGCCCTTCTCCCTCAAACCCTCCCTCCACCCCACCCTTCTTCCACCTCTCACACAGCAAACTGACCACCCAACCAAGCCACACATTGTTGTCTTCGACCAGCGTCCCTTCGTATAGCCAGCGAGAGGCACAGGCTGCACTACTCTAAGCTGCTAGCACAGCACACACCCAGTCGCACAGACTTCGAGGATGGCCGGGCTGATCGAGAAGGTGATGGGGAGGGGGGAGACCACGACGCCCACGAGGGCCCCGCTGGCCGAGGGGATGATGAAGGCTGTCGTGTTCACGGGCACGCGCTCGGTTGAGGTCCAGACGGTCTCGCGCCCGCGCATCGTGCACCCCCGGGACGCCCTCGTGCGCGTGACGACGGCGGCCATCTGCGGCTCGGACTTGCACCTCTGGCACAACGCCATCCCGGGCATGCGCAAGGGCGACATCCTGGGCCACGAGTTCGTAGGCGTCGTCGAGAGCGTGGGCGAGGAGGTCCACAACGTCCACGAGGGCCAGCACGTCGCGGTCTCGGCGGTCATCGCGTGCGGCGACTGCTGGTACTGCCAGAACGAGCTCTACAGCTGCTGCGACCGCACCAACCCCAGCACGGAGATGGAGGGCGTGCGCTCAGCTTCTCCCCTTGTCGACCAATCCACACTCTAATCCGTGGGGCTCGGCAGGAGTACGGGCACAAGACCGCGGGGCTCTTCGGGTACTCGCACATCACCGGTGGGTACGCGGGAGGCCAGGCCGAGTACGTGCGCGTGCCGTTTGCGGACACGAACTGCCTGGTGATCCCCGAGGGCATGCCCGACGAGAAGGCCGTCCTCCTCTCGGATGCCGCCTGCACCGGCTGGCACGCCTGCGCCATGGGCGACGTCGGCGACGACCAGCACCGCAACGTCGCTGTGCGCAACGCCCTTTCCTTCCAGCGGGCGAGGAATCCTCCTCACGTTCGCGTGCGCTGACCGACAGGTGTGGGGCTGCGGGCCTGTGGGGCTGATGGCGGTCATGTGGGCCAAGTCGAGGGGCGCGGAGAAGGTCGTCGCGATCGACAACGTGCCGCACAGGCTGAGCCTGGCGCTCAAGCTGGGCGCGGACGCGATCGTGGACTTCAGGGAGGAGAAGGACGTCGTCGGCGCGCTGCGCAGGCAGTTCGAGATGGGCCCCGACACGTGCATCGAGGCCGTGGGGTTCCGCTACGCCAAGTCGTTCACGCACGCTGTCGAGAAGGCCGTCGGGCTCGAGGCGGACGCCATCGACACGCTCGACGAGGCCATAAAGGCGTGCCGCAAGGGCGGGACGGTGGCCATCGTCGGCGACTTCGTGATGCGCGCCAACCACTTCCCGATCGGAGCCGTGATGGAGAAGGCCCTGACGCTGCGCAGCGGCCAGGTGCACGTGCAGAGGTACTGGAAGGGCCTCGCGGAGATCATGTGCCGCGGCGACGTCGACCCGAGCCCGATCGTCAGCCACCGCCTGCCCCTGGCGGACGCGCAGCACGCGTACAAGATCTTCGACACGAAGGCGGAGTCGGCGACCAAGGTCCTTCTCATCCCCTGAGTGAGATGACCTAGAGGCACTGCGGCCCCAAGACACAGAGTACTACGACTTGATTATTGCTCGCCCACTTGCATGCAGTGCGGTGGTTTGGGGGTACAGGGGGCACACAAGGTGCACAGAGGCGTCACACAGTTTATCCCACTTCTTTTTCTCTCATTATTCTGCTGTCAGCCAAATAAACTCGATTTTTGTGGGTTTATTACTGAGAAAATTGCCTTTTTCAAAAATAGTCTGTGCAAGAGAGATTGATTGCAGGGAGCACTCAGTCCTGCTCTGCGCCATTGGCAAATGGACAGCAAGATAGAGGACACAATAGTCCAGATGGAGGGCCTGCGAGACCTGCCAAGGAGCCCCTCCAGGTCTGGGTCCTCTGGGCTCATGGACTCAGAGATCCTCAAGGCAGCAGCCAGCAGCTGCTCTCCTGCACCTCAGTTTGCACCACCAGATGTCTCTGGCACCCAGGACCCTACTGAGATGTATCCTGTGGTGAACATGTTCAAGGCCAAGGACATAGAAAGTGCTTATTGTGCTCATCACGATGCCCAGTTCTCCTCAGTCAGATCAGTGATATCCTACTAGTACACAAGAGAATATCTACATCTTGAAATACCATACATTAATATCTATTCAATCTCGCTTAAATTGATTACAAACACACTTTTACACTTACAATGCCACAACAGTGTCGCTCTGGTGGTTGCAGCCGGCGTGGTCGCTGTCTATGTGGGCACCAGAGACCTCTGCCGTGGGTGCACGGACCGCGTGCTGCTGGGCTTCAGCATCGCCTTTGCAGCCCCTCCCGTCACCCTTCTCCTGACGACCCTCGGATGCGGCGGCCTGCTGGTCTACTCGCAGGAGGTCGCATTCGTTGCCTCTGGCTCGCTCATAGCCGCGGCCACGATTACTCCCAAGCTCGCCTGCTCGTCGGGCGACAGCAGCTCGTCGTCGACCGAGCCCGTCCCGGACTACGCGCTGCTGCCTGACGAGCTGTACCCCGTGCTGATCTACCTGTGCTTCCTGCTCGTGTTCCTCTTCTTCAGCTCGGTGCCCTGGCCCCAGTGCCTGGCCTACGTGGGCCTCGTCTTCGGCCTCGAGCTCGCGGTCGTCGTCTTCCTCGGCTCGGTCGACACGCTCATGCTCTGGCTGCTCCCGCTGGTCCTCGGCGGCACCGTCGCGATCCTCATCGCCGCCGGGTCGACCAGCAAGGAGCGCAGGCGCGAGTTCCTGGGCGCCCTGATGCTCGAGCGCGAGCGCCAGCAGGTCGCCTCCGAGAAGGCCGTCACCGACTCGCTCATCAGCGCCCTCTTCCCCCGCGAGGTCGCCGTCATCCTCACCGAGAAGCGCACCACGGGCGAGCTGCTCGGCGCAGACACGAGGTCGGGCAGCGCGGCGCTGGCGCAGTCGTTCGCGGGCGCGACGGTCGTCTGGGCGTCGGTCGGCGGGCTCGGGGGCGCCGAGCGCTTCGACGACCAGCTGCGGGCGCTCTCGAGGCTCTTCATCGCCGCCGACAACGTCGCGCAGCGCTACGACGCGACCAACATCCGCACTACGCGCAACGAGGTCATGTTCGTCTGCGGGGTCCCCAGGTGCGCACAACGGGCGCTCCGCTCCGACCTCGGCGCGTGGGGGCGGAATCTCAATTGAATTGCCAATTCCCCGCGTTCAGCGCGACGCCGACGCACGTGAGGAAGGCGTGCGAGTTCGCCGCGGAGCTGCAGAGGCTGATGGCCAAGTACAAGGAGCTGCAGGCCGACAAGTCGCTCTCGCTGCGGGTCGGCGTGGCCACAGGCCCCGTCGTCGCGGGCGTCATTGGCCTCCAGAAGCCCCGCTACGATGTCTGGGGCGGTGCGCTGCCCCCCCCCCAATGCACTGGCTCGAATGCGACACAGCACAGCACACTGCTCCAGAAATGCTGACGCTCTCCGATGCAGAGCCGGTGCTCATGGCCCACCAGATCATGACGTGCGCGGCAGAGGGCGAGGTGCTGCTGGCCCCGGATGTCGCCGGGTCTGTCCAGGTTTGTCAGAGTTGGCTCCTGCAACCGTGCGTTTCTGACCTCGTGTTGGTGTCCCTGAGCGCAGACACTGATGGAGTGCGAGCGCGTGGTTGCCGACGGCGACAGCGGCGCCCCACGCAACCTCTTCCGCCTCAAGGTCACCGGGTCACTGGCCAGCCCCATCCAGTACGCTTTTATGCCCAGCATCCCTCTGTGTCGTGACTTCTGACCGCTCGCTTGCGCCCCAGGCTGACTGCAGAGGGAGCCTTCTTCAAGGCGAGGCCTCGGGAGGTCAAGCTCTCGGATGTGTGCTCGACGCCCCTGAAGCAGCGTGAGATGCAGACGGTGTGGCCGTTCCTCTGGTTCCGCGACGTCAAGACAGAGTTGCAGTTGAGACACTTGTCCCACATCCACCCCGCTGGGCTGCCCTAACTGCTCTGATCGTCGGCAGGTTCTGGCAGATGAACGCCCTCAGGAACATCGGGAGCCTGCGGTGGGTGTCGTTCGCCATGTGCATCATCTTCGCGATCTACATCCCCTGGGGGCTCGTCATCGGCACAATGAACCCCGAGCGCATCGTATTCAAGACCGGCCACGTCGTTGCCTTCGCCGCCATCTTCGTCATCACGTTCCTGAGGTACTGCCCTCCGGCCTCTCAACCACTGGCTGGCGTTCCTCAAGCTCACTGAAAGCCCCAGGCTCGAGAAGACCCCGCTGGTCATCTACGGGGTGCTGTTCGCAGTGGTGACGCTGCTCAGCGCGGCGCACGTCTACATGTGGGACACGCTGATCTGGAACGACGCGCTCATGTCGGCGATGCTGGGGTACCTGCTCTTCCTGCACATCAGCAAGCTCCCGTTCTTCTTCAGCTCGGCCACCAGCATCGCCATCCTGATCTGCACGCTGCCCATGTACACGAGCATCGGCTACCAGGCGGGCTCGGCGATACTGAGCATCTCGTGGGTCATCGCCTTCAACCTGATCCACCACGGGCTCGAGAAGCAGACCAGGCGCATCTTCCACACGGCGCAGCTCATCAAGAAGAGCAAGGTCGACACGGAGAAGGAGAAGGCCGTCTACGAGAAGCTCCTGGGCACAGTTCTGCCCGCGCAGGTCCTCTCGCGCCTCAACGTCTCGGCGCACAGCGAGAAGGAGACGTACATCGCCAACTACGTGAGCGACGGCACCGTGATGGTCGTCTCGGTCGGCAACTTCGCGGAGCTCACCAAGACGGTGGTCCCCATCGAGCTCGTCAAGCTGCTCAACACGCTGTTCTCGATGTTCGACTGCCTCGCCGTGCAGTTCGACCTCGAGTCGCTCAAGACTGTGGGCGGGTCCTACGTGGTCGTAGGCAACATTCTCGGCAACCTGCCGGACCACGCCATCAAGGTCGTCTTCCTCGCGCAGGCGATCCTCTCGGCGTTCCTCGGGGCCGAGAAGGATGCTGCACAGGTCTTCCTGAACATCGGAATCCACACGGACTCACTCGTGCGACCCTATTGATCCAAAGGCATTGATTGTCTCACTGTTTACGTTGTGCAGCTCGGTGGCGTAATCAAGACCCGCAATTTCGTTCTGGACTGCTGGGGGAATGGCATCCCTGTTGCCGAGCAGATCGCCGCCGTGTCGATGAAGAAGAACACCATCATGGTCTCCTCGTCGACGTGGGACATTGTCTACAACTTCGTGCAGGGCAGCTACGCGCAGTCGCTGGCGCAGAACGGCAAGCTGGTGGACCTGTACGAGGTCTCGCTCCCGCCGACGTCCTCCATTTCTCCCAGCGTGCAGTCGTTAGGGCCGGCCGTCCTCGACAACCAGTTCGCACCTGTCGTCGCCGAGGACCTCAATCCCTCCGCGTAGGAACGACAGCCCCCTAGTTATTCGAGGTCATCCAGACATTAGACCGAACAAATAACTTTAGTAAATAAACCTATCTGCACTTACATCACAATTTTCTCCTCCAGACTGGCTCTTTTGACCATTGGCTGACTGGCAGTTGAGCATTGAAACTCGGGTGATCAGATGATTGAACAGACAGGAACCCATTAGAAAGCAATTCTGGCTGAGCGGCATGATTGTCGTGCAGAACTTGAAACTATCAAGATCTTAGTGGCGGTGAATCACTTCTTATCATGCCTTTTTCGGGTATGAAAACTGGAAAAGGCACAGTGCATCGCACCACTGTGTTACCAGCACACCTTCAACCGCACCCCAATGATCGCCACTGGGCCTTCTCTGGCAGCTGCCCTCGGGCTCCTCGCCCTTGCAGCAGCTGTCGCCGCCACCAACGGGGGTTCGCCGTGCTGCACGGGCCCCGGTGCCCTCATCTACGACGCGGGCGACAACTACCGGCCCGTCGCCAGGTCGCACATCGGCGTGCAGCCCCTGTGCCACAACCGTGAGGCAGAGAGCTCTCCCCCACACCTGCTGATGCCCTCCCTAACTGACGGCCCACCACCCCCAAACGCAAGAGCCTGTTTTCCAGGCAAGTGTTGCACAGCTCGTCACGCCGCCGAGCATTCCGTGGCAGCTCACGCGAGTCTGCTTCGCCCTGCACCTCCTGCCTGCCAGGAACCACACGCCCCACGAGAGCGCGACGGTGTACGGGACCGTGTCGCTGTACACCATGGCCTTGCTGCCGCTGGCGGGGCCCGGGGACCGCACGTCGTTCGTATCTTTCAGGCAGGAGATCAGCAGCGACGAGGCCCAGCAGAACCGGCAGCCAGGGGGCACGCGCTCAAACACCACAATGACGCCGGTGTGGGTGACGCTCGATGTGGGCAATCTCGACAGCCCCATGGGTGCGTGAATTTGCCTCCTCGATCGGGGAAAAGGTCGTTTTGTCTGATTTTGCGATACAGTTGTGTGGGACAAGGGAGTGTTTGTGGCGGTGGACTTCTGGTCCTGCTCGCACGTCGGCATCCTTGGTACGAAGAGGCCCGATGGCAAGAGGTTCTGGGCCACGCTCTTCTTCCCCGAGGAATCACTGTGGTACACTTACGGCGGCGTCGATGCGTTCACGATTCGCTCCGAAGGGCGCAACTTCTGTACGTCGTCCTCCATCGCACGAATAATCGGGCTAAGCGGTGCTGTGCTCTAGCTGGTGTACCACCGGGGTGGTTTTGCGATCAGAGGAGGTACAACGACGGCAACTGCGACTGCAACTGCGGCGCTGGAGACGTCGACTGCACGAAGAACTTCACCTCCGACTGCGGCCCTGGAAGAGTATGCGACCAATCAGGCCGCTGTGTCAGTGAGATGCTCTTAGCGCCCTTCTCCTTCTTCATAGAGCTCACATCGCCCGTATTAAGCACTTGATTGGGACGAGCGAGGGTTGTGCAACTCGTCCAACTACTGGCAGTATGACGGATGCCAGTGCGAGTGCGGCAGAGTCACGGACCCCGACTGCCTGAACAACAAGGCGCCAGTCAGTGTGTGCTCAGGTCGTTTCATCAAGCCGTTCTGTGACATTAGTGACGAGGGTTCCCACTGCGCTGGTGCGTTGCACATTATTACCAGACTGAGCCTTCCCCCAGAGACCTGGACGTGCAATACCTCGGCCTATAACGATGGCGCCATCTGCGACTGTGAGTGTGGTATCCCAGATCCTGACTGCAACAATCCCATGTTAAGAACTACCTGCCCCAACGACTTCCAATGCATCGCAGGGAAATGCGCTGGTACTCATAGTACATCATTTCTCAGCAGCCATACTCATCGGTGAATCGTGGTTTGCAGTGCCGCATAACTGGACTTGTGACAGCGTGTTGTACAATGACGGGAAAGGGTGCGATTGCTGCTGTGGAGCGTACGATCCCGATTGCGACAGCGCATTCCAGGAGGTGTATGGATGCACCCCTGGGCAGGTTTGCAACTATAAGAGCCAGTGCGTGGATCCAGGTTGGCTCACACGAAGTCACTTGGTTAATGAACATAAACTGAGTTGCTTTATAGGATGTGGAAACGATCATGTTGACACAAGGACATATCCAAAGGAGCAGTGTGATGGAGGGATAGGATGCGTTAGCTGCCAATGCATATCGGGATACTACCCCATGACCCCAATGCGAGAGGACTGTCAATCCAGTAAGTTATATTGTTGGAATTAATCTGAGTGCTTTGCAGAATGTGGAGATGAGTTTGTTACACCAGACGAGGAATGTGATGGTGGACAGTTCTGCAACAACTGTTCATGCACACACGGGCATTTTCCATATCACTCTTCTTCTACTAGCTGCACAGGTTCGTCTCAGTCTTCTTCCAGTCAACAGTCGTCACGAGCCGGCTATTTGTAGGTTGTGGGAATGGTATTATCGATCCAGAATTCAACGAGAGTTGCGATGGAGGAAATGGATGTGATCAGATGTGTCAATGTCAGCCTGGATTCACAAAAACAAGTCCATTAACAAGAGACTGCGAGTCAATTGCTGGCCAGAATTCTCGTGTCAGCTGGATCAAAATTGTCATATCAAGTACAGTGGGTGCAGTCTGCGGATTTCTACTCATTGTCACTTTCATATCTGCCCTGCTATACATGTTCGTCGTGACCTTAGTACTTTTTGAATTAATTTGGCCTTCACAGGAGAAAAGTTAGAAATGGGCCCAAGAAGCTTAATGTTCCAATGGAGATTGATACACCCACCATGGAATTCAAAACAGTGGACTCAGGAACTTGCCCAGAAGATCTAGCAAGATCTGTACCAGACCTTCAGATTGGAATGCCGGTTAGTGGAGACTGTGGTGCTAATCTACGCAGTATATCAGAAGACCATTTCCATTACGAATTCCCAAGTGTTATAGACGGAATCGAGTTAGATACGGCTCATATCTCGCAAGGACCAGCAGAGCCTATTGATCATTCAGGAGTTGTAGGTTCTCCAGAGATGGTTGCGGCATCTGGGATAGTTATCCAGTCGTCTGAGATGACCGATCTGAAATGAGAATAATATCATTTCCGAGGATTAATAACGATATTGATATCAATAATGGAACATGGCAATGGAGTGATATCTCTGTAATTTATGTGTTATCCCTTTGTGGTCCATTCAGAAGCACTGGGCGAATGGCTGGTAGGTAGCCTTTCTATCTCTCTTTACAGTGTGCAGCCAACAGCACATTTGGACTCCGAGGGACGAGGTCGCCTAACATGGAATTTGGGTTGGTGAGAGGGAACAGTGTAGATCCCCTTTGGAGTTGTACTGCCCCACGAGGCGCCATCGTGCGGAAAGAGGCCATTTTGCAGCAGATCATACACGACATATCCCACACCCGGCCCATCTCTGGTGTGTGCTGTGCTCTGCTGCACGGTTCGTGGGCACTCTCTTTGGAGGCTGGGCCGCGAAGAGCTGCTCGCAGCACGAGCAGCGCGATGCCTTTCCACTGGAGATAACTGGCGTGGGGGCTCCTGGAAACTCAGAACAGCACACACCTTCTTAAGGAGGATCGATTCCGAGCAGTGCAAGAGGTAGAAGACCCCAGCGTGCAGGCGAGCGTATTCCCCTATTGTCCTGGGCGACTCGGAAACCAAGCAGGAGGCAAGCTTGGGTCGGAAAGGTCTTCAATCTGAGAGGACACCCCGCTACTTGAGTGTCAACCCAACAGGCCACTAATAACCTTGTACGATCCGCAAAGAGCGGTCTGAGCAGTGTTAAGCTGTCTCACCTTTCGACAGGTGTTGGGAATAGTGAGAGTGGGCACGGGCACGGGCCGGCAGTTTAGAAGTACGAGGGGAGCTCGGGGACCAGGCGCATTGTCGGCAGGATGAACGGCAGGCAGTCGACAACAGACGGCTCGTAGTCCAGCCCGCGGCCGTACACCAGCGAGCACGCGATCTTGGTGGCGATCACGGCCTTCTTGTGCCTGCGGTTGGAGCACAAGTCGTGAGCTGAGCCCGCAATTGAATTGCCTGCCCGCGTACATGTCGGGGACGCGCTTGAGGCAGCGCTTGAGGTGGTTGGCGCGGATGCACTCGGGGACGTAGTTGATGAAGACGTCGAGCAGGTACTTGTTCTCCGCGGCCGAGAGGTCGACGCCCTTGAGGTACTCTGCGATGTCGTCGGTGTACTTGTTGATCTTAGCCGAGACCATCTCCGAGATCTTGGTCATGCGTATCTTCTTCTCGTGCTTCAGCCAGTAGTCCATCATGCACTTGCGTACGGGGAGAGAGGGGGACCCTCGGTCAACCTCGGTAACCCGGTGCAAGAAAAGCGAGAGAGGTGCTCGTTACCTTGGCCTCGTCGTTGGCGACGGCCTCGAGACGGGCGAGGATGTTCTGGGCGAGCTGCTGCTTGACCTCGACGAACTGCTCGTCGGTCATCGAGAGCCCCGCGAGGATCTCGTAGCTCGACGAGATGACGCCGCACTTGTTGGCCGACGAGTCGCGGATGATCAGCACGCCGAGGTCCTCGAGGTACTCGCGCGCCTCGGCCGTCGTGTAGAGGTTCGCGCCCTCGACGATGACGTCGCTCGTCGGCCTGCCGTCGACGACAAACGTCCCGACGTTGCCCATGTTCAGCGACCTCGGGCGCCCGCCGCACGGCAGGAACACGTCGGCCCGCGTGCTGTGCGCGTTGGTCGCCCACGTGTGGTTGGCCTGCGAGAACCCCACCCACTCCTCGGCGACGGCGCCGCCGCTGCTGCGCAGCACGAGGCACTCCCTCGTCAGCGGCGTCGGCTGGCGCGTGCGCCGCATGCAGAGGATCCAGCCGCCCTCGTGCAGCCGCTCGGCGGGGTAGTCGTGCATCATCTGGCCCTTGTGGAACATGGCCTCGAGCGCGTCGAGGCAGAGGCCCTCGGGGTCGTACGACGTGCCCGAGCCGTCGGTGATGGCGACGACAGAGGCGCGCGCGCCGTAGTACCTGCGCAGCAGCAGCAGGAAGTTGCCCGCGACGTCGCCGTCGGGCCCGCCGGTCATCTTGACGGTGAACCTGTCGTAGCCCATGTGGCGCACGCAGTGGTGCAGGTACTGCAGGCAGCCCCACGACGTCACGCCGTACTCCTTGTGGTTGATGCCCGCGCGCTCCTTGCCGCTGATGAACGCGCCGCCCGCGTAGTACCCCAGCCGCACGCTCTCCCTCGCGAGCCACTCGATCATGCAGTCGTGGAAGTTCTCGTCGGGGCCCAGGTAGACGTACTCGGGCGCGCGCAGGTGGTCGATCGTGTGCTCGACGTAGCGCAGGCGCCCGCGCTCAAAGTCCCAGACGAGCAGCTTGAGGAACGTCTGCAGGAAGCAGCGCTGGTTGTAGTACATGTACTCGGTCCGCTGCTCGCCGCGGAAGCGCGCGACGGCCTCGGCGACGGCCTGCTCGCTGGCGCCCTGTATGCGCGCCTCGTTGGCCACGAGCGCCTCCTCCTCGGGCAGCTCGTCGTTCGAGGCCAGGAAGACGATCGACTTGCTGCCGCCCTCGGGTATGTCCTTGTTCTTCTTCTGCTGCGTCAGCGCCAGGTTGTAGCACTCGCCAAACATGTTGGGCCGCTCGCTCAGCTCGTGCTCGCGGTCCCACGGCGCCACCGTGCGCATGCCCCCGCGCGCCAGGTCCCGGAAGCGCACGTGGAAGCCGAAGAAGTTCCAGCCCTTGATGTAGTAGATGCCGTACGGCATCTCGGGGTACCTGCGGGCGGGGGGCCACGGGGGGTGAGATGTAGTCATACCCACCGGGGGGGCCGCTGATGGGGCCAACCCCTCACTAAAGAAAGTGCGAGGGGCCCAGCCTCTGAGTAACACGCAACGCAACAAAGGCTCGTGCCCGAGTAAGGAAGCCGATTGCGGGAGAATCCCGGGCTTCCTAACTGGGGAACTGAAACTTCGAAGAACATTCCCTGGGAAATCAACCCTGGACGCTCTGCTGGCTGTACCTGGCGGCCCTGTCGAGGCCCGGCACGCAGTCGAGGTACGCGGGGTCCAGCCGGAACGCGATGCCCAGCTTGCCCGTCTCGTACATGTTCGTGCGCACGACGTGGCGGACGACGTTGAGCGCCTGGCCGAACACGGCGCGCCTGCGGTCGTCGACGCGCGCGCGGCCCGTGTCCATCGACGCGAGCTTCGCCTCGAACTCGGGCACCAGGGCCGCGTGCAGCTGCATGTCGTGCTTGCGCGGCAGGAACTTGGTCTCGAAGATCCGCAGCAGGTCGAGCGTCAGCGACGCCTGGCTGGCGAAGGCCTCCATGACGTTCTCCTCGGTGTAGAGAGAGACGTCGACGTCCGAGAGGATCTGGCTGACCAGAGACGTCAGCGCCCGCAGGAGGTTCGCCTGGTTGCCGGTTATCACGTCCGACTCGACGAGCGGCTCGAGCGCGTCGTTGCCGCGGAAGTTCTTGAGCAGCTCGAGCTCGCGCCGCACGCGGTGCATCTGGTAGTCGTCGTTGCACACCGCGCCCTCGAGGTGTATCATCCCCAGCAGCACGCACTGCGTGCTCAGTGGCTGCGAGCGTGAGGGAATCAATCAGTAAGAATCAGGGGCAAATCGGGAATCGGGACATGATATCGCCCGCGGAGATATTTCTGGAATGGAGAACAGACTTATGGGCGAGGCTTGCGTGCCTTGCTGTACGAGAACCTCATGCCGGTGACGCGGAGCTTGTAGCGGCGGAACATGGCAACGAGCCTGTGCAGGAAGTTGCGCCGCTGCACGTTCTTCCACGCGAAGACCAGCGTCGTCTTGCCGGCGGTCGTGAAGAACCTGTGCTGGATGGCGTCGTTCTCGAGCGCGTCCCTGCGCAGCTGCACGCCGCAGTCCTCCGGCGTCGGGAACACGTCGTCGCGGTCCGCGAGCTCGTCAAAGTCCAGCCGCGACACGCGCAGCGGGCGCGAGTGGCCCGCCAGGCACGCGTTGGCGACGTACGTGTGGTACATGGGCAGCCCCAGCCGCGTGGACCCGTAGTGCTGTGCGGGTGGTCCGACGATGCGTCAACGCAGGCATTTCCCCAAAAGTGTGATTTTCGCCGAGCCGTGTGTGGTGGTGATTACGCGGAGAAATTGGGCGACGCCGACCCCCCGCCCCCCGCAGTCCGCCTTGCGAGCTCACCTTCAGTATCTCCTCGTCCGCGCGCTCGTGGTCCTGTGTTTCGCGGCGGTCGTGCGCACGCGTCAGTACGGCGCTTCAACAGAGAGCAGTGCGGCTGGAATAACTGCTGCCTGTTGGCAAACACAGCGACAGCGTGTCCCGTCCCGAGGAAGGAGGCAAGGAAGGAGGGCGGGGCTCACGAGGGTGATGACAAGCGAGTGCAGGGAGCCGAAGTTGAGGTAGACGTGCTCCTCGAAGTTCTCCTGCAGCACCAGCGTGTGCGCGAGCATGTCGAGCTCGGCCTCGGGGACGTCCGTCTTGAACGACGCGGGCATGTGCTCCAGCAGCCACGCCTTGCACGCTTCCTTTGTCAGCATCTTTCCCGCAAGCACGCGTTGTCTCTCGGAACAGGGAGGGAAGGGGGTGGGTGGGTTTGTCGGGGGTGTGCCTCGGCCTAGTCTCTAGGGGGCGTTGGACTATGTGAGGGCACGTGTGGCAGATATCTTGGGTCCGCCGGTGCCCCGTTGGTGCAGTGCGTGTCTCACGGTGCCAGGCAAAATAACCACCAACCAGACCATCAGAGCTTCAGGAAACACTGATGCGTACGAGCCAACTGCACACGTGTCCTTCGCGACACTTCAATCCAATCCGCGGTTCAGGCACGAGCAGGAACGGGAGAGCCACAATTTCCTTTTTTCAATCAGAACGCCGGCGGGATATCTGATTATCATATCTAAGAAATCAATTGAGTCGCAAAAAAGCGCGAAAACCCCCCCAGAAAACACAGAAGTGACAACACCAACGAAACCGGTACACGCAGCAGAGCAGAGTACGGTACGGTCAGTGTACGAACTGTATTGCTAAAAATAGCACCATCGCAGTGTCAAAAACCCGGCCGAAAACCATTCGCTTGGCCAGCGGGTGTGTGTCTTACGAGGGGGCAGCCACTCCTCACGAGAGATACGAGCATTCCCTGCAAGAGAGGAAAAAGGCAAAAAGGTCAGAACGGGAGGGGAAAGACGTGGAATTCCAGCGGGTATGCAACAAACACGTACGTGTCGCGCATCTGGCGGGCGACGTGGTCTTGGTTGAAGCGCGAGAACGACTGGAACTGCTCAGTCAAGCGCTGCTGCAGCACGCGGTCGTACTCAGCCCTGAGCTTCCTCTCGTGGTCCTGAGGGCGGGAGCGGGGAGCAAAAAGCAGGATTTCTCAGTAAATTTGAATATTTGAATATTTGAAAAAACAAAGGCAAAGCCTCTAGGTGGTGTGGGGGTGCTGTCTTTGGAGGGGACGTACGGCAACGGCACGCGCGACAATCTGGCGGACTTCGCTCAGAGTGAAGGTCCTCTCCCCCTCAGCGACCTTCTTCCTGGGCGCAAGCTGCGCGAGCTCGTCTGCGGGAGGTGGGAACCAGTCTGTGAGCCGCAGAGGTTTTCTGTATTAAAAACCACAAGGGAAACAGCAGAGAAGCCCCCAATCCCCCGCAATTCAAAGCCCAAACGCCCCGAAACTCCAAAAAAGCACTTTAAATTAAAACGTGGTGGCAAAAAAAGGGCCCCCGAGAAACACACAAAAAATTTAAAAAAAAGCCGCGCGGCGCACGCGAACCGGACGAAGGCGGGTCGACGCGCGTCTCGGCAAAGAACGACTCGCGCGGGGTGCGGGCCGCGGCGAGCGGGGTCAGGGGCGCGCGGGTGCGCTTCGCGGGGGGCGCCAGCTGCTCGGGCGAGAGCGGCCGGAACTGCACGCCCTGGGGCTCGGGCTCGGCGTCCGTCATCATCGCGTCGAAGGTGCGCTTGGTCTTGAGCATTCTCGGTGGCGGGCGGCCCGGCGAATAACTTTGCTTTTTTTGTGCGGTCAACACCTAAAAAGAAATATCCCCCCTCCATCGTGATGTCATCGGTGAAGATAAATATTGGAGATTCCAGCAGATTTCGCAATCAGAGCTCGAGAAAACGGGAAAAATGGAGGACGTCTACGTCGGCAGCTGTGCGCGTTACAACGTCGAGCCGGACCCGTCGATTGCCGCGGCCCTGCGCTCTGGGTCGAGCGTGCTGGCGGCCTCGCGGCGCCTGGGCGGCACAGACGTCCTGCCCCTCGCAGACGTCCTGCTGCACGCGCAGACCGCTCCCCGGGACCCCTCACCCCGCCCCTCAAGCACCGCCCCATCTGTGCGCTCGCAGCACCCCCGCATCGCGCCCGGGAAGGGGCGGCACCGCGACACAACGCCATTCCCGCAACGTCACGATATGTCCTTACGTCACCGGTATTTTACGGACCCCCACAAAACTAGTCGAGGAACACGGTGAGGGTACGGAGGCTCGTGCTGAGCGGAAGCCCGATAGGGAGCATGGGGGCCAAGGTCATCTCCGAGGTGCTCAAGCACGACAGCAGCCTGACGGACCTCGACCTTTCGTGCTGCGGCATCGGCCCGTCAGGTGCCTGTGCCCTCGGGCGCGCCCTCCTCGGCAACAGCTCGCTCTCGTCCCTGAACCTGCACGGCAACACCCTGGATGCTCCCTCTGCCGAGGCTCTTGCGGCGTCCCTGTGCGCCAAGGGCTCCGCTCTGCGGTCGCTGGACGTATCCGACACTGCCATGGGCTCCAGGGGCGTTGGCATCCTGACGTCTGCTGTGGGCAAGTGCAACAAGCAGCGCCCAGCGACCCCTGTCGAGTGCAACTCGGAGGCGAACTTCGTCGTCGAGGAGACTCTCAACGCCGTGTCGCATGGCATTGGCTTCGTGCTGGCCATTGCCGGGGCCGTTGCGATGCTCAGGGCGTACTGGGACACGGCGGACACGCTCAAGCTTGTGAGCTCGTGCGTGTTCGTTGGTTCCATGGCGACGGTGTACCTGTCGTCGTGCTGCTACCACTCGTTCTTCAGGTTCCCAAGGCTCGTTCAGGTATGCGATCCTACAGTCGGCTCCGTCTCTGATTAACCGTATCTGTGCCGCAGGTCCTGCACAGGTTGGACCACACGTCCATTTATCTCTTGATCGCTGGAACCTACACGCCTTTCGCTCTTGTCTGCCTCAATGGGATTATTGGGTAAGAGTGAAAACCATATCGCAACTGCTAGCTCACGGAGCCGAACGCAGGTGGACGCTGTTCTGGACGGTGTGGGCGATGGGTCTTTTCGGGATTGCCTTGACACTGATCTCGTTCACCAAGTTCAAGGTTTTCAAGCTCTGCCTCTACGTGTCTATGGGGTGGACCTGTGTGATGATCGCCCTCCCTGCCTTGACCCACCCCTCCCTCAACTTCTGCCGCGAGGGTATGCACCCGCTTCTGAGAAGGCCCAGCTGACGGATGTGCGCACACAGGGGTCGCATGGTTGGCTGCCGGAGGAATCTCCTACACAAGTGGCGTTTACTTCTACGCCAAGAAGAGCAACCCGATCAACCACGTTTGGTGTACGTCGAAAGACTCCTGCCCTCTCCTGCCCCCCCCCCCCCCTCCCCCTCCCCGTCTCACGTATGCTGCAGGGCACCTGTTCGTCCTTGGCGGCAGTGTGAGCCACTACGTGTGCATCTACAACTACGTGATGCCGATTGACTATCCCACTCCCAGGGTTGACAACTGGTACTACTAAAGAAAACAACAGACGCACAGAACTTTGGTGGCGCTGGGTAGGATCATTGCGTTTGTTGTGGGCTGGCGCCACTACATGTGAGGCAGGCGCATCTGAACGGCCCGAAGAGCCACTCAGACGTTGTGTGCCCCTTGTGGCACGTGGTAATACACGTCTCGCAGTACACTCTGTCCATGCGGTCCTCTGTGTTACACGTCCAGCATCTGGCAGCCCTCTGGACCACGCTGCATTTTCTGCAGTAGAACGACGCGCAGTTCCTGTCGCACGCCTTCGGCGCGTAGACGTTTGTACACACGCCGTCCCGCACGGCGTCGTGCACAATCTGCTCCGTGCTGCGCTCGAGGCACTGTACGCAGTGGTAGAAGGACCTGCTCTCTGTGGCGTCTCGGTATTTTCGCATTACTTCGATGGCACCGTCCGATCTGGCAACGTCGACAGCTAGCTCGTCGTGGCACACGAAGAAGCACAGGGCTGTGGGCGCCACGAGCTTGATGACCGCGTCGTCGTCGTGGCGGCGCAGCGCACGCAGCAATGCCTGAACCCCGCCGAGGAGCACAATCCGCGAGGCGGCCTCCCCGTCGGCGGCCATGTTGCCCAGAGTGCACAGCGCAGCGCACAGCAGCCCGGGCGACTCCTCGTGGGCATTCACGGTGTCGAGGACGGCCTCCACTCCTCTCATTCTAAGCAAGAGCCTGATGCAGTTCCTCCCCTCGGTGCAGATGTTGCTGAACGCTCTGCATATGCTCGTGTGCAGGCCGATGCTGTGCGGGTGCGCCTCCATCACCTGCAGCAGCTGGAAGACGCCACCGCAAGTCACGACGGACGTCGCGTGCCCCGCGCCAGACACGCCCTCCAGCAGCGCGCAGTACGACTTCTGGAGCTTCTTCCGCTTGAGGTTCTCCTTCATCATCGAGACCACCATATCGACACCGCCGAGCGCAACGATCTTCTGCACGGCCTCGCCGCCCTCGACGACGATGTTCCCGAGCAACGAGCACGTGCTGTACTGGATGGACACGCTGTACTTCCACCGCTCGAGCGCCTCGAGCGCGAGCTCGATGACGCCCGCCCGCGAGAGAGTCCGGGAGACGCAGTCCGTGGCCGAGAGGTTCAGCAGGAGCTCGAGGGTCTTCTCGTGCAGCGCCTCGTTCTCCGGGTGCGCCCGCAGGCCGGCGACCGCGACCGCGACACCGCCGGTGTTCACAATGAGGTCCGCGTAGGCCTGCGTGTCGCTGAGGCTGCCCAGAACGCTGCACGAGCTGATGAGCACCGCGGCGTCGCTCTGAAGGGAGGCCATCGCGGACACCAGCGCCTCGATGCCGCCGCACTGGCAGATGTCGTCCCTGGTGGTCTTGCCGTCCTCGAGCGCCTGAATGACCTTCCTGAGCACCTCGAGGTACAGCGCCACGGCCTCGTCGTCCATGTCCAGGCACGACAGCGAGTTCACGAGCTCCGCGTCGGGCTCTGCCCGCGGCCCGAGCCTTCCAGTCCGCACGCTCAGCGGCTCGCGCTGCAGCACACGCAGCACCTCGCTGGCGCCCTGCACGCAGGCGAACAGCAGTGGGGCGTTACCCCGCTCGACGGCGTCCGAGTGCGAGAGCGAGAACGCGGGGCCGGCGAGCAGCTCGAGGACGCCCGCGTCGGCACCGCAGCACGCGGCCAGGAGCGCGTAGCTGCCGCGCACGCGGGCGTCGTCCTGGCCCAGGGAGTACGGGGGCTGCGACAGCACGGCGACGACCTCCCTGTGGCCCCTGTAGCATGCCGAGCGCAGCGACTGGACGAACGAAGACCGCGCGTCCTCCTGGCCGAGGCAGAAGGGCTCGCGCGACAGCACGCGCAGGACCTCTGCGTTGCCGTTCTCGCACGCGCGTATCAGCGCGCCGTTGTTGCTGGCGCGCGCGTCGTCGGGGCCGAGGCTGAACGGGGGCTGCGCGAGCGCGCGGACGACGGGGACGAAGCCCTTGGAGCAGGCGACGCGCAGGCACTCGCAGTCCATCGCGCGCGCGTCTTCCTGGCCGAGCAGGAACGGCTCGCGGGCCAGCGCCTGCAGCACGCTCACGTGGCCGCCGCTGCAGGCGCTGCGCAGCGCGAGGTTGTTGATGCCGCGCGCCTCCTCGGTGCGCTGCAGGTACGGGGGCCTCGAGAGCACGTCGATGACCTCCGTGTTGCCGTGAATGCAGGCGATCGCGAGGCCCGGGCCCACGTCCTCCCTGCCCAGGCTGTACGGCGGCTCCGCGAGCATGCGCACAATGTCCGCGTGCCCGCTCTTGCACGCGTACATGAGCACCCCGACCTCGCGGGACCGCGCGTCCTGCGCGACCGAGGGAAGGGAAGGAGAAAGCCGCCCAGTTTCAATTCGAAATTGAATTCCAGGAATCAGGGGAACTGGCGCGCACCGTCTGGCCGAGGAAGAACGGGGCCTGCGCCAGCCGCGCGACGATGGCGGCGTGCCCGCGCGAGCAGGCCGAGCAGAGCGCCTGGTTGTTGGCCTCGCGCGCGTCGTCGGGCCCCAGCGCGAAGAGCGGCCCTGCGAGGATGTCGACGATCTCTGTCGACCCGCTGCCGCAGGCGAACTGCAGCGCGCGGCACCTGCGGGCGTCCTCGCGGCCCAGGCGGTACCTCTCGCCGGCCAGCACGCGCACGACGCCCGCGTGGCCGCCGGCGCAGGCGAACCCCAGCGCCCTGGCGTCTCCGGCGGCGGCCGCTTCGTGCCCGACGCCCAGCGGCGGCGTCGCCAGCAGCTCTGCAACCTCTGCGCAGCCCGACACGCACGCGGCGCTCAGCGCGAGCTCCCCGAGGGCGCTGTCGCCCAGCAGGGGCCCGGGGGCGGGGCCCAGCCTGCGCGCGAGCTCGCGGACGGCGGCGGCGCTGTCGTGGGCGCAGGCGCTGACGAGGGAGGCGACGAGGAGGTCGCGGTCGCCCGACTGGAAGACGCAGGGCACCAGCACGGCCGACAGCACCGCGTCCTCCGAGTGCCCGGCGGGGTCGCGGGCCAGGGCCGAGGCCGCGGCGCGCAGCGCGCCCTGGGCGCAGAGCTTGGCGCTGCGCTTGTGGCCGAGCGCAGAGGCGCTGAAGGAGCGGCTGACGGCGCTGAGCTGGCGCAGGCAGGGGACGAGCAGCGCGGGCGGAGACGACAGCGCCAGCGCGAACAGGTCCGAGGGGTCGTGGATGGCGGGCACCACCGCGCCTCGCAGGGCCCAGGCGGCCTGCAGCGCCGCCTCGGCCTCGGTGGTGTCCATCCACACCAAGAACCGCAGATTTCCCAGATTGCTATCTAGATTCTGCTCTGAGATATCTAGAAAATCCACGCCACTCACAACAACGCAATTACATGTAATTTCAGCGTTGTTGAGGACGAAATACCCCCGCGCCCGCCATCATGGCGGCAATGAGGGAGTTGAGGGGGGCGGTGGCCTGCGGAGCAGCTGCGTGCGCGTTCTGGAGGGGCTGCGGCGGGGGAGTGGCCGCTGTCCCCTGGCGCAGGGCGGCAATGACCTCTAGAGGTGGTGAGAACGCGGCTGTCATTTCGCACACCCTGAGCCACGGACGGTGTGGAGCGATAGTGGCCGAGACGTAGTCACTTCCATCCAGTACGAGTTCGGGATGGAGAGGGAACAGGCCACTGCGGGAGAAGCCAGAGCAGACAGTCTCATCATGCAGGTCATGATAGAGGGCCTTCATAAGCTCCTCCAGCCGATCTGCATTAGCACGTGATGAGGGACTATCTGCAAGGAGAACCACAGGGGCATGGGGCTGACCATGCTGCACTCTGCTGGTGAATCTCAGGAACGAAGGTTTATTTTCCTATCCACTTGGAAAAATTCCTGTTTATCCAACCCTTGGCCGACCCTGAAAAGTTGAAGTAGCCCACATGATCAATTTACCAGGGAAAAGATCAGATCAGGATGAAGGTGAATTCCATCTGCACACATCTCAATCAGGCAAGAATGAACCAAACGAATCTCTTGATATCTCTGCAGCATCTTCACTGCCCAGTCAGAAGTCAGAACCGGAATTGCATAACTTGGATCGATCTGAATCCTGTTATGAATAATATTTCATCTTGCCTATAACTAATATTTTGTTGTGGTGGCAAGAACCTTATAACCACCTCTCTTCCCCTGAGATACACCCCTGACCCTGAAAGGGGCCTATCCCTCACTGGTATCGGAAGGAGTGTGAACAATTTTCAATGTTCAATGTTGTGGTGGCAAGAATTAGGATAAGAGGTAATCCCAAAAATAGTACCTCACATTGCATCTGGGATCCTTGCCCTCGTTGAGAAAGAAGTCCTGGAGCCACCTCAATAACAACTTCTCCTCGTCCTCCTCAGGTGGCAGGGACGTCCTTGCTCACGTGGTTTCCGTTTTGCTGCAACGGCAGCATTTACCTCTAGTGACCTTCTTAATACCCCTGTGGCAGCACACCCACAGCGCACACTGAAGCCTTGGCAAATAAGACACCTTTCCTTGGCCTCTCCACTTTCTTGTTCTCGACTCTCCTGGGTTGCGAGCAGCCAGCGGGCTTCGTTCCTCTGTATTGCCCTTTGTTTCCGAGTGGCGCGGATTTTTCGGGAGGACCGGATTTTTCCGGGTGCTCTATTTCCGACCGGCCTTGGAATCAGTTTACCCCCCGCAGTTATTTTGGAGCCCTCGTTAATTGAACAGTCAAAGGAGAGAATGTTTCTCACGCAGGAGCAGCTCGAGGCCCGCGTTCTGAGATCTCTGGGGGCCGTCGCCGCGACCGTGTCCGCGACGGCGATGCCGGAGCAGCCCCAGCAGGGCTCGCCAGCACCCGGTGAGGACGGCAGCGCCCGCGCACTCGACGTCGACGCCACAGGCGCCTATCTCTGCGACTCGTGCGGCTGCCACCTGCCCGCTGCGCGCTTCCGCTGCACCGAGTGCGACAACTACGACCTCTGCCGCGAGTGCCACGACGGCGGGGCCCACGGCGACCAGCGGCATGCGATGGTGCTCGAGTGCGAGCCCGCGTTTGATGCCCGCGGGCGCATCCTCTCCCGCTCGACGCTGCGCGACGTCCTCGCCGAGGCCTTCGCCAGCTACCCGAACCGCCTGTGCCTGGGCTACAGGGGGAGATCGTGGCTGACGTACTCGACCGTCTGGGATCGAGCCAACAGGTCCGGAAGTCTCGCTGCCACGAAATGTAACCCGCCGCTTTCCGTGCGTAGGGTCGCCGCGGAGTTGTCGCAGAGGCTCGAGCCCAGGGCCCGGGTGTGCCTGTGCGCGCACAACAGCGTCGAGTGGGTGCTGACGGACCTCGCGTGCATCATCGCCGGCTTCGTTCTCGTCGTCGTCGGCCCGGCGACCGCGACGGACCTCGTCGCTGCCTCGGTGGCCTCGGCCAGGGCCTCTGCGCTCGTCTGCGACCGCGACCGGGCGTCGGACCTCACCAAGGCCATCCAGGCCTCTGGCGTCACCCTCGGCCTCGTCCTCTGCATCTCCCGGGACGGGCAGGACGCAGCGAGTGGGTCTGAGAATGCGATGGACTTTGGCGCTGTTGTGGACAATAGCATAGCTACCCTGCGAGCTTCCGAGCCCATGGCTCCCGCGGACGTGTGCCTCGTGCTGTACACGAGCGGGAGCACAGGAGCTCCCAAGGGCGTTGCGTTCACGCAGGAGGACGTGCACGGTGAGACGGTCAGAGGAACCAGCGCGCACGACCCCTACGTCAGCGCTGCGATATGTGCGCCATCATTCCACTTGTAGCAGCGCCAGCAGCGCCACTTAGGACGAGCTCTCTCCCCATCTCTTGTTCAGCATCGTGGGCCAACAGCGGGTCGCACAAACACCTCTACAAGACGCTCAGCTCGGGTGGCAGGACCGCCATTGTGAGCTCGATGGATACGCTACTGGAGGACCTGCCCTTGATTGGCCCCACGTACTTCAGCGCGACCCCGCGTTTCTGGAACGTACTGTACATGCAGTACAGCGCCGCCCTCGAGTGCGCGAAGCGGAAGCTGCTCTCTGAGGATCCTCTGTATCGCCCAGAGAAGCTGGAGGCCGAGAGGCAGAAGGCACGGCGACTGCAGTTCCTGCGACGCTCACGGCTTGCATTCAGATCATCGGAGAGATACGCCCCATCCTGGGTAGGCGGATGAAGGCGGCGAACATTGGCGGTGCCTCGTTCCTGCCCGAGCTCCTCGACTGGATGAAGGAGTGCTGGGGACCCCGCGGTACCAGCTGACATGATTTACTGTGTGCCCTGACATGCCGTGTCGCAGCGAACGGGTCGTACGGCTGCAGCGAGGTCGGAAGCATCGCTGGGGATGGCGGGTGGTCCCTGATCATCTACAGCTCGGTCTCGTGGAGGCTCCTGGACTGCCCCGAGCTCAACTACATCTCTACGGACAGCCCGCATCCCCGCGGCGAGCTGTGCGTCCACTCTGACAGGGCTGCCAAGAGGTTATACTACAACTCCGAGGCCCCCGTCGCCGCCTTCGACGAGAATGGGTGGTTCCACACGGGTGATATTGTCGAGGTGGTCGGGGACAACCGCATCCGCATCATCGACCGGAAGAAGCACATCTTCAAGCTTGCGCAGGGCGAGTTTGTGTCGCCCGAGCGAGTCGAGCAGATTCTGCACAGGTCAGCGCTCGTGCGCCAGGCTTTCGTGACCTGCGCCAATCTGGTCAAGTACCAGCAGAACTCTGTGGTAGGCAACCAATCAGGTCCAAACCCTCAAGTCAGTCGCAGACCGCTGTTATTGTCCCCGACGCTGAAGCTCTGCGGGCCCTCGACGAATCATACAGGGGGATGTCGGTGGAAGACATATGCTCGCTTCCTGATAGTGGCGCCAGAGTGCGAGATGCCCTCGTCGCCGACAAGGCATGCCAGGCATTGCGAAATTTCGAAGCCCCGGGAGCTGTCATTCTGGATCCCGCTCCCTGGACTCTACAGAATGGTCCGGAGTGAGATCGTGAGCTGCAGGACTCACACTATTTGCAGGATTGCTCACAGCGACAGAGAAGCTCAATCGGCCCGTGCTGGACGAGAAGTACAGAGCCGCTGTTGAAGCGGGTGTTCAGAGATGCTCCACCCAGGAACGTATTCCCTTTTCCGAGGTCGAGGCCATGATCAAGGCAGAGTTGCATAACACAGACTTGGACCTTGGGAAGCCCGGTGAGTTCACAGAACGCCCTAACAGCGTTTCTGAAGGGGGGGGCCCACCATCAGGTGCTTTCAGGAAAGCCGGCGGTGACTCGATGACGGCCCTACGAATAGCGGAATCCTTGAGGCACCACTTCAACATCTCGGTACAGGCAGGGGAACTGCTGAACCCCTCTCTGTCTCTTAGGGATGTTACATGCGCTGTCTCGAGTTCCCAATCAAAGACAACGACCACCCAGGACTTCATCACCCTCCAACAGGACATGGACATGCAGTTGCCGGCGATTGACCCCGCCTCATCTTCTGCGGGCACTCCGAGTGGAGTTCTAGTGACAGGGGCAACGGGATTCCTCGGGGTCCACGTTGTGGCCGAGGCTCTCGGAGCGTTCCCCGACAAAACTGTCTATGCACTGGTGCGAGCTTCGGACAGTGCCGAGGCAAGAGCGCGCATGGCATCTGCCTTCTCCAGCTTCTCACTGGAACCACCTATGGACCGACTCGTGAGCCTGCCGGGCGACGTGTCGAAGTACTTTCTGGGGCTGGCCACAGCCAAGTACACTGGCCTTCTTCGCTCTGTCGCTGCTGTTCTGCATGTCGGAGCAAGAGTCAACCACGTTGAGCCGTACTCGCTGCTCAGGGGAGACAACGTGCTTGGAACACGCAATGTCATCGAATTCGTGTGTCGATCTCAGCGCGCTGTGTTGCTGCATGTGTCCACGATGTCTACCCAACGCGGCGTCCGCTCCAAAGACCTAGAGGAGATACGCAGCTGCTCTGGCTACGCGCAATCAAAATGGGTATCGGAGCAATTGGTACGGAGGATGGCAGAGCGGAAACCATCGAGATTTCTGATTGTCCGCTGCGGGATGCTCAGCTGGAGTACCGCGACGGGGGCGTGGAACAAGAGCGACTGGGCCACCCGCCTCCTGCACGGCGTTTTCAGGGCTCGCAGTGCTCCCATCTCGTCGTCTCTCTTGCGTTGGTTGCCAGTCGACTACGCGGCGAAGCAGCTTCTGCACCTCGCACAGGAGGTGCCCGTCGAGATGGAGATCAACTTAACCAGCCCGTCTACGTTCGGGTGGTCAACACTGGTTGGGCTCCTGGGGGACGCGGCGACGGAACTCATTGCACACGACAAGAGCCTCGGATGTGCGCCGCTCTCGTTCCTCAAGGACGTGATGATGCTCTCCAGCACCGCTGCGAGCTTTGGGATCTGGAAGGACTACGTCGAGCGTCTGCGTCGGGGGGTGCAGAGCCGCTCAGAGCTGCTGGACGGGCTGCTGCTATTCGATGATGACATCCCCTCCACCGACGCTGCCCTGGCTGTCAATGTGGCACTGCCGGGGTACCCGACGATGACCTCTGGCTACTGTGAGGTCATGCTCAGGCGCCTGTGTGGCCACACAGTTTTTGCTGACATAAACCCAGCTGCCATGGACGTTTGACACAACACGGGAACGTTTCGTCCTTCTGTCACATGTCTGTCTGAAGGTCTCCTCACTCAGTACACTGTTGCCAGTAGTCCCACCATCGACGCAACGGCCGTAGAGACGACGGCGTGGGTGGCGTCGCCTGAGTCGTAGCCGGCGAGGCACGGGGCGAATGACAGCTTCTGGCCCCCGTAGCCCACGTCGTTGACCAGGTCGTGGCACCCGTAGCTCCGCGAGTTGGTGCCGTCGCTATCGAAGAACCCCCACAGCAGCCAGATCTTGCTTCCGCCGATCTCCAGGTCCGCCTTGGTGTCGCCAGTGTTGAGGAGGCGCCGGAACTTGATGACAGTGTGCGTCGCGTTCTGGTACCCTGAGACGTTCTGCAGGTTGTCCGTCCCTCCCCAGTCTGCGTCCGGCTTGGGGATGACGTCGCCAACGCACCAGGTGTCGTAGAGGTGCACGGCGCCCGTGTTGTCGTCGACCCACCCGGTAATCTGCGGGTTACTCGGGTCTAAGAACCGGACAACCTCAATGCAGGATGGACCGCCCTTACCTTGTCGCTGTCGGTCATAGAGAAGCGCTCCGCAAAGCCGATGCTGATCCAGCCCTGCGTCCTCCCGTACATTACGAAGTCGATGGCCGTGTTGTCGCTCGTGACCTCCCAGTGGAAGGTAACGATCTTGTTGGGCGACGTGTACGAGCCGCCGTTGAAGCACTCCGAGCCGACCTGCTCGTCACGCTCCTCGCGCTCCAGCGGCTCCAGCGGGCCGCACTCGTCCGCGTCCCACTCGCTCGCGGACCAGTCGACGACGGTGGTGCCCGTGGCGGGCGATGCCTCGTACCCCTTGCTGTGCGCCGGGGGGCGGACGGACCACTCCACCGTCTCGGCCCCCGTGCCGGCGCTCTTGCTGAGCTTGAACTTGATGCCAGCGCTCCCCGCTATCACTGTCACGCCGCCAGCCTTGCGCGTGGCACACCTTCCCGTCCCGTCGATGCCGGCGCTTGCCGGATTGTCTCCTGCGCACTGTGGCCGAAGGTCAGCCACACCACCGAGTTTTCCGACGTTTCCGTCGCTTTGAAAACGCACGTAGAGGCCCAGTCCCGAGACCCCGACCCAGAGGGGCTTCGGCCCGGTGAACCCGACGGCCACGAAGCCAGTGGCAGAGCTCTCGACGCGAACATCGACGGTGCCGGTGCCATCAGCGGTCCACATCAGCAGCAGCTGGTCGCCCTGGCCTGCCGTCTGGAGGGCTCTGCACGACCTGTAGTGCTGGTGCGGTCGCGGGCCACCCTTGGCACCGACCGCCCCGCAGACCGCCAACGCGAGCAGAGCAGCAGCCACGCAGAGACACCGCATCTCCTGCTCGAAATAGCCGAACTCAGGAGCCAAAAATAGACCTCCGTCCCCACCGGAAGATCCAGATCTGTGTCTGTCCGCTCAACAGATAGGAATCTTCCGGAAGGGAAAAGATTTTCCCCTTCAGTATCTTCTCCGGACCCCTGCCCCCCCCTTGCAGGCAGGTGTGGGCTATGAAGCACCCGGTGTGGGCTGCGCTGGGCACCTGCATGCGGGCCGGTGCCTGCGCCCTCGTCCTCGCCGCCACGGCGCTGGCGGCCGCCGCAGCCGTCGCCGCGGCCGTCGCCACGTCCTACGACGCCTCCGCGTGCCCCGGGGCCTCGAGGGCCCCCGTCCGCCTCTCCCTCGCGTCTCCGGCGCCCTCGCTGCGGCTCTCGGCCCGCGTGGGCCCGCTGGCCGTCGTGGAGTTCGCCGGGGCGTCGCTGGTGGTCCGCAGCGCCTCCGCGGCCTCGCGGGTCTACTGGAGCTCCGCCCCGGGCCGCGGGTTCCTCTCGGCCTCGTGGGACGCGGCGGCCGCGCGCGGGCGGACCGACGTGCAGACCGTCGACCGCGTGTGGTCGCTGGGCGCGCGGGAGGCCGGGGTCGCTGGGCGGCTGCTGTGGTCGTCGGGCCCGCCGTCCGAGGCGGTGCCGTACAACCTCAGCGTCAGCGCCGACGGATGCGCGGGCAGGCGCCGCGCAGGGGCCGCGGGCAGCGTCCGTCTGTGCGCCGCGGTGGCCGGGGTCCCGACGCGCGTGCTCGTGTCGTTCGCTGTCGGCCCCGACGAGCGCGTCTTCGGGCTGGGAGCGCAGTACGCGCACGCCGAGCACAGCGGCGCCTGCGTGCCCGTCGTGCCGGGCGAGCCGGGCGTCGGCCGCGGGCGCGGAGCCCTCGCGTGGCTCGTCGACGCGCTCGCGGGCGCGCCGGCCAGCGGGACGCCGGAATCGACGTCGACGGCGTTCGCGCACGTCGTGACGACCGCCTCGCGCTCGTACGCCCTCGACGACGAGACCCCGCGCCTCGCCTACTCGGTGTGGAACTTCCGCGACGTCCGGAGCGACGGCGAGGCGCTGGTCGCCGCGGTCCTCGCGCCGCCGCGGGGCCGCGAGACGGTCACGCGGGTCGCCCTCAGGGTGGCGTGCAGGGACGACCCCGTCTCGGCCGTCCGCGAGTTCGTGTCGGGCACCGGCCGCCCGCAGAGGCTGCCGCAGTGGGCCGAGCACGGCGTCACGCTGTGGGCGACGGGCGGCCACCAGTCGGTCGTCGGCCGCGTGATGCTCCTGCTCAGCCAGGACGTCAGGGTCGCCGCCGTCGTCGTTGCGGACTGGACCGGCCGCAGGGACGACGCCCCGGACGGCAGCGCCGGGCGCGACACCGTGTGGTGGAACTGGGAGCCCGACGCCGCGCTCTACCCCAACTGGCCGGACCTCGTCGAGCGCCTCTCCCAGCTCGGCGTCCGCACCCTCGTCTGTGCGGCAACGCCATCCTCCCCTCTTCCCTCCGGGCTCACATGCCGGCGCGCGAAGACGTGAACCCGCACCTGGTCGACGTGGAGAGGCAGGGCAAGCGCGGGTACAGGAGGAACCTGTACGAGGAGGCCAGGGCCGCCGACTGCCTGGTCAAGGACCAGGCGGGGTTCCCGTACCTCGAGCAGTACGGGAGCCCCGTCACGAGGTCCCCCCTCTTCAGCGCCGCCACCGTAGACCTCTCTGTCCAGAGGTGCGCCCGGTGGTTCGCCGGCGTGCTCAGAGCACAAGGTAATGACAGGCTGTCCCTCGCCGCCCATGCAGCTCCTTTGTCGGGCGTGGCTCACCTACCCTGGCGCAGTCTTCGATAACAGGACCGTGCCGAGCTCGCACACCCCGTACGGCTGGTTCGCTGACATGGGCGAGGTATTGCTCAGCAGTCTCGTCCCCCCCTGCCCTCCATATTTGTCTGATCGGCGCTGGTTTCGCGCATTCGTAGAGGCTCCCGTACGACGGCACGTACAGCAGCGGCATCGACCCCATGCAGGCACGCCTCAGGTACCCCGAGTGGTGGGCGTGGGCCAACAGCCTCGCCATCGACGGCAGCTTTGCTTCGTACGCCCTGTTCGCCGCCCGCGTGGCGACCCCGGCCTCTGCCCGTTCGACCCGGCTGCTCTGGCTCGCTGACCAGCCCGCCGACTGGGATGGCCTGCGTGCCTCCATTACCGCCACTATCTCAGCCGGCCTCAGCGGGCTCGGCGCCACCACCTCCGACGTCGGCGGCTCTATCGTCCTACGGCGCTTCCCCGTGCGGATGTGCGCCTCTCCCGAGCTACTCATCCGCTGGGCCGAGTACTCGGCCATCGCCGACGCGTTCATGCGGGTGTCCGATGCGGCTGGCTTGGACTCTGGGGCAGCTGCCAGGCTGGCGAGCATCGTGAGGATGCGTGAGGCGTTCGTGGCATACCGCGCACGCATCCAGGTATCCCCCGAGCACGATAACCTTCCCGTTGTGCGCCCCGTGTGGCTGCACTACCCTGAGGACCCCGTTGCTCGCGGTGGCCTGTCCCCGCAGTTCCTCCTGGGGAGCGACGTGTTGATCGCCCCGGTCGTCAGGCCCGGAAGGTCGTACGCGACCGTTTACGTCCCGAGCAGACCCGCGTGGTTCCTGTTGTGGACGGGCGAGCTTGTGTTTCCCGGGTGGCAGGTCGTCAGGGCACCGCTGGGCAGGCCGTGCGTGCTCATGGCCGAGAACTCGACGCTCGCAAGAGAGCTCGTGTACCACCTGTGCGGCGACGGTGTGCTACGCGACGCGAGATGTGAGAATAAAGACCTGGAAGAGGGTTGACCTCTCGTGGGATCGTAGCCCGTGTACTGGAACTGCCCAAAGATGCTGCGTAGCGCGGAAATTCAGTAGCATGAACCAAAAACGGGATGATATCCTGGAACCTGTCTTTCCAGAGAGATTCCCGGATATACCCCTTCCAGACTGAGGTACCAGGCATAGATAGGTTCTGTGATCGTTGTGGCTGACCTCAGCAGGTCATTGCTCATCACCTTCTTCTCCTTGAACTTCTTGCCCACGATGTTGAATCGGGACATGAAGCCCAGGTAGTGCTCTACCTGCTTCTTCAGTGCTTGTGAACACTGTTCCACTGGTGTTCGAACCTGGTGTACTTGAGTGAAGTTCTCCTCTGCCTTCCATTGACAGAGTCATACAGGGGCAAGCTTGGAGGGTCAGCAGCACACTGCTTGGAACACTGACATAGGCATTGTCAGCCAGTAGTATTTTTCGAAAAATAGTAATCAGATGGTTGCATTTCTAATATGCAATTGAATTTATAATGTAATTAATTAATATTTTTCTTCTATAGCGAAAATAATGATATGAAAGATTGATTGCTTTAGGCATTTAAACACTCTGTACATGTTTTCATTTTATAATAAAATAGAAAATATGTGCATGCATTTACTAAATTATCTGAATTAACACCAACTCATTGGAAGTAAATGTGTTATTAATGAAGTGGGCCTTACCTCCATCTCGTTAACATGCTCTGCCAGGTAGAGCCAGCGTTGAGCCATCATGTACTGGTTCGGAGCCTCCAGGCGTCTCAGAGCCAAGCACTTCATAGCATTTGAAGTATAGCAGGCCCAGCAGGTCCTCTAGCTTCTTAAAGGGGGTGTCTGATCCTTCATAGTGCTGATATATCCGTTCCAGGAATTGGACAGAAGGGTACCTTAAGTGGGCTTTGGCAATGGACTTGTGCAGCTTGCACAGAAGACACTACTTACTGTCTGGCTATTTTCACAGCAATGATGAGATTGACCTGGAACCTGATCATGTTGGTTGGCTGGGTTTTTGGTGTGTTTTGTGAATGTTACAATGTCTGCACTGAATGCAGATTTAGCAAATAATGAAATAATGCACGTAGTACAAGAGTGGATTCCACAATATGTCACTATGTAAATAGTTCTGCTTCAGTGTGTAGAATTGGAGCAATTAAGATAAAGCAGATCATCACTGGCAACCACAGCTCTCGTCGACACTGCAGCACTGTGCAGAGCTTGCTGGCACACAAACTGCAGAGAACTCGGAGCCACAGGTGCTATTAAATGGGCAGCAGCAGCAGGACATGGAGGAGCCCTCGAAGGAGCTCTCAATGACAGGAAAGTCACTCGAGAAGGCCTTCTCATTGACTATCTTGATTGACACATCGCAAGTGATGACAAATGACGTGGGGTACATGGGAAAGAGGTCTGACCCGTGCCACATGGGAAGTGTCTTGGTGAGCTCAGGGTTGGTGCTTGGTGTTGGCCTTAATCATGGACTCAGTGGCCATGAAGATCTCAAGCATGAACCAGCCCCCATGGTTGATTGTCACCTTGGTCACCTCAAAGGCGAGCTTGACATGGTACTTGGACATGTCTGTGGTGACCCTGCTGGCCGACTTGCTGCTTGTGAAGGCCCCCGAAGCATGTGCATACAGTGCATTGAATAACATGATGCAGCTGATCGAGTCCCTCTCGAATGTCATGGTACCTGAGTCCATGGCCCAGCCAATTTCATCAATTGTGTCTCGATGGGCATGGACTTATTGCCCACAAGAGCCCCCCTGCCCAGCACTGTGCCTGGAGTGGGTGGTCTCTAGCAGAGTCCGGACCTGCTGCAGTTTCTCTCTCACAGTCCCTATCTCTGCACTGCATGCTCTCGGCAGCAGCCAGCACAGCCTAGGCCTCAACGAGGTCCTCAGATGCACAGTTGAAGGCCACCTGGTAGCCCACGGTCCCATTGATGATCTTTCTTGTCCACCTCCTCAGGCTTGAGCACCTGGCCAGAGCCGTCCTTCCTGTCCAGTGCCTTCTCAGCCTCCTTGTACTTGTCATTGCTGATGGGGGCCATCATTGCTGATGGGGGCCAACTACGAGAAGGCCTGCATAATGTGGGAAAATTGGCGGCTCAAGGTGCTCCATATGATCGAGTCAGGCAACAGCACCAATGAGGAGCATGATGACATCCTGCGCTGCCTCTCAGTGCTGGAACTGAGAGCACAGAAGTGCATTGAAAACTACTGGACTGATATTATTGTCTGTCGGTCAGAGCAGATTGTAAATGGGCCTTCGGGAAAGTCATTTGTGACAAGCTACATACGAGCAATCAATAGCCTGATGCCCAAGTGGGACCAGAACAAGCTTAAGTTACGTCAGAACCAGGAGAAGATCTGTAACCATGTGTAGTGGCACACAGCGGACCCTCCACTATGCTGCGTAGTTCATTCATCATGCAACACACTGCTGCAGCAGGGTCCGCTATGCACTGCTACATTGCTTGACATGAAGGTAGAGATGATGAAGTACGTGAATACATGAACATAGCCTGAGGCGACCATGCAGTAGCCATAGCCTCTTCTGTCTTGTGGTAAGCACTGCTGAGGACTTGGAGAAACTGTGAAGGAGACAGAAGAAGTTCTTCTAGTATCACAGTTACTTTTATCACTGGTGATAAAGAGAAAATACCATTTCCAACAGGATGTTGGCATCATGTATTGAAGTGCAGGACAGTCTGTGGTATGATGCTCAGTTGTGTAATGTGAGCTGAAGAGTGCTGAGTCTGAATGGATTGCCTATCTTCACTATGTTGATGTGGAAGAAGATGTCATTAACATAGTTTGACACAGACGTCTTCTTGCACCTTGGCACATTAAGCAGTGAAGTGATGCATAAGCAGATCCTGTCACAGCAGTGTGTAGTGTGATTAATGAACTACACAGTGTAGTGGAGGGTCCACTACATGCCACTACATGACCTCTCCTACACACTGCTATGCATGATGCAGCTACGTGCCACTACACATCAAGCACTGTAGTGGCATGTAGCGGCATTATGCATAGTGGTACATAGCAGCATTATGCGTAGTGATGCATAGCAGACCCTCCACTTCACCACGTAGTTCATTCATCATGCTATGGCAGGGTCCGCTATGCACCACTACACATGAAGCCACTACATGCCACTACATAATTGGCAGCCCAACTACCCACTGCAATCCCCCTACACCCTCTTCCATTCCTAAATCAATTGAATAAACAACAATTATTAACTGTCATCAAAAGGGCGGGTCATGTTTTGACTTTTCGGGGGAGAGGAGCCCTGGATACCACAAATGCATAAACCCAACACATTCCACGTTCTTCACAGCATTCTAACACCAATGCGTGACAGAATCAGGAACTCTGGCAGAAGATCAGCTCTGGCATCGTGCATATCATTTGGCAGGTCGATAGAGAAGGCAGCAAAGGCCCATTCTGTGGTGGCTGCACAAGCTGCCCTGGATGAAGTCACACAACACTGACCATGACAGCTATCTGCAATCCCACGTTCTTCTACATAGAGAATCCCTTCTCTGCTAGGAGATGCTTGTGGTCCATCTGATGGCAACATTGATGAAGCAATTTCCAGGAAGATGGTGCTGGATTGTCTCGAGATTTCCAAATGCTGAATGTGAACAGAGAATGAAATGGAGCCTGTGAAAGCCACTAAACTCTCGTTAACTGCAAGCCATAGAGCTTCTTAACAGTTCCAGAAGTGCTGGAACAAGGCTGAAAAGAGCTCGGAATGTTGAATAGACTCGATTGCTTTGAAGCACTTGGTCAGTTTCTTCCAGCGCTCTTGACAGATTGGGTATGAGCCCCGGCCTGGGCGATTTGAATGAAACTGGAGGTATTCGGTAAGGAATGTGCTACTGTTGAACCCTTGGCGATGACATAGACCAGCAGCTGCACAACTACGGTCTCAAACTTGCACTGGGAGACGTTGTGCCCTGTGAGCCACTAGCAATCCAAAAACTGAGGGACTTGGCAGTCATAACCTTGTACTGGTGGTGTCAAGTGGCATAGAACAGCTGCAGGAGCCCTATGAACTCCAGAGACCTCCCAGCACGTACTGTGGCCCTCATGTAGCAGAAGGGCAGCTCATAGTACAGGCAGAAGCACAGAAGACTCCGGGGACGACAGGGAATGTCCTGACACTGGGCAAGACAGTTGATCGACCTCAGAACTATGGGGTCATTGCTCGCATGGGACGAGACAGTTTGCAGCACCTATGGCAGCAGGGCAGAGACCAGAATCACGATTGTGTCATCCAGCTGAATGATGTTCTTATGCATGTTCTTTGTTCTCTTACCACCCAGGAAAGCCAGAGAGGAGTCCCCCAGAAGAAAGCCTGATGAACTACCTCTTCCAGCACCTCCTTGACAGGTCATGGGCATGACAGAGAGCTGCCAGACAGAGACATCCATGCAAATATGCAGGAGTTGCACTCGAGAGGCAGGACATGGGAGTGTGGCACCAGTGGGCAGTACATTGCACACATCTTCACAGTTTGCTGGCTGTTCTGAGGGCAGAACACCGCTGGGCAGTACGTTAGGAAGTATCACACCATCCTACAAAAACCAGGCAGGTCAGTATGTTGCTGGAGTGATGCAAAGTGGATACCAGAAGATGCTCTATGCTGGCACATAGCATGTGCCACCAGCAGATAATTATGTGCCACTAATCTATCTATAATTATCTGCTTGTGCCTGGCCTTATCCAGCTTACTTGTCATTGTTTTACAATCGTACCTGAGGCGCAGCTGGCAAAACAGATTCCATATGGCTGTAGGAGTTGTTTGGCTTCACAGATGGCTGGAAAGCAACATGCTGAAGTGCATGTCCTTTCTCTGTGAATAGCTGTACACACAGATGACGTCTATGGCAATGGCCAGGTTGTTGTCAGGGGCTGAGTCCTTGTAGCCCAGGAGAGAGCACAGAATGAGCAATAAGCTGAGCATTGTCTGCCTCAGTGCAGAAATGTACTGAGGAAACGTGGCCTTCTCCAGTCCTGTGGGTTCCATGGTACTCTGCAGCTCGTGTTTTGCAGCATGCACCTGTGCTGTCTTCCGTCTATTGATGCCCTTGTACACCTCCAGCTGAGTGCTGAGCTGCCTGTTCTGTTGCCTGAGGTTCCTGACCTGGGCCTCGAGTGCCCTAACATGGGACAGGTCTGGGCCAACTGGGTCGCCATCTGGGATGTTAGCTGGGCCCAGTTTAGCCTGGTGAACATGTGTACTGCACTTGTACTTGCCGTGAATTGGCCAGGTGCCATCTTTGGCTTCCATCACTGCATAATGCACATAATGAACAAGTATTGCACAAGTATTGCATGCACATTGCACATTATGCATATAATGTGCATTATACACATCTCTATCACTTTTTACAGTGGCCAGCTGTGACTTTGATAAAAGCCAAGGCCAGGCCGGCCAAGAAGAGAAGGGAGGAGGTCTCTCCTCAGCAGGCCCTCGACCTCATCACAAAACCATGTTCAGCATTAACGTGCTGTAACCAGGGTGACAGCACGTGAAAAGGAAGCAGCAGCCAAGATGGCTGCTGCAGTTGAGGTATGCTCCTCCCTCTTCTCTTTCTTCTCTTTCTTCTTCCCCTTCTTCCCCTTCTGTTTCTTTTGCTTCTCTCTCTCTCTCTCTCTTTGTATCTAACTTAATTGTTGCAGGATGGGGCCAAGATGCCACAGGTGGCACCTCAGGCCCCTGACAGTGAGCAGGAGCATGATCAGAACATTGACTGGGAGGACCTGACTATGCTGGAGAAGATGTTCCCTGAAAGTGTGTGGCACCTATTTGTTTAATCATTTTAATTGTTTAATTGTTTAATCGTTGAATCGCATGTATCACATTATTTGATTTTATTGGTTTTTTCACTACATGTACATATTTCACATGATGTGCAAATGCACTCTATGTGCTCTATGCGCATTATGTGCTCCATGCAATGAAATAATATAGCACAAAATAGAGCTAATTCATCACTAAATAAATCTAGCACTGAATTTCAGTGCTACATGCACTAATTTAGCACTTCAGTAAATACAATGCAGTGATGATCAAATGTTTAATGGAAAGTTCAAGAGGCACATATATAGTGCATTTTATGTTATTTCATCGATGAATTCAATGCTTTATGCACATATTGCGCATTTAACTCGAAATTCACAAATGCACTACATGTGCTACATGCTATGAAGTAATTTTTTGCAAATTTAGTGCTGAATCAGCACTAAATCTAGTGCTGGATTTCAGTTCTACATGTGTAAATTTAGTACTTCAGAATACAAATCAACAGTGACCACGAATCTAGATGCCTGGTACCTCAGTGAGAACCCCCTATGCCATGTTCCCAGAAAGGCCTGGCTTCCCGGACAATCCCAGTGAAAAAACCAAAAACAGAGGTTTGACTTGGAAATAATGACTAAGAGCTCAGTGATGAATATCTCAAAATTGCACTTAATGCACTGAAATAGCACAAGATATGATTGGTAGTGCTACATGCGATGCATGCAATGTAATTGCATTGCTAAATTAACACTACACTACTAGACAAAAATATGCACTTGCAGCAATTGTAGCGATGTATAGTGTGAGGAAAAATTGCAATAACGCCTATTTTAATTTAGCACAAAATTTAGCCCAAAAGTAGTGATTGAATCACTAAAGTAGCACTTCAAAATCGCTAAAGATTTAGCACAATATGTGTAAAAGTCACAGTAATTAATATCACATATAGAACTGGAATGCCCCTTCTTCTTCTTCCCACACCCTATCACACATGCTCAGAAACCCCCCTTCCAGGGCTGGGATCACCCAAGGTCAGTGGAGTGATGAAGACCCGTTGCATTCCAAGACACCCCATGCACTTCAAATGGATAACATATTCAAATATCACAGCAACAAACTCATAATCTGCATGTTTGCTTGCAAGGCACCCCACAGACTGACAGGAATCCCTCTATTGCCTATGAAGCCCCTAGATGTATAGCAGGCCAATTGAAGGCTCAGTCGAAGTGCAGGATAAGTGACTAACTGTTGTTACATTTAATAGAGATTTGTAGATCGTAATACGGCATATTAATTCTGAGTCAAATTTTGCATACAATCTACATAATAATACACAAACGGATCTTTCCCGGCCACTTACTTGATTCCATTAGTTACTCGCGTGACGCAAATTTGGTGAAACAGAGGTGTCCAGGCTCGCTCTCTTATTCGGACTACTTGGCCGAGCCTTTCCGACCAACAGATACCACACCTATTCCCTCGAGTCCCTTGTCTTGATCTCCACAATGAATATTCCTCTCTCGCCGATAAACAACGCCAATCTCCCTGTGCTAATTTCTGATTCGTAGAAAAGCGTGTGTGGTTATTTTTTTAATCGTTGTGGACAACAGACAATTTGTAGAAAAACCCGACCGACTGTGTGAGAGCCGCGAGGTCCCCATCCTCACCCACCCATCATGTATGGCCTGTGGGAAACCAGGGCGTCCGCCGAGGCCACCAAGGACGCTAGGTTCAGCGTCGCGCTCTTCAATGCGATCAACGCCTTGCCGCTCGCCACGCCGAGCACCACCATCACGCTCTCGCACGACCTCTTCGCCGGCGTCGCCGCCGCGTTCGACGACTTTGACAGGACCAACTCCCTCTGGGTGTGCCGCGACTTCACCGCCGAGCTGAGCCAGGCGGTCACGCAGGCCAGCACTGTGTTGTCCGATCGCAGGATGTGGGAGTCCGAGGCCATCTTTGGCCTCTGGCTGGTCGTCCGCTTCGTCCAGTGCGCCCCCCGCTGTTTCCCCAAGTTTCCACGTCAGCAGAGTGGGAAAACCTCTTGGAAAACCAACCATTGAGCTGCTCTCACCCAACAACAAATTCTGTCGTAGGGAGTTGGGGTTGGTGGGGCAGCAGGAGTCCCCGACGGTGTTCCAGCAGATGGCCGAGATGCTCGTTCAGCCGCTGCTCGAAGTCGTCTCCAGGCGCCCGTTGTCGTTCAAAGTGGGAATACACTTCCCTAGCCCTTTTCTCCCGTTCCGCGTTTTGTCTCACCAAACCCGGTCTGCAGGAAATTGAGGCGGTGTGCTCCAACAACGAGTCGCTACCGAGGGACATCCTGGTGAGATTCGGAGACGTACTGAGCTCGACATCGGTGCAGTCAACCCCCCCCCCTATCCAATTCTCGGTATCTCACACACCCCAAAGGCACTCGGACAGCGTGAGGTCCTCCTCAACCTGAAGGAGATCGTGGGGCTGGCGCTCGGGTTCTGCACCACCGCCTGGATCGTGTTCTCGAAGAGCGCGCGAGCGTCTTCGATACTGATGAAACTCTCTGTCAGAAAGCCAGTTGATACCCCCGGCTGCTCACTGGTCCCCTCCAGATCGATAAGATGTGGTCGAATTTCGGAAAATACACCCAATTCGTCGACATGAAGGCCCCCGACTGCTTCCGCATCCTCTCGCCGCTGTACAAAAGATTACCAGCACACGTGCGGTCTAATACACGTGGACTGCAGAGATGAGCCGATCTCCAGCGCGGTCACCAACTGCGGTAACCGTTGCGTGCCCTACACAGTCATCCACAAGGCAATCTCCATTTATCCGAGAAACCCAAGCGTGCGTGTTCCTTCAGCATTTCTGTTTTCTATCGACGCTGACACCTCTCTGCAGTGGGTCGCCAACGCTGCGTACCTGTTCCGCTACAGCCCTGGAGACAACATATACTCGTTTTCTCAGAAGCTGGCCGACATGATCAAAGAGGCTCTCGAGCGCTACCAGTACTCTCCCTACAGGTTCACGCTGTGGTGGCTCGTCGCCAACAGCGTCCGAGAACAGTGCAGGGCAATTGCGGCAGGCTCGAAGAGCTCCTGCATGTGAGCAGCGACATCATATTCTCTCCTTTTTTGAACTCCTCTCGGACAGAGACAAGCCCGTAGCCATCATGACGAACTGGGCGCTGGACCACGACATCAACCGAGACGAGCTCGTGTCCCACCTGCACCGCTACGAAGGTCTTGCCGAAGCCTGGAAACAGAGTTTTCGGGCCTGCGTCGCTGAGCACATCGAGAAAAGCAAGATCGCTGACCTCGTCGGAATGTGCAGTTTTAACGCCACCTGGCTTGTCTGCTAAGTCACTGTACTGTAGGGAGCGCAAGGGGCTGCTGACAGCAGGGCAAAGGGCGATCGTTGTGAGCAGGGCGTCGACGTGGATATCGAAGAGCTCTTCGGACGAGGACGTTGCGCAATTCCTGTGTACGTTCTTCATTGTCGCGGACCCGCCGCTGGGGCCGGACGAGGCTCTGGCGCCTCTTGTCAGCTGGATCCGCACGATCGACTACAAGTCCTACAAAGAGCGGTACACGAACCTCGCCGAGAGATTCCTCCTCCCGTTCAAGGCCGCCGAGTACGCGAAGCAATTTGAGACTATCAGCCCATCTGCTCGCACACACATTGTTGACGTTCTCGCCAAGGAACTGGAGGTGCTCCTTTCCAGCTCCATTTTCTCCATGGCGACATTGTTCACTGACGAAGCTGCCCCTAGATGAGGAGGTATGACTTCGCCTCCTGGGTGTCGATGAGGTCCAAAGTCGCGTGCGACATGTCGAAGAATGAGGCCGAGGTCGCCATCGGCGGATATCCAACGCTCGCGTGCATTATGTTTGAGGCGATTGGTATGGACCTCATGTGCGAATGACCACTAAACAGCCTTAGCATCGGTGATCGTGAGGACGCACGAGAGTCGTGGCTTTGATGCGACGGACTGCTGCAGGGTCTTGAAAAACTTGAAGGGAGTGAACCTGAATCCTATTCCCCTTTTTGTTTCCGCCGTGTTCGTCGCCGTGGTTGAGAGGATCTCGGTATTCCCACTCTTTCTGCATATGACTAACACCGAAATAGTTGATGGTGATCAGGCTGGAACAACCGCCGAGAGACAGCGACGGCATCCTCGTGCTGCACAAGATGCTGGAGCAAAAGGCGACCGGATATCACGCACACCTCTCGCAATACGAAGCTGCCCTCGAGCAGGTTGTATGCGCTCAGAATGCACTTGATGGTAACAGATGAATGCTCGTTCAGCTGAGGACGAAGGTGCGAATCGAAGTGGAGGAGGTTCAAACGGCATCCGCCCAGACCCTAAGAGCCATCTCGGCCGAGAGGTACATCTCACTCATTATTAGAACTGACCGCGAAGCATATCGTACAGACAGAGAGCAGAGGACTTCGTCAGCAATGTTGCTGGAATCCATCTCCCGAATCTAGACGACCTAATCAAGACCCACGAGGAGCTCGTCAGGAGACACTCGTCACTGATTCTCCTGAACAACTGGATCGCGGTCAAAGGAGTCAAACTCTCGAAGCTCACTGCTGCCGTAAGTGCCGCAGGCAAGCGGTGACTCAATTGACTTTGCAGTGTCTGAGGGCAAGCGACGACACGTCCATTGCAGAGCTGTCGGAAAGCATCGATGCCATACTGGCAAACATCCAGCCACCGATGAAATCGAAGACTATCGAGACTATCTGCTTCTTCCTGGAGCGTAGGTGCGCGTTGTTCAGCGCGTGTATGGATCAGTCCTTTCTCGACGAAAAACAGATGCCGCCAACCTTGGTAAGAAATCACCTCCTCCGAGTACTGACGGCACATCGTGAAGAATAGCATCCAGAACGCATGCGGGTCCGCGGAAGAGCGTCTGAGGCGCCTTATCGAAGGAAATACCCTCTTCAATGAGATCCTGCCGCTACACGAGGCGATCTCGTCGCTGAAGGGGAGCATCGAGATCGAGCTCACAGTGGCGCAAGAGTACTTTTACACAGGTGACCAAGTGCCCCACGCCCACGAGATCGGCGGACGCGCTCCGACCATCAGAGCCGGATTCGAGCTCCTGCAGATGCAGAGAGACCTCCCTCCGCTCGTTGACTACGTCTCGGGGGTGCTGTGCAACCAAAGCGATGTCGAGATGCTTCGGGGAGACATCAAGACCATCACCGTCGACCTGGAGATGAAACTTGTCCAGGAACTGCACCAGAAGATCTCCGGGGAAATCGGAAACCTCACGCTGGAACAGCTACCGTACTTTTCGACCATCGGAAAGGCAAAGGAGCTTGTCAGTTTCTTCAGGAGCCACGCGGAGGACTTTGAGGGCAGGATAGCCCATCTCAACGCCCAGCTTCAAGGCTACAAGTTCAGCCTCGACCTTCTAAATGCGTTGGTGGTTGTCCATGGCACGCTCAACCCAATTATCAAGGCGTTCGCGTGCGGTGATCCCCTTGCGATCCCGCTCAAAGAGCTGTGCGATTCTGTCGCCTCGATTTTCAAGGGTCTCTCGGTCGCAGAGGTCCGGACTCGCCTCGATCAGGTTCTATACGTGCACGAGCACCTCAACGATATTCAGATGTGGTTCACTTCCCTGTCTTCGAACACGTTGGAGACAATTCTGCCCTGTGCGTTCGCATCAACATTACACTTTCATTTGCTGACGATTCTGCTCAGACGTCAGCCGTCTGCGCTCTTCGGGATCGTACATGAGCGTACTAAGCGGGAATGAGAAGGTTCACCTGCCGTTTCTACACCTCTTAAAGTCATTCTAGGATGCAGCACTGAAACTCGTCTGCTCAATGAACGAGGGAGAGCGTGCAAGGACCAACACTCTCCCTAACGCGTACATCAACGACCTGATCAGAGCGTTGGAGATCTTCATCTCGCACGAGCGTATGCTATCGCAACCGTTTTTCTATTCTCAAATTGTCCTGCATCACAGACGAAACGCAACCCAAAGAGCTCTCGGAGTTCGTCGAGATACACAGACTCGCACAGGAGATACACAAGAAGAGGTGTCTTCTCGAGGCCCTGGGCCACCCGGACTTCCAAGGCACATCAGTACAGCTTAACGAGACGTCGAAAAGCCTCACGGTAGCATCGTTCGAGGCGCAGTATGCTACCGTGAGATAGACTTTTGTACGGCGTGTTCTCACATGGTCACAGCTAACCAGGACGGTGTCCGAGTGGACTGAAAAGCTGGCTGATATCACAGAACGTCACAAGAGGCTGCTCTTTATCGACAACCATCAACTGCTTATGCTGATGGAGTCGCTCTCGATGCTGTCCGAAACGAAGGCAGACAACCAAACGATATTCTCCAAGCTCTACCCGTCCGGCCACAATCGTGCATTGTTGTGCTCAACATATTCGCAGATTCTGGTGGTTGTGCTTCCCGGACTTCATCGCGGTTGAGGTGCCTGGAGTCGCCTGTAGCGAGCAGAGTATCGTGTCTGCGTTTGCGGAGACCATGCACACTATTGCACGGCAGTCCGACCCCCTGTCCAAGATGGAGTTCGCTGGCGAATTCCTCTCGAACCTGCAGCGGATCCTCATGGACAAATCCAGAGATCTCCTCGAAAAACAAGCGCCTTCCTCTCCAAGCGAGAGGATCCAAGTCGTCAGCGCTGAGGGCTTTACAGAACGCGACGTTTTCTTCCTGCTCCTATCGTTGTTCGACCTGAAGAAGCCACACCCATCGACAGTGCTGCGGTGTACCCCAGAGACCACCACGGCTGATGTATCGAAGTTTCTCTCGCGATGCTCGGTCTTCCCTGCCGTGGGCTACGCGGTCACTGGCGTCGACAGCCTCAGCGTTGACGCGAGGGAGACACTGCTGCGCTGGGTGACAGAGCGGATTTCAGCTGTGACGGAACCCGTCGCGCAACTGTCATTGGTGTTCCTCAGGGGCATCGGCATCGAAGTGTTCAGTCACCTCAAGCACCAGGGGTATGACGCCACGAAGGTCAGGTCGGCAGTCCAGGATGCCGTTCATGCCGCCTCTGTAAAGAATTCACTGTCCCCCCAGGCACTCCGCGATGTTGTATCCGTTCGCTCGCTTACGCTGTGGACAGGTGCCTCCTGCACAGGGAAGTCGTTCGACATTTCCGCCGCATGCGCCGAGCTCGCAGCCAAGGGGGCTCGTTCACTTGTTCTGAGTGTAGCGGAGGACTTCACGGCGAAGGACCTTCTGACGCTCTATGCCAGGTCAATTGCCAACGGGCCCGACGAGCAGGTTGTCGCTCTTCATGTCATAGTATCTGCGTACGCGCCGTTGGGCGAGGTTGAGATCCTGTTCTCAAACTTGCTGCTCTGGAGCATGGTGTCTGACCCTGCGTCTGGCGAGATTGTATTCGTTCGCCCCGGGTCTGTCGTTTGGCACATCTTCGTCGAGTTTGCTGTGGCCCCTGTGGGCGACGAGGAGTTCGCCCTGAGAACGTCGATGGATCAAGTTCTCGAGTGTGTTCCCACGCTCACGTGGATGCAAAGCGCCGAGGTTGGCAATCCGGCATCAGAGTACTGCCTAGACGACGACGCTCTACTTGTTGCCAAGTGCCTCTGCCACCACGTGGCCGATATGATGCGCCCAGAGGCCAAGCGTGCTACTACTCGTGTCTTCGCTCAAGTTCTCAAGAGAGACATCACTCCTGAAAAGGCGATGGCTGAGATCAACAGGTTCCTCGCGAGCCTGAAGTCGAACTCGCGTCTGGTGCAAAGGAGGGCAGTGGAGATGATGGCGACTCGGTGCAGACTGCTCGCCAAGTACTGTACAGCTGTCGCAGGGATAGACTGGTGGCTGCGCATTTTCGGAGGGGCATGGGGGGAAAGGGTCAAGTCAAACCCACCGTTCCTGTACATGGCTCTATTCATCGAGGAGGTAGTCCAGGCCTCGTCTGCGCCAATCCACCCGGCACTCGTGTGCTCGGTTTGCGAGCCGCCCACAGAGGAAGAGATGCCTCCGAGCTTCTCTGTGCTAGACTTTAGTGGCGGCAGATCACCATTAGCGGCGCGCTTCTTCGGGAATGTGTTTACGACCACCGATGCGCTTCAGAGCGAAGCCATCCTCCGTGTCAAACTCGCCCACGGGCTTGGATGCAAGCGGACGCAGAACGTGTGCAAGCTGTTCGAGCAGCAGGGGTACGTCCTGACGCCGGACTTCACCACGAAGATGATACTGCTCAACGACATGATGCGGGCGAACCAGAACGTCGTTCTCACGGGCGGCACCGGCGTCGGCAAGACCGAGCTCCTCAACATGCTCGCCCTACTGGTCAACGAAGACAGTGGGATGATCCCGGACCTCATGGACGCGGCGTACAGGTTCCTCGACACGTTGTGCAAAGACTGGAACAGACTTTCTGCATCAGACAAGGCGCGTCTTCAAAATGCGGAGCTGCACAGGTCCACCCCAAAGATGCTGGCCTTTCTCTCGCTCGTTGTTCGTATGGTCCCCATTTTGTCGGACGAGGAACGAGCGGATATCGAGAAACAACCCCAAGACGTCGATGAAGCGGACGCCAACGCTCCCAACAAGGTGATGATGCAGCTGCTGTCTGAAGTGATCATCGAGTTTGTCCGCTCGCAGGTCCAGAAGCATCCAAACATCTGCCTGAGCGCCGCGATGAAGCGTGTCCTCAATGACGGCTCAATGTGCTTCGCAGAGGAGAAGGAGATGTTGACGTTTTTCGAGCACTTCTGCGTCGCCAAGTTCAAGGGGGTGTTCCACAGGATCCTCATGCACCAGCGCATCACCGCAGAGGAGTTCAAGCGGCAGGTTGAAGGTATCCGGAGAAGGACTCGGACTCTCAACGGAGGCAAGGCGATCGTGTTCATCGACGAGTGCACATCGACGCAGGTCATGGGGCTGCTCAAAGAGGTGTTCATTGACGGCATGATCAAAGGCGAAAAGATCGAGGAGAATATCTTCTGGGTGGCCGCGATGAACCAGAACCAGTCCCCGGGCACCGATCCTAATTCCACTCAGAGAGCCAAAGCTGTGATGGAGGACTTCACAGGCGTAGCTGGGTCAGAGGAGTGCATGGAGTTTGCAGTACGCCCCCCGCCCCCGTCCCTGCAACTCCAGACCATCGAGTTCGCTGCGCTGTCTCATGAGCAGACGGAGCATTTCTTGTCTTCCCTGCTGGATCTGCGCTCGAGGATGGGGCAGAATGTAGGATCCCCCGACATCCGCGAAGGCGAATCCGAGTCGGATCAGGTAAGATCAGTCGTAATGCTATGCCACGAGTTTGTCGCGAGGCAGAACATCTCGAGGATACACGTGAGCATCCGTGACCTCGTGCGCTGCATCGACCTGTACTCGTACTTCCGTATTCACACGCAGCTCTTTGCGGAATCCAATAGCAGCGCCGTCCTCCCGCCAGAGAAGAGCGAGCTGTACGAGCACTGGAACGCCCTGATCTTGTCTTGCGCCATGGCATACTATCTTCGCCTCCCGTCGATGATCCACACGTGTACCGGGCGAGACGAGCAGCCACGCAAGCTCTTTGCCGAGGAGTTCGACAAGAGAGCGGCTGAGAGCCGCTCTCCGGGTCTGCAGTTCCAAAATGTTGTGTACGGCGCTATGGCGAAGCTGTTCACAAACACCTCTGTGCCCGACGGAATCGCCCCTACAGAGATCCTACTCGAGAACCTCTTCTGTGTCGTCGTCTGCATCGACATCAACATCGCATTGATCATCGTGGGGCCCCCCGGATGCTCGAAGACGCTGTCGTTCAAGATCGCCATCGACAACATGAAGGGAAGCCAGAGCCCCAGGGCGTTCTACAAGCAGTTTGCCCACGCCCACCCATTCAGGTATCAGTGCTCGGAGCAGTCGACGGACACCGAGATAGAGTCCACCTACGTGTCCGCAACGTCGCGCCAGGAGACGTTTGACTCGTCTCGCATCGGGCAGTCGCAGCAACGTTGTGTCGTGCTGCTCGACGAGGCGGGGCTGCCCTCAGAGCGCAAGGAGTCTCTAAAGGTTGTGCACTACAAGCTCGACCACCCCGTTGTTGCAAGCATCATCCTGTCCAACAAGGTGCTCGATGCCGCCAAGACGAACAGGGCCATCGTGGTCCTACAGTCGAGGCCGTCGCAGGACGATCTACTCTCGCTGGCCCGCGGCTGCATCTTCGGCAGCGCGTATGTGCCCCAGACTGCGGCGGAGAACAAGACTGAGCGGGACAACAGCCTCATCTCTGCCCTGTGCTCGGCGTACCAGAGGGTCAATTCGGTTGTCGAGGCTCAGATGTCGAACACCCAGAGGCAGGGCGAGAGCGGAATGTTCCACCTGCGCGACTTCGTGTACTTCCTGCGGTTCCTCAGGCGCGCGTGCAACTCCGGAGGCAACGTGGAGATTCGCCCCGATGCCATTGTCGCGAGCCTCCAGCGGAACTTCGGTGGCGTCGACAAGGAGACGTTCAGCAAGATCGTCGATTTGTTCTTCGACGAGATCGGCCGCGCTCTGCCGCAGGAGCACCTGGGGCCGTCGGCGCCCGCACGGGAGCGCGGGACTGTCGAGACTCTCTCCGAGAGCCTCGGGGAGGTCATTAGTGACACGGAGGACCCCAACACGGCCCCGTTCCGCTTCGTGATGGTCATCGATCCATCCGACAACGAGGTCGCCAAGGATCTGCTCTTCTCGCTCGGACTGTGCAGCCCGGAGCGGACGTCCATTGTCTCTGTCGGGGACTTCCGCGAGGACACGGGCGAAGCCATTCGCGGGGACACCATCCTCTGCATCAAGAACGCGATGGCCACAGGGCGCACAGTGCTGCTGACCAACGCGCTGCCCATAAGCACCTCGTTCTACGACGTCTTCAACAGGCACTTTGACGTGCTCCCCGTGGCGCGCGATGCTCAGCAGAACCCCTCGTCGTCAAGGCGGTGCGAGTGGTATGCCAACGTCGCTGTGGGATCGTTCTCGCGCCCGTGCTATGTGCACCCAGACTTCCGCGTCATTGTGCACCTACCTCTGTCGCAACTGCGCAGGACGCCGCGTCCGTTTCTCAACAGGTTCGAGAAGTTCATGCTCAGTCCCCAAGATGCACTACAGCACAAGCTGCGCTCGCTGGAGGAGTGGCAGAGGAACCAGTTCGGTTCGCTCCACACGAGCTGCCTCGCGTTCATCGAGAAAGTACAGCCGTCCCTGTTCTACGGTCTCGTTCCCAACGACACCGTTGCGTCCCTGGTGCTAACGTCCCTCGAGGAGACAAAGCTCGCGCAATCTTCACCTCTGCGGATGCCGCCGCCATTTGTCTCGGGCTCTCCGGACGCCGAGTTCACACAAGAAGCGGAGGTGGCCAGTGCGGGGTCCCCTCGCGAGCCGCGGGTGGAGGAGGAGGAGGCTCTCAAGCGGGCCGTGCGCCAGATCAACTTCCACTTGCTGCAGCTCGCCAGGCCCGAGATGGTGTTCTTCACAGATGTACTACCCCAAGAGTACTTGTTCGAGTACATCATGCGCCAGGAGCACTTCAGCGTTCTGCGTCTTCTCGAGAGGCTGGCCGTGGCCTCAACATCGCAGCCGCAGCCGCAGGCCAGCAAGTGGTGCGTATTCACGCGCTCGTGTGGCGACCTCATGCGTTTGCACATGGACGTGGCGGTTCAGAACTCGTTCCTCGAGCCCCTGTTGCGTGGGTCCTCTGGAAAGGTCTCTGAAAAGCTCGCGTTCATCCCTGTTCACGAGGTCAAATCGAGCTCGGACTGCGCCACCCGCATTGCCGACTTTGCGAAGTCTGATGCGCAGTTCCTCGTGTGCACAGCCGACATGGGTTGGTGCACTGCGTGCCAGATCAACTTCTTGCGCGCCAAGATCGACGAGCTCGTGCCGACGTCGCTGGGAAAGATCACCATCGTGTTGCTGCACTTTGCTCCCGAGCGTGTTGTTCTGCGGTCGTCTGCGTATCACTCGGTGTTCCTCAACAGCTGGAGCTTCCTCTATGTTGATTCCATCGGCCTCAGTGAGGGCACCGCGTTCTGCGACTCGCGCAAAGCGGACACCGACACGCGCACGTGGCTAGCGCATGCATTCGGCCTCGACGTCGAGATCACGCTCGACAGCGTTATTCACGCATTCCGCTCACTGTTCCTCCACCAGCTCCACCTCTGCTGCCGCCGCCTGTGTTTTGTGGATGCCTGCGTAGACTGCGTTCTCTCCCACAAGTTCTACAGTGATGCCACGGACCCCGAGGAGCGCTCTTCTTTCCTGCTGGACCTGCTTGAGAAGAAGCCGTTCGTGCTCGATGGTGCTTTGAAGCGGTTCAGCGCGTTGTGGGGCGAGTCGATACTTGTGGACGTCGTTCAGAGCGCCTGCCGTGAGATCCGCGAAGGTAGGGTTATGAGCAACCTTATGATGGTAGTGAAATCGTCGCTGTGGCTGCTCCTGCAGCCCGTCGCGGAGAAGTTCATCTCGCTGTTGTGCGACAACTACGCTCTGGAGTCCATCTGCTCTATCACGGACAACACTCCGGATGAGCGCAATCTCGTGTGCTGCGCCATCAACTCTCTGGTGGATGTTCCGCTTGTAGAACAGCTCATACGCCCAGGATTTGTTAGCGATCCGCCACTGTGCTTCACCTACGACTTCGCGTTTGCGCCACACATGCCGATGTTCAACTGTATTCTCGCTCGCCTCGAGCGTCTGCAAGCGGGTATACTCAAACTCGAGGTCGCAGCCAGGGACACTCCCGAAGTTCTACTGCGCCTGCTTGTCGACGCGACCCAGAGGGATGCCATCGAGCCCGTTCTGCGCTTGATACACTCGTCGAAGGGGCTCCTGTCTCTCTTCCAACACGATTTCCTCACGAGGGCGCTCGGTATCGTCGAGCTCGCTTCCGTACCGGCGTGGACCAGTGTGTACCTCGCCCTGCTCGAGTGCATCGGGGGCGGCAGCAGCAGCAGCAGCGATGCCGTACAGCGCTTGATGGTGACACGGTACTTCAGGTCTCGGGACGTCGCGTTCTTCGCGTCGGCGGTTTCTCCGCTGCGCGGGCTGTCTCCAGCACTTACTGAGAGGGAAATGAGGACGTTGTGCCCAGAGGGAGCGGACATTACAACCTCTCGAGATGTCGAGAAGTTCGTCCTCAGGTCGGCGCTCGACGTTCTGTGGGGAAGATTCGTCTCAGCTCTGCACCAAGACGCGCCCGAGCAGCCCCTTCTGTGCTGGGCGCACGCCTTCAGGACACTGCGCTCACGCCTCCCAGTGCGCAGTGGGATTGTGGCGTCGTTGTCCCTTCTATCGGTTGTGCGGTTCGACCTCTTCCAGACGGTCTTCTTCTTTCTCGTGGACATCTCCCCATCGATCGGCAGCGAACTCGCTGCAAAGACTCTGTGCTCGTGTGCGGACCTCCTGGTTTCCAAAGGAGAAGAGCTCGGGCAGCCTGGGATAAAGTTGTTGGACCTCGCGACGCTCCTGGATGTCGGGAATAGCCTGGTTGTTGCATGCGAGGCCCTGGGCCGCCCACTGGAGGTGAAGCGGAAGCGAGATCTGTTCGAGGACGTGGTGCGCTGGGTGCTCAACACGCCGCACAGCACAGAGCAGTGCAGCCCGGTAGTGAGATCCAACATCTCTCTTCTGCTGGGGCTGCTGGTGCGCGAGGGGACTGTGAACCCGAGGCTCGTTTCCGAGACGCTCGACATTCACTGGTGTGTGGCGTTCCTGCACTCCGTCGTGGGCAACAAGGAAGAGATGTGGCTGAGCAATATCACGCGCGAGCTCGCAGAATTCGTTGCGAAACGGGTCAGCAAGACCATGGGCCCGTACGCGTTCATGACCGACATCTCGGACCCCTCGCTTGAGACCATGGGGCGCGCCGAGTACGCTCTCTTCCACCTTCTGCACTCGGCGCAGCCGAGGTCTGTGGAGAATGTCGCGAAGCTCTTCTTGGAGTCAGACCAGAGGCAAGAGCTGCAGACGTCTCTGCCCGACACAGTGCTTTCGGCGGTCACCAGGGCTGCCCAAGCGTCTGCAGTTGTCTCGTGGTGCGCGAGGGCACTGAGCCCGGGGGACACGGAGAAGCAGGCTCAGAACTTCCCCGCCACCGTGCTGAACGTGCTCAAGCAAATCAAGGAGGCAAATTGGCCCTGTGGCACGCGCCCGCTGTTCGTTCGCAGCCTCAAGGACAGCTTCGCGCTCGACTGCCTCAAGAACCAGCAGTTACTGCGGGTTTTGCACATGGAGGACCTCGCCATCATGGAGGACCCCGCCATCGACGGCAGGAGCGCCACGATACCCCTGTATTTGCTGCCTGCGATGGTGAACCCGCAATTGGAGCTGCACGCCGTTATCGAGGACGTGCGGATTGGTGTAAGAAATGTCCCGGCTCTTGTGCGGAGAGTGATGAGTCTGGTCGGTGGTGCAGGAACCGCTGACCTGCGCCAGAGCATTGCTGGCAAGTACAGGATGGCGGTACTGCTGGTGCTGTTCTTTGACTACTTCAGGGATGGCAAGAGCTGCGGCTTGTTCCGGCCTATGGTGCAGGGCCTCAGGGGCGTTCTCGACCTGACCGACGGCGAGGCAAGAAGCTACGAGTTTTTCATTACGGGGTTCAAGGATGTCGACCACGACAGGGAGATCGCACTTCACCTCTTCTCCGAGCAGGTCCAGAAAGGCCCTCTGACAGAGGAGCTCATTTACTCCTGTGCGAGCTTATTTCTCGTTATCACCCATCTCACAGATGAGGCAGATCTGATGGTGAATGTGCTCGCGGTCGCGCTCGGATGCCCGCGGGACTCGAACCACCTCTATTGCAGGATATTCGAGCTGCGCAAACTCAGCGCCACTTATGGCCCCGGGTCTGCCTTCGGCCGAAAGAACGCGGACTGCGGGTACCAGATGGACAAGAACGGCGCTTTGCTGATGGACCCAAGCCCTCCGATCATGGGCAACAGCCGGAGGCTGCGCCTTGTGCTCAACACGACGGTGTGGATGTCGATCTGCTGGGCGACTCTGCTGCACCCGGATGCTCCCCTGATCGCGCGCGCCAACTCCAACTCCACCTTCCTCAACTATGTAGAAGAGGACGCCGAGCTCTTCAAGTTCGACATGACGCCAGACCAGAAGGTCCGCTTTTACGTGCAGTGGCGTGCCTACACGTTCTACTACTGGATGCGCCAGTCGGTCAGCGAGGACGTGGACCCTGTGCACCTGCTCAACGAGTCGCTGCAGCAGCTGTGGACGGCCACCGACAACGCCGGGGCGCCGTCTGGAAGAGCCCCGCAGCTCGTCGCCGAATACCCCACAAAGAGGGCGGCAGTCGACTACGAGAACGTTCTCAAGGAGAAGGTTTTCGACGCGCTCCTTTCCGACCCCGAGGCATTCGAGAGACGCAAGGAGCCCTACATCAGTTTCGTCCAGGTTGCCGCTCAGGAAGCTCCATTGTCCCCCTTTTCTCACACGAATGTTGCCACCACCAGATGACCGGCTCGATGGCTCAGACTCTCGCCATCAGGAAGCGCCTGGGGGCGAAGCTGTACTCCCCCGTGGTGCCGTTCAGTCAGGTGGAGGAGTTTATGTCGCGTATGCCGTCCGAGGAGCAGAAGGGCCTGGAGATCGTGAACCACTTCCGGAGCCGGGGAATGCGCAGCGCCCTGCGTGCAATCCGCCACCTGCCGGACCTCGTGCACTTCTACGCGATCCTGAACAAGCAGTTCGGCTGGCTGCTCACCGAAGAGGATGTCAACACCAAGACGTTCCGCCAGTGCGTTGAGATGCTCTGCACTACCGGCGAGAACAAGAGCCTGCTGATGGCCTTGTGGAAGAGGTTCGAGGTCGCATGGAAAGAGGTCTGCGAGTCCGTTCTGCCGGATGCCTGCGACGCCGTGATGCTGGAGAGGCAGTTCGAGCTCCTGGTGCTCAAGGTCGACGAGGCCGTGCTTATGGGGCGCCTGATCAGCTGGGAGAACAGCGACGTCGACGACCACCTTGTGCGGATGATCGAGAAGGGCCTCGCATCCAAGCAGGAGTCCATGATCCGCAGCGCTGCCAAGTACGATACACCGCAGTTCAACCCCTCTGGCCTCGTGTTCGACAGCACTCCGCAGCAGATCAGCTTCCGCGTTCTTCAGAGCTTGGAAGAGCGAAACTGTGCGTCCGTAATGTCGGAGCTCTGCTCATCGTTCTCCAAATACAGACTTGCTGATGACCGGGGAGGAGATCCCTGGGGAGTTCGAGAGCTTTGCGTGTACGCAGCTACGCGTGTCGGATACCCTCGAAAGGGCCTCGATGCGGCTCGACGCGACGAACCTCGTACGCGAAGTCCTGGGCCACTACGTCAACGGCAAGTGCCTGTTCCACCCAATGGCGCAGTTCCGAGAGGTCTTCCGTTTCAAGACAGGCAGCGAACCCGCCGAGGCTCCCACTCCCTCGGTGCAGCCGCGCCAGATGCTTGCTGATGATGCACCTCAGCAGGACCAGTTCGAGATGCCCGGGGGAGCCATCAGGCTGATAAACCACCACATGATCGCCCTCGAGGGAGCTGTGCAGCAGATTCCACAGGGAAACCAGTTCGCGGCGGAGTTCGGGGCGCACACAGTGATCCGGAACTGCTCGCAGGAGGACTTGCAAAGGATCGCCGAGGCCCTGTGCACCGTCGCCAAGGAACACGTCATCCCGAATCTGAACGCCGCCAACGCCGCCGCCGCCTCTGCGACGTTCAAGTCGACGGGTGTCGCGTTCCCCCCGGCCGCCGATGGCTTCCTGGGCCGCCCGTTGTCAGTCTTCCGCAGCATCGCAAAGACCGTGCACGCCAAGTTTGTCAACAGGGAGTACCTGTTCTCCGGGATTGTTAACCACCGGCAGTACGATACCCGCTCGGAGCCTCTCGAGGCCGAGCTCGCTTCTGCCAGGAATGGTGTCCTCGCCGACGCAGAGAGGATCGACGAGTGGACGCGCGCCGCCGAGTCTCTGCTGAGCGTGTTGCAGGAGGGTGCGCGTGTCAAGCTGGGCTACCCCGAGCGGCGCGTTCACAAGCTGTTCGCGGACGAGATCTGTGCGCTGAGGCTGGGGGCGAACGACATCGGGGCGCTGCTCCCCGAGGACCTGTCCAAGTGGAATTTCTTCCAGTACCTCCGCTGGCTGCACGGACTCCTCGGCGACCTCATCGCCGCCGGAGACGCCAAGGCGGCCACTGTGCGCAAGAGCAATGTGTTCCGGAGGCGAGCACGCAGGCCCGACGCGGAGGTTTACGTGGAGTCCGCTCACATTCTCGACCGCGACATCGCCGCGGGACGATACTGATAGCGAGAAGGCGGGTCCGACACTGCCGGAGAGGGCCGAGGAGGTGGAGCAGGGGCCAGGGGCCAAGACTGAGGACGTTCAGGACCTTCTCTGATCACTCCAACAACGTGTGACCCACGAATTATGGTGTGTACGTGAGATCTCCGTGAGAAAAACCCCACACGTCCGAGCATCCAACAGAGAGCTCCTGGAAAGAAGGACTCCGTGAGATTCCGCCCATGAAAAGCAGGCAATAGTAACTTAGAGCTCACGGAGACACCCGTGGAGTCCGGGAGATTGGGGCCTGTGTTTTTTTTGGTATTGTGTCCAGACAAGGGGGAAATGGGGCCGGAGCTCCAGTGCGCCCCCCTACCCACCCTGGTCTTTCAAGTTGGGCGCAGGGCTCAGCCATCAGGCGGCCAGTTGCGGCGGTCTGAATGATGCATCACGGCTGCCGCCGCCGTCGTCTTCCTCAAGGCCCGCCCCCTCACTGGGGGCAGCAGAGCTCACCCCTCGTGTCACAGCATCTCGTTGTATACAAGACATGGCGCAGTCGCGCTCAGGGTGCCCCAGTTTTGCGCGCTGCTGCTACTCATGGAGGATGAGGTGAGGACTGCCGGGGTTGCTGTATTCTTGTTGGTGGCCCTGTTTCGAGGGCGTGGCAAGAGATGGAAGGCGGGCCCGGGGCACAACAGACAGCTGGTCGGCTCGTGTCCGCTCACTGCGACTCGGCGGGGGCGGCGGGCTCTGCCGGGGCGCCAGTGTTGGACGCGTCGACCGCCTGCGCGTCGGCGAACACGTTACGGTGGCCGGACCTGCCGTAGCCCTCGGACCCGTACAGCTTGTCCTGCAGCGTTGGCACAGCGAGCGTGAGAGGCGCAGCACAAACGGGCGATGGGGGGGCAAAATAAGCCGGCAGCTCACGTAGCACTTCTTGCAGAACGGGAACCCGTCGTGCTCGCCGAACGAGCCCGCGTGCAGCAGCGCTGAGCACTCCCAGCACCTGAGGAGGGGTGACAAGAGACGTCAGCAGGCGCGTTTTTGCGTGGTTTGGATTATTGTCCCGCGTCCGAAACTGAACTGAATCTCAGGGGGCTGTCGTCGGTTGCGGACCTGAAGCAGAGCTTGTGCCAGTCCTTCTCGAGCGCGCGGGTGCGCTCGGCCATGTAGACGGCCTTGCCGCACTTGGGGCAGCCGGTCTTGAAGAGCTCTGCCTGCCTGGGCTGGCCGACGCCGGTGCCCGTGGCGGCGACCATGGCGTCGACGACGCCGGTGCTCTGCAGGGCGGTGCTGCCCGGCTGGGCGACGGTCGTCCCGTACGTGCTGTAGCCCTTGAGGCTGAACGCCGCGTCGTAGTCGTGCTTGCAGTAGGGCTTGGCGTCGTGCTCGAGCGTCTTGTCGAGCGACAGCAGCTTGCCGCACGTCGTGCACTTGAGGCACGCTGTTGGGGTGGGTGCAGTGTTCCGTTGAGGAGGCGTTTTCGCAGTCGTCCGGTTCCCTGTGAAAAAGGGAAGGAGGGGAGCGGCCGCGTGCCCTTGTGCCACATGTTCTGCGCGAAGATCACCTGCTCATTGAAGTAGACGCTCTTGCCGCACGCAGGGCACTTCTTCGCGCCGCCAGTAGACATTTCGTATTGGGGGGAGGCCTGAAAGAAGGGGGTCCTTTTTATTTAATTAGCGAGCGAGATCTCCTAACGGCCAACGTTACGGTAGATTCTCGCCCCCCTCGGAGATATTTACTATCGAGCGTTTCTTTGTGTTTTGTTGGCCTGGTCCTCCCTCGAAGAACCCAATCCGCCTACCCCTCACCACACGCGCAATGGATGAGTCCTACGACGCCATCGTTGTCGGCACGGGCCTGAAGGAGTGCATCCTCAGCGGCCTGCTCTCGGTCGACGGCCTCCGCGTGCTCCATCTCGACAGGTACAGCCGTCCTCCCCGACGTGATCGCTGTGGGGCGAATTCAATCCAATTTCTAAATTGAATTAATTAAATTTATCTCTCTCTCCCCCACTCCGTACGTGCCCCCCGTCGTCGGCTCACACCGCCCGCCCGCGCACGTCTCCAGGAACGGGTACTACGGCGGCGCGTCGGCGTCGCTGAACCTGAACCAGCTGTTCGAGCAGTTCCGCCAGAGCGAGAAGCCCAACGCCGCCCTCGGCGCCTCGCGCGACTACAACATCGACGTCATCCCCAAGTTCATCATGTCGTCCGGTGCGCCCTCCCCCCGCACCCCTCCCCTGGCCCCGGCGGCCGTCGTCGTCGATGCGGGGGCTTGGGGTTGCCGTGGATTGGTTGAGTTTCTGTGATTTTTCCGATCTGTGGAGGAAAAAGACGTATGTGTGTTGTGTTGTGTTCTGGTGTGGCGGTGGGAATGAAGAGAGAGGAGGGAGAGAGGGGGAGGGTCAGCGTCTCACGACCCGCGCCCCTCCCTGTAGGCCTGCTGGTCCAGATGCTGCTGCACACGGACGTCACGCGCTACCTGGAGTTCAAGTCTGTGGCGGGCAGCTACGTCTACAGGTGCGCCTCTTGACGGGTCCCCTTCGTTCTTTTCCCGATCGCAGGCGTGGGGGGTCCTGGGGGCTGCTGGGCTCACCACCTCTGTTGCCTGCGGGGGGAGAGCAGGGGCGGCAAGATCCACAAGGTCCCCGCGACCGACGGCGAGGCGCTCAGGTCGCCGCTGATGGGCCTCTTTGAGAAGCGCCGCTGCCAGAAGTTCTTCGTGTTCGTGCAGGACTACGAGGCCGAGAACCCCAAGACGCACCAGGGTACCCCACACAGCCTCTCCCTCTCTCTCTAGCCAGCTCTGCTCACGGCTCTGCTTCAGGGTTCGACCTGGACAAGGTGCTGATGAAGGACCTGTTCAAGAAGTTCTCGCTCGAGCCCGACACGATCGACTTTATCGGCCACGCGATTGCGCTGTACCGCGACGACGCGTACCTCGAGCAGCCCGCCCGCGAGACCATCAAGCGCATCCGCCTCTACTTCGAGTCGCTCAGCCGCTACGGCAAGAGCCCCTACATCTACCCCCTCTACGGCCTCGGCGAGCTCCCCCAGGTACCTCCCCCCTTGCAACCAACCAATTTGGCTCGGCTGCTCGTCTGTTTGGTCTGTCACTTGCACTTGGATGTGCGAGGGCCCAGTGGGGCAGGGGGGCAGGGGTGCGGCCTGAGTGTAACTTGGATGCAGTTGGAGGCGCCGGTTTAACCTGTCTCTGACAAGACCCCCCTCCCCCCATTGACGGCAGGGCTTCGCGCGCCTGAGCGCCATCTACGGAGGCACGTACATGCTGAACGCGCCGATCAAGGAGTTTGTGTACGGCGAGGACGGCGCGATTGTGGGCGTGCGCTCGAGCGAGGCGCCCAACCCCGTGGCCAAGTGCAAGTTTGTGGCGGGCGACCCGAGCTACTTCCCCGACAAGGTGCGCAAGACGGGGCAGGTGATCCGCGTCATCTGCATCCTGTCGCACCCGATCGACGGCACGGACAACAGCGAGAGCGTGCAGATCATCATCCCGCAGAAGCAGGTCGGCCGCAAGAGCGACATCTACGTCTGCGCCATGAGCTCGGCCAACAGCGTCGCGCCCGCGGGCAAGTTCATCGCCATTGTCGCGACGACGGTCGAGACGGCCAACCCGCAGCAGGAGGTGCAGCCCGGGCTGGCGCTGCTGGGCAAGATCGACGAGCAGTTTGTCTCGCTCACGGACACGTTCGAGCCCATTGCCGACGGCACCAAGGACAAGGTCTTCATCAGCAAGAGCTACGACCCCACGACGCACTTTGAGACGACGGTCGAGGACGTGATGGACATGTACCAGCGCATCACGGGCAAGACGCTCGTGCTCAAGCCCAAGCAGCACCCCGAGGACGGCAGCGCGGCGCCGGCGGCCAACTGAGCCGGCGGGCGTCCTGAGTGGGGCCGGCGTTTCTCTCTTGGCTTGGGGAAAGCAGCCTCGCAGCTCCTACTTCCGACCCATGTTTTCGCAACACAGCAACTGGCTTTGCCCCCAATCCTTTTGCCGTGCCTGCCTGCTCCCTCGCATTCGTTTTTTTTGCAGTCAGCATTTGATTTGGCTGGACTAACGGATTGGACATGTGGATTGCACAGAGCTGGTCCTTGATGGTTCCACACCAAAACCAACTTGACACGTGCTGTATCTTATCTCGTATCGCGTCACATCGCATCGCATTCGCATTTGCACAGCATGGACAGACCCCAAAGTCGCAACCTTCCAACCAGTGTAGGAAGGCGGCTGGCTGGCTCTACTGGAATTGTATTGTCTCTTTGGGCAACGACGTTGTCTACAGACGGAGCACTTCGACGTGGCACGAAGTGGAGATGGGCTGTCCGTCCTCGGGCTGCGACACTGTTATCCTCGCGATCCTCCCGTACGAGCCGCTCTGGTACGCCCTCCCCGGGTTGACAAACACGACGCCGTCGACCTCCTGCGAACGGCAGGCCCGAGTCAGTTGCTGCTACGTGGGCACCAGCAGGGTTCTCGAGGACGGACCTTGACGAAACACTTGAGGTCTGACGAGGCCACCACGATGTCTGGGGTGTAGGGCCAGCACATCTCCTTCGTGTGCGTTGCGTCGACGTTGACGCCGCTCTCGGCGGGGCAGAGCGGGTACCAGCTGCGCTGTCGCAGCATCGCGCGGCAGACGCTCGCCATCCTGTCGGCGCTGCCCACGACGACCGAGTGCTTCGACAGGTCCTTGAGGACGTCCGTCGACGTGACGCCCACCGACAGCGCCCCGTCCACGACGACGACGCAGGGATTCGGGGCCCTCAGCGTCTGCAGGCGTCCCGCGGGCATCAGCCGAGGAGGGAGGGACTACGCGGAGATGGTGGGTGGACGGACCTCTTGCAGGGCCTTGCAGGTTGGGAACGGGGGCTGGGGCAGCACGCAGTGGTTGTAGCTCGCGTCCCGCAGCGACGGAACGACGACGACCTGCGCAGTGCACCCCTGCGAGCGCAGGCGCGAGACGGCCCTCGTGAGCGCCTCCTCGAACACAGTCTGGAACTCCTGCGTCAGCATGGCGATCCTCGGGTGCTGCTGGTCCACGAACGGCCCGCACTGCGCAGGGGGAAGGGGGAGACTGTCAGCAAGCTGCGGCAATCGAGGGCAACGCGCAGCGCACGAGAATGAGGACTTCGGGGCTGCTGCGGATGGCCTCGTCGATGACGGCGTCCAGGGGGCTGAACTGCCACGTTGCGCCCATCGTGTACGGCCCAGTCGAAACGAGGATCTGCACTGCGCCCTCTACCCTGCTCCTCCTCTCCATGAACGGCATCCTCGTCCCCTGCAGCGCAAGTGAGCGCTCCGCCGGCAGCGCTGGGAAAGGGAGGGCTCACAGTGGTGATCTTCTTCGAGATGAAAAGGTCGCCGCTGGGGTTCGAACCCTCGATCAAAACTGCCTGCCCGGGGAATATCGTGTACTCGGGGTCCCTGCGCACGGCGGCGGGTGTTGGTGTCAGGCACAGAGCGCGGGGCGAGAGTGCCGCTCACGTGATGGCGAGCTTGACGCGCGAGCTGCCGATGGACGACGACGACTGCAGCACCGCAGTCGACGCGGTGAGCCTCGCGGTCTCTCCGGGCGCGTCCGCCTCCTCGTACGCGATCCGCCCCGCCACGACGACCTCGTCCTGCACGCACTGGTCCGCGGGTATCTGGTCCTTGTCCGCAGCCGCCAGCATCTCGTTGCAGAGCTCCTCCGTGCGGGCGTCGGCAGCCGCAACGCGCCCGAACAGCGCGTCTTGCGAGTACAGGAACCGGTACGGGGCGGTTTGCCCGTCGACCGACAGCGCCACGGGGGCGTCCCTGCGAGGCGCGGCGGGCCTGGGGGCGCCGAACGAGGCCTCGACTGCGCCACGGGGGCGCTCAGAGGACGACGACTGCGACTGCGACTGCGACTGCGACGAGGGCTGCGGCGAGCACGACGCCGCCCCGTGGGAGTCGGCACTGTCGTCCATGACGGCGTCGAGCTCGTCGGGGACGCGCGGCTTCTGCGACGCCGGCTTCGCGGCAGCGGGCGGGGGCGACACGGGAGGCTTGGCATACCCGCACCCATCAAACAGCCTTACAGGAAGATATTTCAGACACAGCCAGATATATTCCGGTGACACGTAATGGCCAGGAGTTTCCGTACATGCTCGAGCTGGCGTGGGCGACGGCAGTGGGCAGCTGCGCGCGCTGCACCACCTGCGGCACCGACACGCGGAGGTGCGACCTGAACGCAGCCATCTCCGCCACGTTGGGCTGGGCGTGGGCGCAGTTTGGCGTTAATATCTGGGTCGAGATATTCCGCGCCAAAATCGCGATGATTTTGGCGGGAAAACTCGCGGGCGGCGCTGGCACCTTCGGGTCCTTGTTCATGTTGAGAGCGTACGAATCCCACTTGTGGACGAGCCCAGAGGGTGTCAGCGAGAACTCCCTGCACAGCTTCTGGCCTGCAACCCGGATGCGGAGGCGGTGAGAAGCGGTGGTCGAAGGTTGGGCGGCCGGGTGGGGGTGGGCCCCACATTGCGAGAGGATCTCGTCTGCGTCCGCGCCCGCGAGTGCCTGGTCGATCTCTGCCCACGCGTCCCTCACCTCCTGTGCGCTTGCCATCGTTCGGAGGAAAAATCTGTCTGCCAAATATCTTTGTCAGATTCACCATGAAAGATAGAATCTGCACTCTCTGCAAAAGCAGAAATAAATAAGCACCTGCGCGCGGCGCGTGGACGTTGGGAACCCATCCGATGCGCTGGTACACGGGCCTCTCGCTGGTGGCTGTGGTCTCGTTCGTGGTCTGCGCCGCCATCGCTGTCATTGTCTCCGCCGCGGGCCTCCTCCCCGCCAGCCAAGCCGCCGCGCACGCGAAACGCGGTGACGGCATCGGCGCCGGCGTCCTGCTCGGCCCCGAGTTCCGCGCGTTTCCTGCGCTCGACGCCGCTTCCAACCTCACGGGTTCGGGTCTCCGTCGCTTCCGCCACGCTCACTCGAGCGTCCCCCTTCGCTCCCGCTCCCCTGGTCCCGTTTCCCCCACTCCAGTCGTGATCGCTGTGAGGTCTCAGGCAACGGACGCCGCTCTCCGCGCCGCCACACGCAGCACGTGGTTCCAGCTCGTCGACAGGCGCCAGTGCGACACCACCAGCCACCCCTGTCTGCAGTCCCCCCACTCCCCCACTAACCGCCGCCCGACGCCCGCAGCGTGGCGCCGGTGTTCGTCGTGGAGGTGGGGTCCGTGGGGGCGCGCGAGGCGGGGGCGGTGCTCGCCGAGGCCAGGGAGCACGGCGACGTGCTCGCCGTCGACGCCAGCGGCAGCAGCGCCAGGTCGGGCGACGCCGCGCTGCTGTTCGTGCGCTGGCTCGCCGCGCGGGCGCCCCGCTCTGTCGCCCACCTCGTGCGCTGCGGCGGCGACGTGTTCCTCAGGGCCGACGAGGGTGAGCGCAACTGAATTGCCCGCGAATTCAATTGCACTCACTTGCCGGCAGTCGTCAAGTACCTCGCGGGGAGGCAGAGGATCTACGCGGGGGACTTTGTCAAGACGGCCAAGAGGACCGACGACGACAAGAACGAGTACTACCTCGAGGACATGCCGGCGTTCGCGCACGACGACCTGTACGTCCTGTCGCGCGACCTCGTCGACTTTGTGGCGTCGCTGTACCCGCTGGTCAAGACCATGAGCACCGAGGAGCGCAGCGTCGGTGTGTGGATGAGTCCCGTCGACGTCGACCTCACCCACGACCAGCGCTTCGCGGTTGCCCCCAAGGACGCCCCGTGCTCCAAGAAAACCGCGTTCGGCGCCAGGGCTGCCACCGCGCAGGACGTCAAGGACCTGTGGGGGCGCCTCAAGGACAAGGGGGCGCTCTGTGTTTAAACAATTGGCCGTGGGCACAATTATCCCCATTCCTCATTTCCAGGCCCCGCGCTCGCATTCGGACCCCCGTTGGGCCTGTGGGGAGGGCCTCACTGTCCAGAAACAAGGTGTTAACACTAATCAGTTGTTTGTCGCTCCTCCAATTAATTACTTTTTGTCGGCCTGCTGCTGCTGCGAGCCGTAGAACAGATGCAGGAGCGACTGGTACTCCTCCTGCGGCTTCTCTGGCGGCGCAGGCTCCAGCTCCGCGGGAGAGGCGCTCGTCGTGGCGTGCGCCGCGCCCGCGCCCGTCCTCTTCGAACGCGCCTCGGGCACCCACTCCTCCTCCGACGTCACTCCTCCTGAAGCCTCGTCTGCGGACTCCTGTTACTGGCGAGCGTCAGCAGATTCTGCTGCCGTAATTTCCCGATACGATTCCCGATCCCCCAGAGAGAGAGAGAGCGAAAAAAGCAGACCAGTTGCCGGGCACGATCCGCACCTGGCTGGCGTCTCGCGGGGGCTGCTCGGCGGGCGCCTGCTTCCTCTGGAGCGCCCTCTTCTTGGGCGGCAGCTTGGGCGCCGAGCTGTCCTCCTGCTCGCTTCCGCTGCCGCCGCTGCCGCTGCCGCTGCTCTCCGACGGCGCCACGGGGTCCACGGCCGCCGGCACCGCAGCTGCGGCGGCTCCCGCTGCGGCGGCGGCCTTCTTGCGCGGCCTGCCCCTCTTCCTCTGCGCGCCGCCCTCGGGCTTCTGCTTGGCTGGCGGCTTGCTGCTGCTGCTGTTCTTGTCCTTGTCCTTGTTTGCCTGTCGGGTGGATATTTTCCCGAAGATTTTTGAGTGCGTGGAATCGCGAGCCAGGTGACGTGTCGTACGTCGAGGCGCGGGCGGCCACGCGGTCGCCCGATGCCCTTGGCGCGGCGCTCCAGAACGTGCGGGCCGTCCTTGCTACCCTTGGGCCTCCCTTTTGGCGAGCAGAGAGTGAGTTGCCTGCCCCGGGTGCGTGCGTGCGTGGTGCTTCTCTTTCTTCTTCCGCCCACATGTGAATTCACTATTTTTCAATTTCCCAATTTAATTATTTTTTTATTTATATTTCTTTTTGATTTATTTATTTACACATTAGTGTTCTGTTGAGGGAAGGGGGCGGCACCGCGTGGGCGGCGGGTGGGCGCGGTGGCGGGCACGGCCAGTCCCGCCCCGCGAAGCACGTCGTGGACGAGTTCGGCGCTTTCTTCCGCCATGCGCTGCTCACGGGTGTTTGCCTGTGCAGCAGAAAAAAATAAACGAATCTGGGCGGAAATATCTCGCCAAACCGGTGGTCGCCCAGAGACATCAAGAGATGCCGCCCGTCATGCCCGGCAATATGTCAGGCGAAGTTAATGGAACGAGCCTGGGCCCTGGGTTTTCGAAATCTCGGGGGTGCGATATTATCGGAAACATGGAGGCCCAACAGCTGGTCCCCCGCACAGACCAGGAGGGAGGCCCTGCCCCCGCGGCTGCCATCGACTGCCTCTACAAGCGCAAGCCCCCACCCGCCCCCCTCTCTCCCCTCGCTCGCTGCGGTGCCTGATTCCGCACGCGACTCCCGACACGGCGCCCAACAACACAACAAACGGGGCACAGTGGTGCTCATAGGGGACAGCGGTGTGGGCAAGAGCAACCTGCTGGCGAGGTTCAGCCTCAACGAGTTCCTGCCCGACAGCAAGGCCACCGTCGGCGTAGAGTTCGCCATGCAGACGGTCACCTGCCCCGACGGGGCCGTGGTCAAGGCCCAGGTGTGGGACACCGCCGGCCAGGAGCGGTTCCGCGCGATTTCGAACCTCTACTACAGGTGCAGGGGGAAAAGCAACAGACCAATTGATTTGGGCCTAAGCGAAGGAGGAAATTTCCCGGAATTTCGTTCGGTGTAGGGGAGCGCACGGGGCGCTCGTGGTCTACTCGATCGCCAGCCGGGACTCGTTCGACAACGTGCGGCACTGGGTCGAGGAGCTCCTGCAGCACGCGCCGGCTGCGCTCGTGATCCTCGTCGGCAACAAGTGCGACCTCAAGCACCTGCGCGAGGTGCCCGCGGACGAGGGCAGGCAGTACGCCGAGCGCAACGGCTTCGCGTTCATCGAGACGTCGGCACGCGACGCCACCAACGTCTCGGCCGCGTTCCTCGAGATCATCTCGGCGGTCAGGAGCCCGCACGCGAGGCCGCAGGTGCAGCAGACCACCGAGGACGACGGCCCGCGCCCGGACACGCCCGTGGACATCACGCCGCCCCCGGCCGAGGACGTGCGCCCGCCGGGCCCGCCGTGTCCCTGCAGCACGTGACGGTTCGGTACCCCAACCAGACGTGTTTCCGAAGAGAGAGGCTTTTTTGGCTGTTTTGTATTTTGAATAATCAATTGAAATTGTCCCGCGTTTCTGTGCACACGCTCTCATGAATCTGCCCCAGGGTGACCTGCACGCCACAAAGGTGGACGCGAGGGGGTCACCCCCGTCTAGGACGAACGCTCGTTGAAGACGACGCTCGCGTGCCCCTGAAAGGTGTGGTCGGGGGCCGCGTAGATGCCGTGCGACATGAGGTTCGCCGTGAGCTTGAGGCCAGCGTACTTGGCCGCGTACAGCGCGAGCACGAGGCCGTCGTGGCCGCAGATGGACGAGCCCAGCGGGCTCTTGGCCACCGCCGACGGGTTGCACGTCGAGATTACTTCGATCAGGCGCAGGTCCAGACGCGCGATTGTCGCTCTGATTGCTGCGTCTCCGGTTCCGAACTCCGGGTCAATCTGGCCGGTAAGGAAGAAAGACAGCATCAGCGAGGATACGCGGGAGGAGATTCTCTCAGGGGGGCGGCAGAGACCCACCTTGGTCCAACCGTACTTGGCACCCCAGTGACCAAAGTCGCATGTCGCTATCACTACTGTACCCTTCGCCTTGATGAGCTTGGCCAGAATCTTGGCACGCGTTTTCGCTGGATATCATTCCCCGCCACGTCAGATTGTGGGCGCGTGCGGAAATGGAATCGGGAATAACCTTGCTTGCGGGGCATCAGGCCCACGTAGATCGGCGTGATCAGAGCGTGGGGGGCTGCAGTCTGCAGGAAGGGCAGAATGGTCTCGACGCTGTACTCGTCGAGGTCGGCCGCCGACGTCATCACGTCGAACAGGCGCGAATTCTTGAGCACCGCGCACTTGGCCACGTCCACCTTGGCCACCCCGAGCGGCGTCTCCATCGACTCGTACGCGGTCACCGCCGTCTGGGGCAGCCCGTCAGCGGGTCTGAGGCAGCCGAGGGCGCGTACCATCGACGAGTGGCGCTTGTGCGCCGGTGCGATGACGACGATGTGGTCCGTCGATTCCGGGATCGAGCGCGCAGCCGCTGCGACGATCGCCATGCAGGTCTCCATCGGGGCGTGCGGGATCAGCACGATCTTGGCCGGGATCGGGCAGAAGCCCTGCTGCAGCCCCTGCTTGATCTACCACGATTCGCGAGAACCGGCCCGGCTGCTGTAAGAGGAAATTCCAGAACTTTCTGTGACGGCTTACCAGGCTCTCGAGGGCCGCCGCGTTTGCCGGGTACCGCTTACCCGCGAACTTTGCCGGCCGGCAGTTGGCAGGGAGGGCCTTGGGGCACGCGTCCCTCACCTGAGAAACAGACGTGCAGTTTGTTCAGCGAAACATCCGAGAAATCCTGCCTGCACCTGTAGTTCTCCCGGAGTCGGCGAACGCGTCGTCGCGGACCCCGCGGGCGGGCTGGAGCTCTTGGGGGTCGTCCTGCGCGTGGAGTTGGCGCAGTACGCCGGCGGGGGCACGTTGTAGACCGACTGCAGCTGCGACTGCGACGCCATCGCCGTCGACGACTCCATCCAGCTGGCCGGCACGTAGCACAGCGACGACGACGGCGACGGCGGCTGCGGGGCCATCGACGGCAGCGGAGAGAGCGTGGGCGGAGCAGCGATCCACGACGGCTGGGGGTAGAGGGACGGGGAAAAGACGCTAGTCGTCGGTGGGGGGCACAGCAGGAGCTCCGGCAGGCTGAGCCCCGTGCCCAGCGGCGTGTTGGACCCGGGCAGCGGAGGCCCCGCGCTCACGTTGCGCTGGATGAACGGGAAGAACTCAGAGGCCATCTGCTTCTTCGCTGTCTGTCTCTCTCACACAGCACCCACACGTCGCCGACTGTGTGTTGTGCACCCGTTGAACCTGTTAATAGTTCGAAACCGGCGCTTTTTTCCTCGGTTTTTCTCATTTGACTGATCTGGCGTTCAGTGAAAATTCACTCGAACGGGCAGCAACAGTCGCCCTCACCGAACTGCGGTCCGCTCGCCGAGCGCGAGCGTTCCCAGCCGGGGTTCCGATTATCCGCCGATACGACGGCGGCGAGAACAAATCGAAAAAGGGGGTTCGGGGGTAACTGAAAGATATTTTTTCCTCACTGCACCCCCGCTGCTGCCAACGGCGACCGTTAACTTATCCTACAGGGCACCCAAATTTAAAAAAATGAGTCTCGAGAGTGCTGTGCAAGCTCAGACTGTCAACGAGGTCCCCCACGGGTCCTGGTAGGGGTGGTCCCCCCTCCACGCCGCCGTTTCCTCACCGCCGTGTCGACGCAGGACGCTGTGCTTTGTCCACGGGGACCAGCTGATACTGGGCTCAACTGGCAAGGGAGTCGAGGCTCTGAAGGCCGCACTTCCCGTTCGGCTTCAAACGCTCTCACTTTCTTCATATGACACAACTGACGCCCGACCTCGCAAAGAACAACGACTGCGCCTACGCGCTGATCTCGCTGCGGGTGGAGCTCAAGGGGACGACGGACAGCCCCCTGGACAAGTACAACCAGCCGAGGCACATCTTCATCCAGTGGAAGGGACCCAACGCGCCGCTGATGAAGAAGGTCGCAGCGAACCAGGCATACCAGCTCGCCCTCGAGACCCTCAGGCCCAACCACGGCCAGCTCGAGGTCATCGGCAAGACCCACTTCGACGAGCCCACCCTCGCCTCGAGGTGGAAGCCCGAGGCTGGCAGCCACGTAATCGACTAGGATCCCAAAGTGCCTCCCCTCAGACCCCCCTCCCCCTCCCCACACAGAATACCAGAGCTGCATTGATTCCGGAAGCAGCAACGTCCTGATTCTCTCCGCGTAGATACGGGAATCTTCGCAGATCGATCACCACACCGCGGCACAAAAATCGCAATGGTGCCGTCTTGCGGGTGGGGGTGGACCGTCGGGACCGCCTGCGCGGCGGCCTCCCTCTGCGCGGCCCTCTTCTCCGGCGCCTCCTCCCTCACCGCCGCCCTCGCCTCCGCCCAGCGCTCGCGCGAGGAGCGCGCCCGCGCCGTCCGCGCCGCCTTCGACGCCGCGCAGAGCAGCAGCGACCTCAGCGCCCTCGCCGCCATCGAGCTCGCCGCCTCCCGCATCTCCGAGCTCATCCCCGCGCCCTCCTCCTCGGACCTGCGCTCCGCCGCCTCCCAGAAGGACCAGATCGCCCTCTGGGACGACTTCAAGGCGCGCCCACGCGGGTGGAGGCGTCGTCGGGGGTCTGACACGTCACCGCACAGGTCGCGACGTTCTCGCGGCTGCTGGCGCTGGTCAACGCGTACTCGCTGGTGGCGCTCGTCTCGCGCTGCGTCGAGAACGAGGCGGCGGCCTCGCGGGCGTCGGCGACGCCCGAGGACGTCGAGCCCGCGCGCCAGGCCGACGCGCTCTGCAGCGCGCGCGTCGTCGAGCGGTTCGTGTCGACGGGGTTCGGGGCGCCCGAGAGCCCCTCGGACCGCCTGGCGGCGCTCTGCCGCGCCTGCCGCGACGCCGTCGCCGAGACCTTCGCGGGGATGCCGCCCGGCGCGCAGGTCACGCTCGCGCAGGTCGTCGGCGCGCTGTCGCACGCGCGCGCGCGGTCGACGGCGTCTGCGCTGTCGCGCGCGGTCGTCGCGGTGCTCGCGATGCCGTCCAACGCGGAGCTCGACGCGGGCTGCGAGCTGTCGCACGTGGCGGCGCCGGCCGTGCAGAGGGTGCGCAAGGCGCTGGGCTCCGAGGGGTTCGCCGTGGCGCTGGGGTCCGTGCAGGACGCGCTGGCGGGCGTCGTCGTCGAGCGCCTGCGCAGCGTCTGGGGCGACGCGCAGGCGCTGCCCGTCGTCAGGGTCGTGCTGGGCGCCAACGCCGTCGTCGGCGAGCTCGCGTCCAAGCAGGCCTGCGCCGCGGTGGTCCGCAGGATCCAGGAGCTGCCGAGGGTCGAGGAGCTCTCGTACCTCATCTTCTGCCCGACGTTCCCCAGGCTGGGCCAGGACGCCCCCCAGCAGCAGGAGTCCCCCTGAGAGTATCTCGATATTTCCCAGAATCAGTCACACCTCTTCGTTTCGGAAGCACCAGCAGAATCATCGTCCCCTGCCCCGCCTGTCTGCGCCCCCTTAATTTTTTTATTTTATCGTTAACTTTTTGACCGCGTCTGGTCTGCGGGTTTCAAAAATCCGCTTCTGAAGCCCGATGGCCGAGTTTGGAGAGCGACCGCTGCGAAGCCCGCCGGCGCGGGAGCCGCCGAGGGCGGACAAGCTCGTGCCCCTGCGCGACTTCCTCGGGCGCCTGAGCGACTGCAAGCGCCCAGCGGCCGCCCCAACGGTAACGCCCCCCGGGTCACACCGAGAAAATATCTCCGGCTGATTTTCCCAACGGCCAGATGGGATCTCCTGTCGTGATGACGTTGCGGGAATCGGGACTCGAGCAGAAGGAGTACCGCGACGACGCCGCGCCCGCGGAGCTCCGCGCGGCGTACTACCACGCGCTGCTGTGCGTCGTCGGCGCCAGCGTGGGCCCGCTGGTCTCGCGGGCGCACCCGGACGCGCTCTCGGCGCTCGGCGCGCTGTTCCACGCGTGGCTGCGGGGCGCCCCCGTCCGCGACGCGTCCGCCGACCTGCCCGCCCGCGACTGGTCGCTCGCCTGCCGCCTGCTCTACGCCCACGCGAGCCCCTACGAGCCCCGCGAGCTCGCCGACGCGCTCCGCACGTTCGCCTCGTCGCACGCGCGGACGTCCTCGGGCGCCGCGTTCCCCTGCAGCGCCCGCTCGGTCGCCGCGGCCTTCGCCCCGCACGCGCACGCCGCCGCCGCGGGGTCCGACAAGCAGGCGGCGGCCTCGGCGGAGCGCCGCGTGCTGTGGCTGGTGTTCCTGTACGCCCGCGACGTGCGGATGAGCCGGCGCGTCGAGAAGCTCATGAACGCCGTCGGTGTCGACGCCGAGTCGCACTGCCGCGCCATGGCGGCCGCCCTCGCCATGGCCGTGCCCCAGCGCGAGGCCGCCGAGCTGCGCCAGCGCGCAGCCAACGTGTCGTCGCACCCGTTCTACTCGCGCGAGTCGTTCGCCTCGCAGGCGCAGTTTGAGCAGTGGGCCCGCCGCGAGTCCGAGCTCGTCTCGTCGTTCTCGTCGCCGTCGTCGTCGCAGCCGCTTCCTGCGCCCGCGGGCGTCGTGCACCTCAGGGGTGCGTCGCCCGGCCTCCCCGCGCTCTGTGGGTCCTGACTGGCTGCGCCCGCCAGTGATGGGGGTGAGGGGGATGGCGAAGGAGGTCTCGGGCGCCTACTTCAAGGTCGCCGTGGGCTCGGACAAGAGGAAGACGATGCCCCTGCCCGTCAAGTGCAAAAGTCCGCTCCTCGCACAGCTGTGCCGGGCTGCCACTCACGCTCGCCCTTCGCCTCCGCCCAATGCGCAGACCCGCCGTTCTACGAGGAGTTTTCCCTGTGCGGGCTGCTGCACGCACACGAGGCCCTCTGCCCTGCTGACGCTCGCCATTCCTCGCCAGGGTCGTTCCTGACCTCTCGTGCGACGTCGTTGTCTCGATACGCGAGACGGGCTCCGTGAAGGACTCGTGCCTCGCCAAAGTCAAGATTCCTGTAGGGCGCACCCCGCCGACCTGGCTGGCTGGGGGGCAGAGGCAAACTGACATCGCCGTGTGTGTGTTGCGCAATGGAGATAGCGTCGCTCGACCAGACCCCCAAGTGGCATCCACTCAAGAACGGCATCGAGGTCTGCCTCGAGGCAACGGGGCTGGCGTTCCCCACGCAGTACACCCCGTTGCTGCCCCACCACGTCTACTATAAGTGCCTTTTGCCAGCTGCCCTCTCCAGCAAGAGTCAGGGCTTACGGTTGTCGCCCAGGATCCTGAGCCACAAGCTCACCATGCTGGACCTCGTGTCGCTGAGCGAGACCGAGAAGCCCGACGACGAGGTCAGCTTCTCGCCGGACACGCGGTGGATGCTCGAAACCTATGCCCAGAGGTTCGGCGTGGGGTTCGCAGCGCACATAATGTACGCTCGATCGCCTCTCTGCTCGGCCTTTCCCCCTCTGAGCTTTCTCTCGTCGCCAGAAACCTCTCGTCGGTCGCCCGCGTGCTCGAGCACACCGTTACGAAGCCTCTGCTGAGCCACGCGCTCTCGCTGCTCGAGACGTCGCTGCGGCCCCCGGCGACGCTGAACCTGACAGAGACGGCGTACCTGCAGGAGGTGTTCAACTCGCTGCACAGGACGTGCAGGTCGTGGATCTCGCGGTACTTCCTCGTCTTCCCGCGCAACGAGCCCGCCGGCGCACTTGAACTGCTCCTCGAGCTCTTTGCCAAAGCAGACTCCACGACCCAGGACGCGCCCCCGCTACAGCAGAGCCTCAGGAAATACCTCGACGTGCGGCCCAGGCACCTCCCCGTCTCCGGATCCAATTGAATTCACGGCACGCGCGCAGGAAGCCGCGAGGCTCATGATAGAGATGCAGACCATGACGTACGCAGGCCGCATGTCGGCCGACACACTGGCGAGCATTGCGGACGCGATGGACGACCTGTTCGAGGAGGACAGGGAGCACTTCAGCTCTGCGTTCGCCAAGTACGGCGTCGACATGCACGAGGTTGTCGCGCGCACCGTCACGGCGTGGCTGTCGGATAAGGTCCCCGCCATTGTCGAGAGGCCCACGTCGCCCGGCGAGGGCAAGTCAGATGCCGCCGTCGTGTGCTACTCGGCCCTCCGCGGCCTGATGAGCAACTACGTGTCCTCCACCCCGAGGTTCGCCATCTCCGGAACGCCTCCCTCGCTCACTCCACAGCGGCACCGCAGCTTCGGAGTGGCCGACGCTCTGCCCTTGTGCAAGCTGTTCCGGGACGCCGTGTTCAAATTCATGTGGTCCGCATCTGCGAAGTTTGTCGACTGGTCCGCAAACGCCATCAAAGTGGATAAGGTGACCGACCGCTTGGTGAGGGCTTCTGAGTCTCAGCAACTCCGCTGCAGTTCGAGAAGGTGTCGGAGCAGAGCAAGCACTCGTCCTCCGTCGTGGACCTCTTCGCGGCGTTTTCCAACCTGCTCGAGATCACGCGCAAGCTGCACTGGGGCGAGCTAGAGCCAGAGGGCGAGCGTGCCAAAGTCCGCTCGGAGCTCCTCAAAGTCACCGCCTCCGTACGGCCGTTCCACGCACACTCTACTCATCCAGCCCCGTGCGCAGGTCGTGTGTAACACGAGCTCGTGGTATTGCAGTACTATTGCTGAGACGACCAAGCAAAGTCTCAGTAATTACGCGCTGGCTGAGACCCTTACCACAGCCCAGCTCGCGCCTCTCACGAGGGTATTCGTGCATTAATCCGCTCTCAATCTTATGAGCGCGTTCCACAGGCACTGGTAACTGTGAGCAACATCGAGGCGTCGAGCGTGTTCCTCTCTGAGTGGGCAAGCACAATGGAGAGCATGCTGGACGGTATGCCCGGCCGCGAAGAAGCGCTGGAGCCGATAACGGGCCTCCTAGACGACACAATCAGTACCTTCCGCAGAACCGCTGACGGCATCCTGGACTCTCTCGTGTCGATGGCACGCAGCCGCTCGTCGTCCCCGCCTAACCCGCTCGGCCCAGATGGAGCAAGAGATCGCCAGGCTGCTGGCGAGGGAGCTGGGCTCCGAGAAGGACTCGAAGAAGGTGATCAAGCGAGTCCGTGGCCTCAAGGGGAACATCAAGCACAAGTTTGGCCGGCTCATGCGGCTGCACAAGAAGCGGCAGTCAGCGACAGCCTCGCCAGAGGCCCAGGAGCCGCTCTTCGACTACCTCAACCTGTACCTCACCGAGTTCCACGACGGTCTTCCGAGGCAGTCGTTCAAGCGCGTTCTCAAGCGCCTCTGGGCCTTTGTGTCGGGCAGCCTGGAGAAGGCACTGGTCAGCTCGTGTGGCCACAGCTCGGAGGAGCAGAGCAGACGTGAGGCTGCCGCGGGTCTGCTGGAGCTCCTCGGCGAGTTCTTCACTGCCGGCGGCGAGGGCCTTAGCAGCGACATGACCTCCCCGACCATCGAGAAGCTGCACGCGCTCACGGCGCTGGGCGGCCTCACCACTCGCGAGCTCAACGACCTGGCTCAGCGTGGCGAGCCCACGTCGCAGCTCGCAGCGCAGTCCCTCCTCCGAGCGAGGCTGGATAAGAGGACCAGCAATATGGTGTAGCCCTTTCCACTTCCACCCGAAGGCAAGCACTTGTTCAGAAACAGGCAGAGTTGCGACGAGGTAACCAAATCTGTGTGTTGCCTGTGTGCGCATGTGTTGTGTGGCACCCATTATCTTCACACCGACGTGCGTGAACTGTAGATGACCTTGCCTGAGGCCCACCCAACCTGAACCTCGCCGAGTTCCACGACGGGCTCCTGAAGCAGAAGTTCGAGCATGTCCCAGGCTGGCGCGAATGTGGACAATGGGGATTTAGGAGAGCAGTTCAACGTGCCTCCACTTCTCCGCACTGACGTCGTGGTCAGTCAATGGTACAGCGTCTTGTGCCTTCCATTGAGCCATCCAGAATGCGCGCTCCCCCTGGAGAAAGGAGGCGACTTCACCAGAAGTTGACAGACTCGAGTACTGCGTGATCAACTAACTTCAAAGCCTGCGAGACAGACCCTTGATGGGACGCTTCGCTGGGGCTGGCCAACTGGCAAAAGAGATTGAGGGCTTCTTTCAGATCCGGCACGCTGCAGCAGTGCCTCACACGGGCGCTTAGGCATTCCGCAAGGTTGACTCTCGCAACGAGCCTGGCACACTTGGCTGCTGAGCTTGAATTCGGTGCGCCATGTACCGGAGAGCACGGGACAGTTCTACTCTGTAGTGTGGGATAGACTCGTCCGGAAGCACCCCCTTGGGGGAAATCTGCAGTACAGTGCGAAGCGCAGCGACAACGCAGTTCTCACGGAAAGGAAAATGAACAAGCTGCTGAATGAACCGAGAGAAGGCGAGACCATGATGCTGCAGCAGCAGGACCGCCTGAAACAGAGCGTCTCGTTATGAAAGCACGTGTCCATGCCTTTGCCACGACATGCCCTCAGATCTCTGCAGTCTGTGGAAGCAGGCAACCAGTCCCACGTGATGCGACTGTCTATGCAGTGCGTGATCGCCAGTCTCGCAAACAACGGGTGGTAGAACCGGGCTTCCTTGGCCCTGAGGGTGATGAGCCATTCACACTTCGTGCGGATCGAAGCTGCTGCGCGGCACAGTTCCAGGGCCTCGGGACATTGACAGAACTCCTTAAGAGTGTGAACAAAACCCACGACGTCCTCGTCACTGAGAATTGGCGATACCTTGAAGTCCTGACGAACAGGGCTGTGGGGAGTGGGACGGGTCTCGGCTGTGGACGCCTCCAGAAATACGGTTACCAGGACTATAGCCGTTTCCGACAGGCTGACAGGGCAACAGCTCAACAGCTCCTCTGCTTGCCTCACATCGACGAAAACGTTCTCGTCTGTGGTAAGGACCAGGGTAGCTGCGGTTGTGAGGCCAATAATGGCAGCGATTTCCTTCCAGAAGGATGCGGCATTCACAGGGAATCTGAGCAGATTAAGCGCCAGAGTACCCTGAGGGCCATCTCTCATAGCCCATATGGCCAACTGTCGAAGCAGGGTGGATGCACCACAACCACAGTGACGCTTTCACAAAACAATGAGGGAGGCTATCGGCACTCGCCTCACAGCCAACTCGGAAATGGAGTTCTTCACCTCGTGGAAAAGGTGGAAACGGAACGGGACGTTGCTTCCTATGAGTGCCCACGACGGAGGCAATGGCGACGCTCCAGAAAGCCACTGGGCAGCTTCGTTGTGACACTCTGCAGTCCCCAGGGGTCCGAGGTTGGGCACGTACTCAAAGCAGCAGCTTTCCAGTGAAGGTAGTGGCCCACTGCGGAGAAAAGGTAGGCGAGAGACACACCGACGTGCATTCACCATCCTGTCTTGAATTCCTGGAAGGATTACATCGATAATCCTCACCTCGACACCAAGGAATCAAATGGCGTTGCAGAACTTGGGGCAGGGGCAATCCTTGTCATGAAGGACAGTGATAATGATCCACCAGGTCACTTACGAGTTGCAGCCACTGAGCAGCTTCCCTACCTCCACTCCAGTGGAGAGCTCGGCGATAAGCAGCTGCTTCGTCTTTGGATTCAAGGACAGCGGGTGACGACTCTCTGCTGTGTCTGCCATCACATCAAAAGCAACGGGTGCACCAATGTGGCAACACTTATCCAACATAGTGAGATCATAGGAGGAGACAGTCCACACTAGATGAGGTAGACTTGTGTATGTTCTGTTTGATGATGCACGTAGTGCGTGAGAATTGTGCAAGTATTGCACAAGTAATTGCACAAGAATTGTTCATGTTACACGTGTTGTGTCTTATGTGCATTATGCTACTTTCTAACACTTAAAATTGCAGCAGCCAGCTGAGGCTTTCAAGCCCAGGCCCAGACAGCCAAAAAGAGAAGAGAGGAGGTCTCTTCTCTGCATGCTCTCGACCTGACCAGCAATCCAGACAACACGAACGTGCTGCTGCTCATGTGGCAGCACGTGAAAAGAAGGCAGCAGCTAAGATGGCTGCTGCACTTGAGGTGCACCCCTCCCCTTTTCCCCCTTCTGCCCCTTCCCCTTCCTCTTCATCGACTGGATTTTTGTGCAGGACAAGGTCGAGGCATCACAGGCAGCACCAGAGGACACGGACAAGACCCAGAGAGAGAGGACGAGAAGCACAACCAGAGCATTGACTGGGACTGCGCTCAGGAACATGCATGCATCACAACATCTGCAAATGCACAATATGTGCTATATGGGCTATATGCACTAAATGTTCTGCTATCTCAGCACTCAAAAGAGTTTTTTATCAATAAACTATGAAAATCTCTTGGAGAAAAGCAATGCTGCAGAGTTCTTGCGTGACCACACGAAATAAGGGGGAAAATATTGAGTTTCCTGCTTTGCCATCACAGAAGTGACTCCTAAGGAAGCCAACTCGTTAGTGGAGTGCCCTTAAAACCGTGAAGATCTTGCTAGGATGTTTAGTGGAAAGAGTGAAATTGATACATCCCAGAGGAAGTCTAAAAGTTCATACACAGTGATCCTGCTGTGTAACAGTATGTACTCGCCACTGAAGAAGGGCCAGTACAGAGTGACACTGTATCACTTCACTTTACTCAATGGCATTGTAAACATCCGATTCCCGGAATAATAATCTTGATTCGAGGTGGTACAGTACTTTTCCGCAGTACTGTATTGATTTCTTCTTTCTGTAATATGATAACATAATTACTTTGTTTATCAAATAGAAAGACCCTGACTCACCAAGGACAACAGTGAAATGTAAATTCATCTATCAGTTCCTAATCTCCATATGAGTTTCTCTTCGAACATCATTGTGACACTGTATTTTTCAGAGATTTCTCACTGGGCTGCATTTGGAAGGCGTGGTTGAATTTGAAGGTCTCACAACCAATTGGATGCATATTGCAAGCCTCTGTACTCTTCCAGAGGCCAACGGTTGAGAACCTTTTCGATGTGTGACAAGACTCCGAAAACGTTGATAGGGTTAGAGTCTCGAGCGTGAGCTGCCTGTTGCTTATATCAATTGCCTTGTGTGCGCAAACACATTCGCTCCAAGTTCTGCGCCCCTCCCGCTACAGCCGCACAAAGTTCTGGAACACCTCGGCGCTGGAAGGGGGGCGGTTGTAGCACGCTGGAGTTCTTGTGGAAAGCCAAATGTTGCGGTAACAAGAGTTGCGGCGAGGTCGGTCAGGTGTGCGGGAAGGGGTCCGAGTTGGAGACGACGAGGTAGCTGAGCGAGTGGGCGATGTAGCCCTTGATGCGCTTCTCGCCGACGAGCCTCGCGAGTATGCACTCGAGCTCGGGCAGGTCCGTCTGGACGCCCGAGGCCTCGAGGCAGCCGCGCACAAGCTCGAGCGGGATCTTGGCGCGCTGCTTCTCGTCGGGCACGGGGCGCAGCTTCCACACGCGCCGCACAAAGTTCTTGTACACCTCTGCGCGGGCGGCCTCGAACGCCAGGTACACGCCGCGGCGCACGAGCCACTGCATCTGGACCTCGAGCGCCTTGTCGAACGCGCGGACGTCGCCCAGGCGGACGGCCCCGATCAGGGCGCCGTAGCGCTCGTGCAGGCCGTACTTGCGGAGCAGCCTGTCGGTGGGCGTCTTGCCGCGCGTGACGAGGGCGACGGGGACGAGGTGCATGAGCAGCACGCGCCTCGCGCGGGCAGCCTGGGCGCAGCACCTGCCCAGCGCCCACGACAGCGCGTCGTCGGCGTCGGCGTACTTGCCGTCGAGCAGCGCCAGGCGGCCCTCGTAGAACCTGTAGACGACGCGCTGCGACACGGGGTACGTCTCGAACGGCGGCAGGCCGTTGGGCACGACAAAGAGCTTCTCGATCTGGCCGATGAGGCTGTTGGCCAGCTCCGTGTTGCGCAGCTGCGCGAAGAGCCGCAGCGCCTCGTTAACGACGACGAGAGCGCCCGTCTTGCGCGAGACCTCGACCGACACCGCCGAGCGGTCCGTCAGGACGAGGTTCTGGAACTTCCTCAGGTGCTCCACTGCGTCGTCCAGTGGCGTCCTGCGGTGCTGCGAGGCCATTTCCTGGTACGGCGGGCGGGGGGCAAAGATATCGCACGCACACGTCAGGATTCGCGTGGAAAATGCAGTGTGTGACGCCAGAGATGACGCACGGAGGAGCCGATCTCCCTCTGGGCGCGCACGGCGATCACCCTCAGCGTGCGGACGACCACCGCCAGGGCGGCCGTGGCCATCTTGAAGTCCTGGTCGTACGCCGCAGCCCACGCCGTCGACACCTCCTGTACGAGCCCAGATTCCCCAGAGTCAGCCGCCACCCCGATTCCAGAATCTACTGATATCGACGTGGATATTCTCCGATTCAATCTGGGGGGGGCAAAGATCTGTCGCGCGCCTTGTACGCCGACCACGCGGCGGAGATGTCGCCGCGCGCGAGGGCCGCCAGGCACACGAAGTTCTGCGCGAACAGCATGTCGAGAGGCGGGTCGATGCGGCCGCGGAACACGCTGACCAGCGCGGCGGCAGCGCTCGGCCCGGAGCCCAGCGCGCGCAGGGCCCGCTCGTGGGCGGACCTGTCGAGGACGCCGTGCGCGTCGAGGCGCAGGCGCAGCAGGTCGGCGATGTTCGAGCCGTCGCCGCGGTGGCGCGAGATGGCGAATCCCGCCTGCGTGAGGAAGTCCTGGGCGAACTCCTTGAGCTGCGACATCCTGCTTGCTTGCGGTGTTGGCGCGCGATGCCCCTTGAGCGGCAACACAGCAAAATATCTAGAGAAAATCCTAAGTATCTGTACTGCGAGATTCAGCGAGCCCGAAGACCAATGTCCCGAATGTACTGGCCGTGCAGGGCCGAACAACGCCTGCAGCCGCCGAAGGAGCACTCGGTATGGCTGTGGTGGCTTGGATGCTCGGACGTGTCTAGGTAAGAGCCGGTGACACGGAATGGAAAAACTGTCGGAGAAGCGAGAAGAAAAGATCCGGCTCTATTTTTGGCCAACCGCAAGCTGCGCAGTGCCAACCTTCATTTCCGGCGTTCGACGCTCAGGGGCGAGATCCAGAGACCACGCCGTTCTCCCCCCGCCCGAGGCCCCACAGGGTAGCCTCCCCAGCCCGCGTCATGAGCGTGCGGGACGCGTACGAGGACCTGGACCTGACGGTCCTCAAGAGGCTGCGGTTCCGCGAGCCCGTCGTCGAGTCTGCCTACCGCAGTTTCTACGCCGACATCTACTCGGGCCGCAAGCGCGTCGCCTTCTACTGGTACGCGTTGCCACCATGGCCCCGCCTGCGCCACCATTATCACTGTGCATTTTCCGCGCATTTTGTACACCGAGTAGCCAGCGTTTTTTCCGCGAGTTCCACTTTACTTATTGGAGCTTGGCGGGGCCTTGCGCCATTCTGACCCGGCGAGCACTTTCGCAGTGCCACGCAGCTGGTGTCGCTGGCGCTGCTGGGGGCGATGACCGCTCTGCGCGACTCGGGCTCCACGCCCACGCCGTGCCCGGACCGCTGGTTCGTCTTCATGGAGTCGGGCTACGCGGCGCTGCTGACCCTCTTCTGGGCCCTGCACACCGCGGGGGCCATCAGACCGGGCCTCCAGACAGCGCGCGTGCAGGGGGCCATCACGGCGTGCCCGGGCCTCTTCTTCGGGGCGGCGCTGGTGCTCGGCAGCGCGCACTGCCACGCGCCGGGCCCCGCCAGCTCCGAGGAGTCGATCAACTGGCCGATGCTGCCCGTTGCCGCGGCCTACCTGACCACCTTCTCCAACAGCCTGCAGACAGCCTCTGCGTGGCCTCATGCGGGCGTCATCGCACTGCTCTCGTACGTGCCCATCATCGGGGCCCTCGTGTACCTCTGGGCCAGCGTCTCGCCCACGTTCTGGTACATCACGGTCACCTGCCCGCTGGGACCGATGGGGCTGTTCGTGCTGGGCTGCCTGGCATCGTGGGAGGCACGCAAGGACTACGCCGCGCACCTTATGCTCGAGCGAGAGCGCAGGCAGTCGGCCGTGGACCGCAAGGCTACCGACGCCATTATTCAGGCGCTGTTCCCCCGCGACGTGGCCGCAAAGCTCATCGACACGCGAGTACTCCCAGTGCTGCGGCTGGGCGCGGTGCTGAACTCGACGGGAGGCAGCCTCGCGGACGCGGGACTCGACCTCAGCAGCCATGCATCCGACCCCGTCTTCGCCAGACAGTACGAGTCTGCAGCGGTTCTGTGCGCCGTCATCTGGGGGCTCGACGAGATCGAGTTCCCCGAGAGGCGGCTGGGCGTTGCGTCGAGGTACCACGTGGCCGCGGACGGCCTGGCGTCGTGCTACGGCGTGGAGAAGATCACGTCGTTCGGGGACTGCATTGTGTTCGCCTGCGGAGTGCCCGCGCCGGCGACAAACCCGACCCTCAATATCTGCGAGTTCGCCATCGCATTGCAGCGGCTAGCGCAGCAGATGAAGGCCGACGCGCTGGACTCGCCGATCTCCTTCAAGATTGGCCTGTCGATTGGTCCCCTCGTTGCCGGGGTCATCGGTCTCACCCGGCCGCGCTACAATATCTGGGGCTGTTCGTGTCTCCATGCGCCTGATAAAGCGTGTACTCACGCACAATGCGCAGATCCTGTGAATGTAGCGAGCAGGCTCGCGGAGAACGCCTCACCCGGGCAGATCATCGCCTCTAAAGACGTGGCCAGGAATATGAGCGTGAGCTCCATTACCTTAATATGAGCGCAGTGCCTTACTCCGTGCTGTGTTGAACGAAATACTCACCAGGGAATACTGAGCTTCGAGACGAAGAACGAGGCCACGATGGTCAAGGGAATCGGCAACGTCATGTTGTTCGAGCTCGTCCAGCCCACGCCTGTGGAGCTCCCACTGACTGTCTGGTAGCTGGCGCACTCCATCGAAGGCTTCGACTGACAAACCCCCCTCCCCCCGAACACAGCGTGTCTGAGACGACCTGCGTCGACTTCAGGCAGCGCGCGGAGGTCACAATCAGCAGCACCTTGAAGGAGAGTATCACTATCCAGCACCCCGACGTCAACCCCGTGGGGCTGTGGTACCGCTCGTTCGACGAAGAAATCCAGTACGGGCCCGAAAAATGCCACCACCTCCCCCCCACCTCACGCGCACGCCCAGGTTTCTGCGCTACCTGGGCTCCAAGTACATCACGTTCCAGCGGGTGCTCTACCTCACAGGGGCGGTGTCGCTGACCCTCATTCGGATCGCATCCTTCAACTTCTTCGGGCACCGGGCACCACTCTGGTGGGCCCTCTATGTGGCCCTGGTCTTCGCTGTCTGGCTCATGTTCGGCGAGACGCTATTGCCCCTGCGCCGCAGGCCCCTTCTGCACACAGCCCTCCTGAGCGCCTGCACTGTCCCATACCTTATTGCCATCTCTGTCCAGTTCCTCTCGCACGTCTATGTGGACGGCTACATGCTCACCCCCATGGGGTTCCTGTGGTTCGTCCACGGGTCCAAGCTGCCCTTCTACGTCGGCGCGCCTCTGACCCTTTGCATGCTGGTGATGGCCGTGCCGATGTTTGCTCTGGGCTGGTGAGTTCCTTGTTCTGCTGCGCCCCCTCTGACGACAATCGCCGCTCGCGGGTGCCACGCGCTCAGGATGCCTGTGAGCAGCGCCGCGAATTTCGCGCTGACTACGTTCGTTCTCTTGAGCACGCACCAAGCGACCGAGAGGCACATACGGACTACCTACTCGACAGCGCTGACGATGGAGGCCAACAAGCGCGACAACCTGCGCGAGAAGGAGCTCGGCGCAGTCCTCATCAAGAGCGTCATCCCCGAGCAGATACTCGCCTCGCTCTCCAAGCAGAGCGACGGCATGTACCTCGCCAACAGCGTCCCCTCGGCCACTGCTCTCGTACGGCCAAACAAACCCGTCCAATGCGAGATGGAGCCCGCGGACTGAGAGCAATGCCGAGCAGGTTATAAGGATCACCGACTTCGCGGCGCTTTACAAGATGCTCGACGCCGGGGCAATTGTGAGGCTGCTCAACTCGCTGTTCTCGCTCTTCGACTCGGCGTGCGCCAGGCGCGGGCTGCTGCCCTTGCGGACGGTGGCTGACGAGTACGTCGTCGTGGGCAACGTGCTGACCGACGCCGAGGACCACGCAGAGCGTGTTACGGGCCTCGCCGCCGACATCCTCGCCGAGTTCGGCGACTGGAACTCCAACAGCAACCCAGTCCGCGACAAGATGAGGATCGCCATCAAGATGGGCATTCACACAGATGAGATTGTGCGTTTCTACTGCGATTCTGCCTCGTTCTCGTGCTCACAACCCTGGCAGCTCTCCGGGCTGGTCATCACCAAGTGCTGCATGTTTGACTGCTGGGGCCGGGCAGTGGTCATCGCACAGGCGCTGTGCTCCGAGGCGCTGCCGCTGACGGTGCTGGTGTCGGCGAGCACCGCCGGGTACCCCAACAGGGAGCCGTTCCGGAGGCTCAACGTCAACGGCGAGGAGCTCTGCGCGTTCCTGCTGCAGCTCGAGCACGACGTGCCCACGTCGACGGCTGCGAGCCTCAAGAACTGGAACGAGATCGCGTTCGTGCCCACGGGAGACGTTGACTATGGCTTCATTCCGTCGGTGCAGATGGCGTGGGCCGGCAGCCTGGTCGTGCCCAGCGTCCCCGAGGGCCAGTTCTGCATCTACGCGCCTCCGCGACGAAGCCCGTCAGACGAGAGGCCGTGCACGCCCGCATACGGGCAGAAGACGCCCAAGGACGAGGTGCCGGTGTACGATCAGGGCTGTACGCCAAGACCGATCAGTGTCAGCCCATCGAGCAGGTCCGGCAGCGTCGTCGTGCCCATCTACCCACTCGAGTCGGTCCGCAAGGGATCCAAACTGTCGTTCGCCATATCTGCGAGTGACTTGCCTGACTGTCGGTCACACCCCAGCGGGTTCGACCTGCGAGACCACAGGCTCTCGGGAGCATGTCTGATTCACCATAAATAAGGAAATACACTCGCTGTGTTGAAGCGTCAATCATTTTTGTATTGCCCATTCACGTGGGGGTCAGCACTCAAGATCTCTTGCACCCCTTTTATTGTGCTCCAGTGGTTGTGTTGACATGCAGGTGAGCAATACCACACGGATTGGCAACGTGCACGAAGAGTTCCCACCTTTCCACAGACTGGACATAGGTGGGTTGGAGTGGCTGGTGGCCTGGAGCAGAATCATCTGCCCCTGTCAGCGAGGCCGATGGCGATACTGCTGCACCCACGGAGGCCGGTGCTGTGGTCCCCACTATGCTCTTCGAGATGTGCAGGTCCATGGCCCTCTGAGCACTGCCCTCATCAGGCGCTAGTCGCGGGCAGACTCGGTGCTGCCTGCCGTGGCCATGACGTCAGTCACACCTCAAGGAACGCCCAGGAAAGCCCTGCACACGCCGCCTGCTCCACTTAGTCAGTGGCCTGCGTGTCTGTGGGGCTGCATGGTGGTGCGCTGAGGGGCACGAGTCACTCTCGAGGGAAGTAAGCCCGGACAGTCTGGGTAGGGGAGGGTCACTGTCCTGCAGGTCGCTGTCCCTGTCAGAAACTCGCCCGACCTAATTCTGCCTGGTTCCTGAAGGGCTATCCCATGTACAATGCTCGTGGCTGGAGCCATCCATGTCGTCGTCGAGCAGTAGACTGCCCCTCTCGTGTGTCTACTGCTCGAGAGCAGCTGCACCGACCAATGCGAGGTCGCCATGATTTTAGCCAAGGCAGGGGGAGGCACACGACTCATGCCCCCGCAAATTATGAGCTCTGCTGGGCCTATGGTCGGGGATCAGCCTCAACCACACGGCCGCTCTGGAGGTTCGGGTGGCGGTCTGTGGCCTGTGGCCTGTTCGTGCACAGCGGTGTCTCCGGTGATTCAACCCGCAATTCACAGCAATCGTGAGCACCGGGATGTGTAGGGCCAGAAATGGGGGGCGGTGCTGAAACTTCGCATGCTGCCTGCCCACTTGCACATCGCCACGCCCTAGATCCCAGCCGATCTATCTGTCTGGTAATTTGTTGCTACAGAGTGTGAAATTGTGCCAATGGAGTCCCAACTCTTGTTAGCTTTCACTGTGAGTGTGCGTCGCTTATGGCTTCTGGCAAATGTGCTCTCTCAGATCCTGCCAACGATGGCCTTGATCAGCGACGTGAAGATGGGAGCGACCCTGTTCGCAGTCTCCGCCACCTCGGTGTGCGTCAGCGGCTGGTCGAGCACGCCCGCGGCCATGTTCGTGATGCAAGAGACCCCTACGACCTCCATTCCCTGGTGCCCTGCCACGAGCACCTCGGGCACTGTCGACATGCCCACGGCGTCCGCCCCGAGCTTGCGCAGCATCCTCACCTCCGCGGGCGTCTCGTAGCAGGGCCCGCGCATCGCCGCGTACGTGCCCTCGACCACACTCTCCTCGGCCCCGACGTCCTTGGCCGCCGCGCGGGCCGCGTCAAGCAGGCGCGGAGTGTACGCGTGGGACATGTCGGGGAAGCGGGGACCCAGGCGGTCGTCGTTGTGGCCGAAGAGCGGGTTGGAGAAGAGCATGTTGATGTGGTCCTTGATGAGCATCAGCTGCCCCGCCTTGAACTCCTTGTTCACGCCCCCCGCCGCGTTGGTGATCACGAGCTTCCTGACGCCCAGCTGGTGCAGCACGCGTATGCCCAGCACCACGTCCTTGACACCCCACCCCAATCGCCCCCCTGTGAGGCCCTCGAAGAGCCCGCCCCAGCAGAGCTCAGCCCGTACCTCGAGGGAGTAGCCCTCGTAGAAGTGCCAGCGGCCCTGCTGGACGATGACGGGCCTGCCCGCGAGGCTCCCGACGACGAAGTTGCCCGCGTGGCCCGCGACAGTGCTGACGGGGAACGAGGGGATCACCGCCCTGAGCGCGCTGTACGGTATCACCGTCCGCTCCTCCACCTGCTCTGCCAGCGCCCCCAGCCCCGACCCCAGCACGATGCCCGTCTCGAACGCCTGCCCCCTGGCGTGCCCGTGAGAAGCAGGGTGCAGGGAGAGGCCCGCGGAGGGGGCGCAACTGCCTGCACTGGCCGCGGATGAGGCTGGCGATGGCCTCGGAGCGGCTCCAGCCGCCGTCGGTGACGATGGCTGGCAGCGACACCGTGTCCACGATGGGCGGTATCTCCGTCGACCTGCTCGACGCCTCCTTGCCCGCCCCCTGCTCCTGCTCCTGCTGAGTCTGCTGCGGGGCTGCAGCTGCCGCCGCTGGTGCCGCAGCTGGTGCCACAGCTTCCTGGTGGTGGGCCTGGGCTGGGGCTGGGGCTGGGGCTGGGGCTGCGTGGTCCGGGCTGCTGCTGGGGCTG
>CACRSC010000084.1:470117-488808 GCA_902651635.1 Mastigamoeba balamuthi
GATTGTGACGGGCTTTACACGAGTGTTCACCTTGTGCAGGTTCGGAATGGTGTTGAAGCTGGGAGGCACTGGGTGCGTATACAGGCCATAGCGAACATTGATCTGGCCCTTCCCGTCCTTGCAGTTGGATTATGCAAAGATGACATAGGGCCTCCTTCCACCAGCGTATGTGGCAATGAGCTGCCTGGGTTTAATCACGACCTTGTGTGGGAACTTGCCCTGCTGAAGAAACGGGTGTGGGTTCTCTGGCGTAAGTGTAAAAAGTGATGCCTCCGGGTTCAGGTGATGCCCAGTAATGTGTGGGGTGGGGGCAGGAGGCCCCTATGGGAGTGAGAGACTCAAGGAAGAAGTGATGATGTATTGAGTGATATTCGTGTGGTGATGAGAGAGTGGGGGAAATGCTATTCCTTTGCCTCAGAGGTGCAGTCCCCCCCTTGGCATCACCACTCTTCTTCAAAGGTTGAGCAGGAAGAGACCTTGCAGAAGCCAGTAACAGTCTAGATATGCAGCTGGTGGTGGGCCTGCAGGTACGTGACGACCTGGTCATCATACATGCCAGGGCACGTGACCACCTGCTTGGTATGTGTGATCAACTCCACCATGTCCTGCAAGCATGTCATCATGACCAAGAATCATGATCGTAAGGCAGAGTTCGTCATCAGGTTTAACCGAGAGAGAGGCAGAAAACACCCTCAACCATCTTGTGTGGTAGGGTGAGAAGCGATTCGTGAAGTCTGTCCTGCTGGAGGTTGGAGAGGTCGTGTCCCAGAACAGCCATCATGTGTGTGTCCCAGACGTGAACATCAAGGTATTGGTGAATAGTGACTGGTGATTAGTTTTTCCGGGCTGGTAGTGGATGCTGTTGGGCATCTCGTTCAGGATAACCGACCAGTTCTGAATGCAGCAGTTGCTAGAGTTGGCCATCTAACACAGGTTGCTGTGGTCAGGACGGTAAATGACATGTCATGCATAGACCAAGCTGAGTTCCCTTGCCCACAGATGTCCCTAAACCAGCCCACATGCTTCCTTCTCAGGCATTGAGAGGTTATGCCGATCTGCAGGCTGTAGCACCTCTGAGACGAATGCCAGAATTCCCCAGCATGACTTCCCAGGGGCCTGTTGGAAATCGTGGCTCCCATTGTGTATTTGCAGGCATCAGGGTCGATGATTATAACCGAGCCCAGATTGGTATGGACGAGAATCAGTGCAGTGCAGACATCGTGGACCAGGGTATCGAAGGCCTGTTGGTGAATCTCAGTCCACTCGAACTTGATGTTGTGCCAAAGCAGCTCGTACATGCATGCTGCCTTGGATGCAAAATTCGGGATGAACTCACTGAGCCACTGCATGAGACCAAGGAAAGACCGCAGCATGTCCTTGTTATATGGCCGTCCTGCAAAACGCAGAGGATCCAGCCTCGTAGGGTCGATCACAATGCCCTCTTTAGATACCAGTCGTCCCAGCTGTCACAGTGATGCCAAGGGGGGGGGACTGTACCCCTGAGGCAAAGGAATAGCATTTCCCCCACTCTCTCGTCACCACACAATTATCACTAATACAACAACACTTCTTCCTTGAGTCTCTCACCCTCACGAGGGGCCTCCTGCCCCCACCCCACGCATTACTGGGCATCAGTGCACGCACACCTAGGTTATGGAGGTGAGTGATTCAGAGAGATAGCTTCAGAAGGAGGAACGGAACTGCTGTGCTGCCGAGAGAGCTCGCCATAAGTCCAAGCTACAGAAGGCACAGCATGACATCGAGGAGGAGTTGGCCAGTCTGAGGGAGGAGCTGGTCGGATTTTTTGACCTCCCAGACAGACTCTGACGACGATGGCAATGCAGCAGCCAGCCAAGAAGGCACCTACAGGCCCTGAGGGGACGATGTCCATTATTTCCATCAGCAATCATGAATTTTCGGGTCCCAACGAGGGAAATTCTCGTGCACCAATGAACCCCGACGATGGAATTACGAACTCACTGACACCTGGCATAGCTGATAAATGCAAAGGAGGTGCATTTCCGAGTACCACAGCACCGAGACGTCAGCTGGTCATTGTGGACGACGGTGACTCCAAGAGTAGGGACAGCGACAGCAGCAGCAGCTCAGGGGACGAGGACGGGAACACATCCCACGAGGACAATAACAGCAGCTCCCACAACAGTTGCTGCCAGGGCTGTTGCAAGGGCATGACAAGGGACCACGACCTTGGACAGGACCCTGTCGAGCACCAGGCAGAGGCCTACGTGCAGGCGATGATGCAGGCACAGGCAGTCCAGTCCATCGACGACATTCTGCAGGGCATCACAGGGCCCCTTTGCAGTATTTGATAAGGAGGTACTCTTCGAGTACATGCAGGCCATTGGCAAGAAGCTGGCTATGGCCGCAAAGATGAACGTTGCTATCAAGGCTTTCTTGATTCAGGCATTGTTCTCGGAGGAAATTGTCGATGCTACCAAGGCCACGGGGGCAATTGATCGGAAACTGGTCACTGAGGACATCAAGGACCATTTCCGGACAGCCTGTCTTAACGTTTTCGTGATGCTGAGAACCGNAGATCGACGTTATGGGTAAACAAATCAATACATCATCACTCCTTCTTCTGCCCTTAGTCCTCGAGTCTCTCAACCCCCCAGGGGCTTCCTGCCCCCACCCCACGCATTACTGGGCATCACAGTGTAGCAATGGTTGTTGAGCTTCTCAATGATGCAGAACGGACCCCGAACGTTAATGTCAAGCTTGTGGTCCCGGTCTTTGTTGAGGAGAACGTAGTTGCCGACATCAAAATGCAACCTGCCCCTTTTCTTGGCCAGGTATTGCCTGTGAACCTTCTTGAATGCGGCCCACTGCAGAGTGGCAATACGTGTGAACATGTCATGCTGCCATAGCAGAAGCTGGTCGTGGAGTAGCTGGGGGTCCATGTCAGGGCTCCCAGTGTCATCGTTCTTGTGAACTGCAAGGTAGAGGGGAGTCCGACTAGTAAAACCATGAATGACCTCGAAGGGCGTGGCCCCGATGGAGTGTATGTAGCTATTGTTCAGGGTGAACATAGCAGCTGGAAGAACATCAGGCCAGTCCAGAGAATGGTCCAAGAGCAAGGCCTGCAGAACCTGCACTGTAGTGCGCACCATGACCTCCACAGCACCATGCCCCTTGGGGTGATATGCCACTGAAATGAGGTGTTCTGCATTGAGCTGGGCCATTGAGGGCCTGAATGCGACTCGACTGGAAGGGAGAGCCACCATCAGAGGTCATGAGCCAATAGGCTGAGCCCCTCGTGCAGACCCACCATTTCCAGAGCACATCAACCACTTCCTGCACATTAGTAGACTGGACAGCCTCAAGATGAACCTCATGCAAAAAACGGTCCTTGACAATCAGCACGTACTTGAACCCCTTCACCTCCTGGAGTGGGCCGAGGTAGTCCATGATGATGGACTCATACGGTGCACTGCCTGGCACCGTTCCCATTGAATCAGCATGTAAGGTTGCAGGCCTGACCTTCTGGCACATTGGGCATGTGTGCACGAAGTGGCAAATGTCATCATACATGCCAGGCCACGTGACCACCTGCTTGGTATGTGTGATCAACTCCACCATGTCCTGCAAGCATGTCATCATGACCAAGAATCATGATCGGAGGCAGAGTTCGTCATCGGGTTTAACCGAGAGAGAGGCAGAAAATGCCCTCAACCATCTCGTGTGGGTAGGGTGAGAAGCGATTCGTGAAGTCTGTCCTGCTGGAGGTTGGACAGGTCGTGTCCCAGAACAGCCATCATGTGTGTGTACCAGACGTGAACATCAAGGTATTGGTGAATAGTGACTGGGTCGTCAATAACCTGGTGCCACTGTGCCCACGAAAAGAAATCACCACTGTAGTTAGTTTTTCCGGGCTGGTAGTGGATGCTGTAGGGCATCTCGTTCAGGATAACCCACCAGTTCTGATTGCAGCAGTTGCTAGAGTTGGCCATCCAACGCAGGTTGCTGTGGTCAGTACGGTAAATGACATGCCATGCATAGACCAAGCTGAGTTCCCTTGCCCACAGATGTCCCTAAACCAGCCCACATGCTTCCTTCTCAGGCATTGAGAGGTGATGCCGATCTGCAGGCTGTAGCACCTCTGAGACGAATGCCAGAATTCCCCAGCATGACTCCCCAGGGGCCTGTTGGAAAATCGTGGCTCCCATTGTGTATTTGCAGGCATCAGTGTTGATGATTATAACCGAGCCCAGATTGGGATGGACGAGAATCAGTGCAGTGCAGACATCATGGACCAGGGTATCGAAGGCCTGTTGGTGAATCTCAGTCCACTCGAACTTGATGATGTGCCAAAGCAGCTCGTACATTCATGCTGCCTTGGATGCAAAATTCGGGATGAACTCACTGAGCATGAGACCAAGGAAAGACCGCAGCATGTCCTTGTCATATGGCCGTCCTGCAAAACGCAGAGGACCCAGCCTCGTAGGGTCGATTACAATGCCCTCTTTAGATACCAGTCGTCCCAGCTGTCACAGTGATGCCAAGGGGAGGAACAGTACCCCCGAGGCAAAGGAATGGCATTTCCCCCACCCTCTCATCACCACACAAATATAACTAATACAACATCACTTCTTCCTTGAGTCTCTCACCCTCACGAGGGGCCTCCTGCCCCCACCCCACGCAATACTGGGCATCAGTGCACGCACACCTAGATGATGGAGGTGAGCGATGCAGAGAGATAGCTCCAGAAGGAGGAACGGAACTGCTGTGCTGCCGAGAGAGCTCGCCCTAAGTCCAAGCCACAGAAGGCACAGCACGACATTGAGGAGGAGTTGGCCAGTCTGAGGGAGGAGCTGGTGGATTCCGACAACGAGACCTCCCAGACAGACTCTGACGATGACGGCAATGCAGCAGCCAGCCAAGGAGGCACCTACAGGCCCTGAGGGGACGATGTCCGTTATTCCCATCAGCAATGATGAATTTTCGGGTCCCAACGAGGGAAATTCTCGTGCACCAATGAACCCCGACGATGGAATTACGGACTCGCTGACACCTGGCATAGCTGATAAATGCAAAGGAGGTGCATTTCCGAGCACCACAGCACCGAGACGTCAGCTGGTCATTGTGGACGACGGTGACTCCGAGAGTAGGGACAGCGATAGCAGCAGCAGCTCAGGGGACGAGGACGACCATGGGAACGCATCCTACAAGGACGATGACAGCAGCTCCCACAACAGTTGCTGCCAGGGCTGTTGCAAGGGCATGATGAGGGACCACGACCTTGGACAGGACCCTGTCGAGCACCAGGCAGAGGCCTACGTGCAGGCGATGATATGGGCACAGGCAGTCCAGTCCATCGACGACATTCTGCAGGGCATCGCAATTCCATTTGCAGTTTTTGATCAGGAGGTACTCTTCGAGTACATGCAGGCCATTGGCAAGAGGCTGGCTATGGCTGCAAAGATGAACGTTGCTATCAAGGCTTTCATTCAGGCATTGTTCTCGGAGGAAATTGTCGATGCTACCAAGGCCACGGGGGCAATTGATCGGAAACTGGTCACTGAGGACATCAAGGACCATTTTCGGACAGCCTGTCTTAACGTTTTCGTGATGCTGAACCGAGGAAGACTCCATCTTCAACAACATTGACGACTTCAGGTTTGTTACACACCAGAAGCTCGTAGAGGTCGACATCTCCAAGGCCAACGGCAAGACCATCGTCCCAGTCATCCACAAGCACATCAAGAAGGTTGTGTTGCAGTACACGGCTGTGAGCTGGGATGACAACACCGAGGGTTCTCTCAAGAGTGACATGAGGAGCACACACAAGGCATTGCGTGAAACTCTGGGCTACAGGTACGTTAAACATATGGTCATCACTGCGACGTTTGTGCATGGAGTGATAAATCTTTAGCGATGTTTTTCAGTGCTAATTTAGCTCTTTCATCACTAATTTGGTGCTAATTCTAGCACTAAATAGCGCTACATCACTAATAGCAATTTTAACGCTGTATGCGACCTAAATTCAGTGTTATTGCTTTTATTTATATCTCACTATACATCACTTCAATCACTACTAGTGCAAATATTTGCACTAGTAGCGATTGTAGTGCTATTTTAGCAATGCAATTCCATCGAATGCATCGCATGTAGCGCTACCAATCACATGTAGCGAAATTTCAGTGCATTTAGTGCATTTTTGTGATTCATCACTGAGCTCTGTTTTTTTCCAAGTCAAACCTCTGTTTTGGCTTTTTCACTGGGATGGTCTGGATAACCAGGCCTCCCTGGGAATACAGCGCAGGGGGTTCTCACTGAGGTACCAGGCATCTAGGTTCGTGATGATTGTGATGGCTGATCTCAGCAGGTCATTGCTCATCACCTTCTTCCCCTTGAACTTCTTGCCCACAATGTTGAATCGGGGCATGAAGCCCAGGTAGTGCTCTACCCTGCTTCTCCAGCGCCTGTGAACTCAGTTCCACTGGCATTCAAACCTGGTGTACTTGAGTGCAGTTCTCCTTCGCCTTCCATTGACAGAGTCAAACAGAGAGGCGTGCTTGAAGGGGGTCAGCAGCTCACTGCTTGGGACACTGACATAGGCATTGTCAGCCATCAGCCGTGTCCCTTGCAGTTCCATGCTTGGAGCTGAGCTCTGCCAGATCTTCAGGTCGTGGCAAACCCCCTCGTACAACCCTTGAATGTCCATGGGGATGCCCTGGTTATTGACCACCACCTGGATCTTCACCACGTGCCCCTTGTACTTGCCATTGTAGAACTTGTCCTGCTTCTTGCTGGGCCGTGAGATGTCAATGGCCTTGACATTCACAGACCCGTGGATTGTACGAGACCAGGGTGGTGGAAGCCTGTTGGCCTCAGAAGTCCGGGCATTCCAGACACTCTGTGCATTTTTTGAAAATAAGTGATCAGGTTGATGCATTTATAATAAGCAATTGAATTGATAAATGCACGTTTTAAATTTTTAGAATATATTGACACACGGGTGGGTACATGCGTGCCCTGAAATTATCAATTGATTTGATAGTGAATTGATACTGATTTCATTCAAATGTAATAAAAATTGTTGTGTGATGATTTTTAAGTGGGCCTTACCTCCATCTCGTTGACATGCTCTGCCAGGTAGAACCAGCGTCAAGCCATCATGCGCCAGAAGTTGCTTGGATCGGGAGCCTCCAGGGACATCTCAGAGGCAACACCACCATGTAGCTGAGCTCAGGGCCTCTCGTGTTAAGTGCAGAAGAGCAGCGACTGTGCTCACTCGTGAGGGCTGGGAGAAGTTGAACACGGACGGCCTGACTTTGTGGGAGATAAAAGAGACTGAACGCCCAGGTGGTGCTCAGACAATTCGCATCCCCCGTCCTGTATCACTACTGCAGATCTTCGTCCTCATCATGGGCGTATCTACTACGATTGAGTCCCTTATGGTGGCGAATGGATTTTCTGTATAAACTCCTCTCGTGAAGCCCCCCTCACGGAAACGAAAAATACCATATTCTCAGTGTGATCCATGCACTGTCATGAAGTACTGGGCGATCTGGATCTACCTGCAATTCCACTGTAATGGGTCTCGGGAAGATGATAGCACAACTCGCCTTGCTGCTGAGTTCAAGAAACTGAAGAACAATCTTCACGAAATGGGGTACAGATAGTGCACTAATTTCTGATTACTCAATTGTTTTATCTACAGAATAGACGAAGTTATGAAGTTTCAGCGCTGGGAAGAGCTTCATACTCACTGTTACATGCCCCCTGGTATATTGAAGGGCTTAATAGCAAGATCTACCCTTTAAATCAGAATGGATGAAGACATATCTCAGTGACAAACTGGAGAATGTCATTATCTATGGGGATAGTGTTTGCATGGACGAGAAATTAAAGAAGTTTCGTGGGGATAGCCCCTGCATTCGTCAGATAAGAGAGAAACCAGACCAAATTGGATAGTGGATCACTGAGGTATTTCATCATTTGAGTGTATTTAACCCTGAAATAGATGGCTTGTCTGCTGAATTCAAGTGGAGAAGTTTATATCTCGAGGCTTTATCCCTGTGTTGCATGCACAAAGGAAGGAGAGCATGATCATGTTTCTGATATCATTGAGTAGGCCTCAATGAGTATAAGATCCCCTATCTTATCAGTGTTAATCCCTCATGCTGGGCCATACTGTGTGAACCCCTTCATGATAAGTGTGTATTTTTCTTTTTAGCTTATCCTTACATATTTCAGGGTCGAAAATCAGGGGAAGTGGGCTGCTTTGTGGAATGAGAAGACAGGAGAGTTGATTGTGCATAAGTATGAAAGTGATGAGTGCATTGGCCGCAAGTACATTCTGTCTAACTGCATTCAGAGGACTGGCTCTCGTGCACCTGAAGGGTTTTGCCCTGGTTAGGACGAATACAAGGTGACATTCTGGTACTGTGATATCTTCAACAAGGACCTCGTAGGCTTCTACTGGCCCTTTCGTGATGAAACACGGGTTCCACATGGGTGGAAACTTGCAATTGACAGTTTTGTCTTCACGGACGTGCTCTTTTATGTATGACACCTATTTCTGGAGGTAAATCCAGACATTCAAGACCGCAATATTCGCACTCATATGAAAGATATGGCAATCGAGCTCTACCAGTATGCTCTCAATGACATGAAGTGATTGGCACTGTTCCCTGACATCATGGCTCAATGTTACCAGTAAGGGTTCCAATAAAACCTCTTTTGGAAGCTCAAATTTCACTTCGACTCAAAGGGGCAGAAGTTGTTACTTGATTCACAAATTATTGCAAGAAATATGAAACGATTCAAAAATAATAGAGAGAACTGTGCTATTCTTTTGCACAGTAAACAGAATATCTAGTAGGTAATTAGAAGGATTCACGGTATTAATGACTTTGTTTCTAGAGGGAGAACCTTCGCCTTCACATCTGGAGGGGGGGGGGTATTAAAGGGGAGTATGAAAATTACTGGCCCTCCATAACGCTGAAATACCCGTTCCAGGAATTGGACAGGGTACCCCCAGCATGCTTTGGCAATGGACTTGTGCAGCTTGTGCAGAAGATGCTGCTGCCTGGCAATTTTTGCAGCAATGATGGGGTTGTCCTGGGACTTGACCATGTTGGTTGGCTGGGTTTTTGGCAAGTAGGTTGGCTGGGCTTTTGGTGAGTGCAGTGTGTGCAGTGATGTACGTGCTGAATGCATATTTAGTGAATGAATGAATGAGATACAAGCACAAAATGCGTTTTATGCGCATTCGGTGCATGACGTGATTGACATGATGTGATGTTGCCATTTTCTCAGATGTTTCGCTGAAAAACGATTGGAGTGATGACGCACTTAGCCTGATTTTTTCTGACACCTTAAATACACTCTCTACTTCCCCTTGCATTCACGCTCAGTTGTCACGCATGTCTGCGGTCCCCTATTCCGCCCCCCTGCTCCCGCCTGTGCGCGCCATGCCACCCTCCCCAGCTGCAGCAGCACGGCCTTGGAAAGGCGACAGCCTCTACACACTGGTGTGGGCTGTCACTGAGTACATGACTGTACTGTACAGCCCGAAATATAAATGGGAGCCCACGGACCAGCAGCTGAATGCCTGGGCACTGCTGGTCATGTGGCAAGACTCAAAGGATTTAAAGGTGTGTGCTTCCTCCCCTGCTTCCCCCTTGCTTCCCCTTGAGTCCCCTTAATTCCTCTTAATCCCTCCTTCCCTCCTCTCTTTGTTTTCCCTTCACTGACGTTTGTGTCCCCTTCCCCCCTGCAGAACTGCCACAATTCATGGCGGGTGGGCAAGAAAGACTTGCTCATCCCTGAATTGTCAGAGACAGATATGCAACACCTGGTAGTCTCATTTTATCCGGTTTTTCCTGGTTTTTCACAGTTTTTCCCTGCCCCCCTCTGTTTTTCACAGGTTTGGGTGCCCCTCGAATCAGGGGGTGCTGTCCCAGCAGCTGCATCAGCAGCACCAATGGATGTTGGTGGCAGCATGGTTACCACCATCATGAACGCCCTTCACACCACCATCCACACAGGGTTCAGCCAAATGATGGTCCGTTTTTCCCCCCTCTTCTGCCCCCCTGTTTTTCTTGTGAAAACTAATGGAAAAAACGTCACAGGAGTGGTTTGTGAAGGAGCTGGGGCTCCAATGCCACCAGCAGCACACCAACGATAAGTACAGGAGGTGGGCACACAAGAAGGACAAGCAGGAGTGGGTGGCGAGGCAGCACAGTGACCATCATCACCGCTGCAGCCACAGCCCAAGCAGCAGTCCAGCCAGCAGCAGTGTGGGGAGCTCTTCCTCTGAGAAGGAGCTCACCTTGAGCACCTCCTCAGAGAAGAAGGCCCAGACACAGTGCAAGAGCCTGGGCTGAAAGGTGTATGTTTCCCTCCCCCCTGTTCCCTTCTTCCCTTCCTGTAGACAAGTGTTGAACAATTTAACTAAAGGGGGGTTTTTTTCTCCCCTGAATTGTGTACCTTTGCACATAATGTGCATAATGTGCATAATGTGCAAAAATATCATTTCTAAGACTTTTATAGTGGCTGGCAGTGGCTGAGGCTTTAAAGAAAGCCAAGGCCAAGCCGGCCAGAAGGCACAGGAAGGAGGTCTCTTCTCTTCATGCCCTGGGGCTCATCAGCAACCCTGTGCAGCATGAATGTGCTGCTGCCAGGGTTGCTGCCAGGGAAGTGAAAGCAGTAGTCAAGATGGCTGCTGCTGTTGAGGTATATCCCTTCTCCTCCTCCCTCCTGCCCCTTTCACTGCCCTCCCCATTTTGATTAAACTAACTGAATTTTTGCAGAACGGGGCCCCTGAGGCCCTGAGGCCCCTGAGCAGAAGGAGTACCAGGACGAGCAGCAGGAGGAGCAGCAGGACAACCATAACATTGACTGGGATGACATGGTCATGCTGGTGAGCATGGAACCTGAGAATGTGTGGTGCCTCTCTCTGTAGTAGAAGAGGTGCCACACTGTGCTGCTAAAGTTATATTTATTTCTTGGCTGCTTCTGCAGCACTGTGCTGCTTTAGCACCTCTTCTATTGCATTTGGCGATTGCAGCGATTCAATTGCATTAAGCGATTCAATTGATTAAATCGATTGAATCACCAAATGCGTGCCATGCACATGTAGCATCTGTTGTGCATATAGCACATTAATTAATATCAATTTATTTGTGTTTTCAATTAATGCACATGATGTGCATCAATCATTTATTTTTATGATGCATGTGCTATGTGTATGTATCACTATAAATGATTAATGTGCACCATGCGCATCATACGTGTCATGCAAATCATGCACATTGAAAAATAGCACTGAATTAGTGCTAATTCTAGCACTGAAAACAAAGTGCTACATGCGCTAATGTAGTGCTTCAGCACTTAAAATGCAGTGATGACCAATTGTTTATTGAGGCAAAAGGAGATTATACAATATACTAAGATCAGTTTTTTCTGGGTAAGAATATTGTAATAGGTGAAATGTAAGGTTGAATTAAACATCGTTTTAAATAGGGAACAGTTGGTATTAATTTCTACTGTAGTCCCTGTCAAGCTCTGTTTCTTTGTGACCTGTGTCTTGTGCATCTGCTGCTTGGTGCCAGGGAACAGGCAGGTCTTGGCCATGTGTCCCGTACTCCCGCACCAGTAGCACTTCATGATCATGGGCTCCTGGCTCAGTGTAGTGCGGAAATGGTCATTGATGTCCTGGCTGATTAGTTTCCGATCAATTGCCCCTGTGGCCTTGGTCATGTCAACAATATCCTCTGAGAACAACACATGCATTGAGAAAGCCTTGATCACGACATTCATCTTGGCTGATGTAGCCAGCTTCTTGCTGACATCCTGCATGTAATCAAAGAGTGCCATCCTGTTGAAAACTGTGAAAGAAATTGTGATGCCCTGAAGAATGTCATTGATGGACCAGACTGCCTGTGCCGTATCATCGCCTGTGCATAGGCCTGGACTGTTGCTCGACATACGGAAGTGCAACAATAAAAAAAGCACAAAAGTGACTGAATTCTGAGTATTCACATTCATTCTTCAGTAGCACATTTTGAGAATAATCTCAGCTCTTCTATTCAGTATATAGCAGTACACAAACAGTACACAATGGGACGAACACCAGGATATCACACGCATGTTGTGAAGCAGGCCTGGAAACCACAGCAGGCTTACGGGATTGGTGGTGCACAGTTGGAAAGGGATAAATACACCGGACTCATTTATGTGAAGATATCCGAGGGAGTTGCGAACCGCAAGTGGTTTGCAGGAAGGCGCGCTGAACACCTCTCCATCAACGAGAAGAAGTTCTTCTCGGCCCTGAACAGATGGTCAGCATGAGCAGGCGTTCAGTCCTTCAAGGGCCCGGGTGGTGTTACTGCAAGTTGTGTAACGGCGGAGATGTACCTGAAAAATGGTGCAGTTCAAAACCGACATGAACATGTGGGACATCATATCCAACAGACTGCTGCTCGTGACTGTCCTCGACAACAGGCGCATTCGGAAAGAACGAGGTCATTGCTGTCAGCCCCAGAAACGTGATGGTCACACAGCCCAGCACATGTCTGGGCTCTCGCGGTTTCTATAAGTGGGTCGGGAAAGAGGCGTTTGAGACACTCGCCCATAGCGAGACTGAAATGGGGCGAGGTAATGCACCAGCTCACAATGAACGTACCGTACCATTCCACACAATCACGTTTATAACGTGATCTCACTGTTGTTTTATTTGTTTTGAAGTGTCTAACGGGGGGAAAGGGGATTGAGGTAGGTGGAAAGACATACTACTACACTGTAGGATCCGGTCGAAGAACGCTCTCATTCTCCATGCCGCACTGCTCCGCACGACCTGCGAGTTCAACGAACGTTAGCCCGGGCCTCAACCGAAAAAGACGGGTGAGGTCAAGAAATTCCGACGTCACTTTGCACGCGCCCGGATAGAATCCGGCTATCGATTTGTGCGGGTCGTTCCTTCCACTTAACCCGACAGTGCTGCCACCTACCCACCGCGGGGGCAGTCCCCTTATAAATAGATACAAAGCTATGTAACAGCAACATCAGGGTCTCGTTTAGTGATTGATTATTCATCACCCTGTTTTTGGTCGGACGGGACCACAGTAGTGTTATCGGGTTTGTCTGCCACGGTTAGGACCCGGGGGAAACTACGCTCTTGTCTCTTGTGTCGTCTTCCGGGCGGTTGGCGCGCGTATTGGAGCTGATGATGCGGTCCCAGGTGCCAGTGATCAGCGCCGCCTGCTTCGTGGCAGGCAGCCTCCTGGTTCGTACCGTCGTCGGGGGCAACGGGTTCTGACGAGTCTCGACCGCCTCTCACTGGCGCCTGCTGGTGCCCCACCCCCCCCCCCCCCTCCCTCCTCCCCCGACCCAGACGTGGATCGTCAGCCTCAGTGTTCCCTTCGACCGTGAGGCCGCTGTGGCCATGGCCCTCTCGGAATCGTCCTCGGAAGGGATCGCAGGGCAGGCCGTCCCTTCTGCCCCTGTGGTGGCGGCTGCCAGATACCAGTCGAGATATTGCAGGCAAATCAGGGAAGTCCAGGAATGGAACCACAACAAGACAGTGGCCGCCTTCGCCATGTACAACATCCGCTCCAACTCAGTGCAGTACCTCTTCAGCGGCGCGCTTGAGAATGCGGACCTTCTCCATCAGGTTTCGCGCCTCAATTGATCTTCTCGGGTTCAATAGGAGCTCCCGCAGTTCTTTCCAGGGACGATTGCCAGAATCTACGCCTCAAATATTCCCGTGGAAGAGCTGAAGCCGCTCATGGAGAAGCCCAACATCGAGATCTGGACGTGTCAGGCCACCTTGAGCACCCCAGGGAGGTGTGACCCTGAAGCCCTCCATCCCATGGCACTGACGCATGCGTGCAGGATGCGCGAGTACCGGTTTCTGGCCTACGACGACCCCAAGGTCCAAGTGCTGCTGTGCAGGGACCTGGACTCGCACGTCGCCCTCCGCGAGATGCTGGCCGTGAACGAGTGGCTCGCCAGCGACCTCCTGCTGCACAGCATGCACGACCACCCCCAGCACAACGCCCCCGTGCTGGCAGGCATGTGGGGGGCCAAGCGGGGGGCGTTCGGCCCCAAGTTCTCGATGGAGGCCTATCTCAGCGGCCAGTGGTCCAAGTGGGCGACTTCGCGAAACAACACCTCGTGCGCCCACGAAGACCAGGACGTCCTCGAGAAGCTGTGGTACAACGAGGCGGGGCGCCTGGTGGCGCTGACGCACACGTCCGAGAGGAAGCTGTGCTACCACTCGAAGGAGTGCCGCAACTTCCCCATGAGCGCACGGACCCCCGATGCCTTCGTCGGCAACGCCCACAAGGAGCCGCAGCCCGGCGGTCACTACGAGTGCACGAGCACGTGCAAGTGGGAGTCCCGCGTGGCCCAGAAGAACGAGTCTGAGTGGTGAGGCCGGCGCTCGGCATAGCAGGGCCTCCCGCAGTGAGTGGCCGGCAGCACAACAGAGGTACTTAATGGCCCTGTTTCGATGGCTCGTGGGCTGTTGCGGAGTGTTTGGTTTGAAAACGAGCCAAGGCCCCCGAAGCGCGGGTCCAAGTGGTGTGGCTCGGCGGGGTGAGTGGCCAACAGCGCCATAAAGGCACCTAGTGGACCCAAGGGTGCTTGGTTTGCACGAACGAGCAGGTTGATCGTATTGGGCTATTCAACCGCTGCAGTAGTCCCTTTACGCAGAGAGGGGTGGGAGCCGGGGGGGGGAGGACGTCTTAGATGGTCGTGACGTCGTGGTGGCCGCTCTCGCGCCTGCCCGCATCGGTGATCTGGATGAACTCGGAGTTGCGCTGCAGGTCCTCGATGGTGCAGCCGCCGCAGTACGACACGCCGCTGGCCACGCCGCCGACAAACTGCCTGACGATGCCGCCGACGGGGCCACGGTACGGAACCACGGCCTCGACGCCCTCGGGGATGAGGTCGAACACGTCCCCGCGCTGGCCCGCGTGCTCGCGGCGCGAGATGGCCGCGCCGTAGCCCGCCATGCCGCGCAGGACCTTGACCTTCTTGCCGTCCTTGACGAGCACCTGCCCGGGGCTCTCGTCCGTGCCCGCCAGCGACGACCCGAGCATCACGGTGCTCGCGCCCGCGGCCAGCGCCTTGGTGATCTCGCCGCTCGTGCGGATGCCACCGTCGGCGATGACGGGGATGCCCGACTTGGCCGCCTCGCGGGCGCACTCGAGCACCGCCGTCAGCTGCGGCACGCCGCAGCCCGTCACGATGCGCGTCGTGCAGATCGAGCCGGGCCCGACGCCGACCTTGATGCCGTCGGCGCCCGCGGCGATGAGGTCGCGCGCGCCCTCGGCGGTGGCGACGTTGCCCGCGATGATGTCGATGGTGCTGGGCACGACCTCGCGCAGCTTGCGCAGCTGGTTGATGCACAGCGTGCTGTGGCCGTGCGCGATGTCGATGACGAGCACGTCGGCGCCGGCCTTGACGAGGGCCTGGGCGCGCTCGAGGTCCTCCTCCTTGACGCCGACGGCGGCGGCGACGAGCAGGCGGCCCCTGGAGTCGACCGAGGCGTGCGGGCGCTGCAGGTGGTTCAGGATGTCCTTGGCCGTGATCAGCCCGCAGAGGTGGTTCTGCTCGTCGACCAGCGGCAGCTTCTCGACCTTGTGCTCCTGGAAGAGCTTGCGCGCCTCCTCCAGCGTCACGTTCGGGCCCGCCACCTGCGCACACACACGTGCAGGGGGAAGACAGTGAGATTGATGTTCACTGAATTCTGGGAATATTCCGTCAGTATTCCCCGACTTCCCCCCGAGAGAAAGTCTCTGTGTGTTCGGCGTGTTTCTTATCGTGTCTCGGTCGGTTACGCACAACAAGCTTCGAGCGCGGAGTCATGACCTCCGAGACGAGCGACTCCGGGGCCGGCGTGAACCTCATGTCGCGGTTGGTCACGATGCCCAGCAGGTGCTTCTCGCCGTCAGCGACGAGGATGCTCTTGACGCCGAGGTTCGACTGCGCACCGTGTTTTGCCGCGTCAGTGCGTCACAACAAAAGGTGCACAGAGCAAGCGCGTGGGGGATCGAGGGATCAGAGCTATTTCGGCGACGGAGCAGGCGATTCGGACCTTGAGCTTCTCGAGGTGGGCGAGCGTGGTGTCGGGCGTGCAGGTGTAGGGGTCGTCGATCTTGAACGACTCGGCGCGCTTGACGCGGGCCACCATCTCGGCCTGCTCCTCGATCGAGAGGAACCGGTGGATGACGCCGATGCCGCCGTTCTGGGCCATCGCGATCGCCATGGGCGCCTCGGTCACCGTGTCCATGTTCGAGCTGATGATCGGGTTGTTGATCCAGACGTTGCGCGAGAGCCTCGTCCGCAGCGAGATGTCCTTGCGGCTGCCGGTGGGAAAAAAACGACGCAAGCACCGTTGAGGGCAACGCTTCTGTGGTCGGGGAAGCGGTGGTCTGGAAAGGGGAGGAGTGGAGTCTGGGGGGTCGGGGGCGCACGTGGTGACGGAGCTGCGCTTGGGGACGAGCAGCACGTCGTCGAACGTGAGCCCCACGCGAATCGGCCCCTGCTGGTTCGCCATGCCGCCGGGGTGTTGCTGACGCCTTGTGTGTTTTTCTGCCGGAGCAGACGAAAATTAAACAAAAGCGGTGCGCCAGGATATCTTGTTCTGACGTCGGCGAGGCGTAGCGTAGATTTATTGCGCGGCGCGCGCGGGAAAAAAGGTGCACAAAAACCCGCCGCCGAGCGACAGGAGAGGGAGAAAAAAGCCATGACGGCGTCGCAGAGCCGCGCAAAAGTTGCATACTCTGCGCGGACACTTATCAAGTGTGTGTGCCTTGCGTCATTTGTCGCCTCGCTCTTCTACGTCCCCGCGAGCCTCTGGACCCGTCCGTTCCCTCTTCTCCCCCTTCCCTCTCTCTACCCCCAAAGCTCCCCCCACGACACCTGGGAGCCTCCCTCGCACGCCGTGTCTGACGTGACTTGCGCGGGCTGGGGGCGTGTCCTGGGGGACAGGGCAATGGCTGCTGAGTGCGGTGCAGATTACGCAGGCGGCGCTGTGCGTCTTCGCGATGCTCGTGTGCGGCGGCAGCGCGCTGCGCGTGGTGCCCGAGGCCCTCTGCGCCGTCGTCTCGGTGCTGCCCGTGCTGGTGCCCTACGGGCCGGGCACGCCCGTGGGTGCAGCCGTCGGCTTCCTGTCGGACCAGCTCGGCGGCCGCAGACCCCCAGTTAACGTCATCACTTGCCTCTGCAACGCAGTGGTGCACACACTTCACCTTCTCCCTGGGTGTCTTCCCCCCTTTTCCCATCCCCTTTCCCCTTCGCCCGGGGATCTCACCCGCCGCTGCTGCTGCCAGTGCTTCTTCGTGTCGAGGAGGATCGGCAAGGTGTGGCTGCGCGTGGCCAAGCCGAGGAGCATACCGCGGCCCGCAGAGCCCGCAGACGGCGACGACCTCGACGAGAAGCTGATTTCATACATCTCGCAGCTGTCCATAGGGGACACCCCCACCCCCACCCCCGGCCACGCGCAGCGAAAGCTGCGCAAGCACTAAGAGTGACACGAATGCGGCGGCTACTGGTTTTTTTTTCTTTTGTTCACGAGAGGCCTGCTGTGTTGCTTTGCTTGCTCCTTATCGGTGCTGCTTTCTTCCACTTGCGCGGCTGTTCAAGCCATCTGGTTCCTCGCCGCACGCCTCTTCGCCGCGGCCTCCTCCTGCCTGCACCACACGCAACGCGTCGGTGTGAGTCCGTGCAGCTCCTCGCTGAATACAGCAGCAGCAACAGCAGCAAACACCCGGAAAGAGGGAGGGAAGGGGAGAGGGAGCAGTCTGCTCACTTCCTGAGCTCCTCCTCGAGCTCCTTCTTGCGCTGCTCGCGCTCGGCCCTGCGGCGCGCCAGCTCCTCCTCCCACTCCCCGTCGTGGGCCGCCGGCGTCGCGGCAGCGCAGTCGTCCGCGCGCCGCGCCACGCTCGGCGACGACGTGCTTGCCGGCGAGTCGGGCGACGTCAGCCTCTCGGTCAGCGGGGCGCTGGGCATGTCCCCGTCCGTGCGCCTGCGGGGAGGGCAAAACGGACTTCAGTGCTGACGCGCGCGACGCACACACAACGCACGACTTCTGGCGCATGTGGCGCCTGCGGGAGGACTCCTCGCGCTCGAGGCGGGCCTTCTCGAGCTCCTCCTCCATCTGCTTCCTGCGCTCCTCGCGCGCGCGGCGGCGCTCCTCGAGCTGCTCCTGCATCTTGCGGTCCTCCTCCTCGGCCTCCTTCTTCCTGCGCGCCCTCTCGGCCTCGTCGGCCTCGCGCTTGGCCCTCAGGCGCTCCTCCTCGGCCGCGAGCTCGGCCTCGGCCTTCTTCCTCTCCTCCTCGCGCTGCCGCTCGGCCTCCTCGCGCCGCTTGCGCTCGGCCTCCTCCTCGGCCTCGCGCTGCTGCCGCGCCTCCTCCTCCTTGCGCCTGCGCTCCTCGCGGCGCGCCTCGGCCTGCCGCTGCGCCTCGGCCTCCTCCTCCGCCAGCCGCCTGCGCCGCTCCTCCTCGCGCTGCCTGCGCTCCTCGGCCGCGCGCGCCTCCTCCGCGGCCGCCTGCTCCTGCTGGCGCTTGAGGCGCTCCGCCTCCTCGGCTGCGCGGCGCGTGCGCTCCTCGGCCTCCTGGGCCTCCTGGGCCGCCCGGCGCTCCTCCTCGGCGAGCTTCTCGCGCTGCACGCGCAGCTCCTCGGCCTGCGCGGCGAGCCTGCGCTGCTGCTCGGC
>CACRSC010000084.1:499193-532102 GCA_902651635.1 Mastigamoeba balamuthi
CCCCGACTCGGGGCCCGTGCCCCCCCTCCCCCTTCGTCCCGCCGCCCCCTCCCCCCCCGCCCCCGCCTGGCTGCAGTTATTGAGTGGGAGGTGTGTGTGTGTTGTCGCCCACACCTCTCTTGTCACGTAACTTCCACTTCGCCTGAAAGATTCTCTCGCTTCGCCTCAACGCTACGACCGCAACACCACCCTGTGGGCATAGTTGATTTTTAAGGAATCACCGCTGGCAGTGTCCTGTGGTCCCGCCGCCGCCAAGCGCTTGCGCGCCGTCGCATTTACTCAACCCCCCAGCGCCGGTGTGGGGGTCAATTCGGATATTTCCCTGGTTCGTGGAAATCAGTGGGCGATGAATCTTGCTTGCTGCCTCGCCGCCCTCGTTGGCCCCCCACTGCCCGCGTTGCCCCCTCGCCACGCCCGGAGCGTTCTGTTGGCCACGGCGCTGCTCCGCGGCACAGGGGGATGCTCTCAATCGCGCCGCAGCGTTGTGGCCACCGTGGGCGCGATGTGGTGGTCGTTGTCGGGCGCTCTTTGTACTTCGCCCGAGCACTTCGGACAACGGGCCGATGACAACGAAAACGAACGCCAGCGTTCGAACACGAGCGGCGGCCAGGAGGGGCCCTGGGGCACGACTCGGGGGCGACCACCGCCGCCGGGGGAGGTCGCCGCCCTGGGTAGGGCTGGCAGCCGTGGCGTGGGAGTTGCCGAGGTCGGTCTCATTCTCGACTCCTCCCCAGTTTCGCTCTGTTAATATCCACGGAAACAGGAAAGTGTATGCATCCTTTCGGGAAGCGACTCAGAAATGCGTTAACAACGCTCTGCCCGAGCGAGAGCATTGCATAACATAAAAAGCAGAGCCAGTGAAACACGTGCGCCCCCGTGCGTGCTTTGCCGTTGCGATGGGATCGTCGTCCTCGCGGGTCCGGATCGTGGAGGTGTCGGCGGCTGCCCCGCTCAGTCCGCTGGCCTCGTCTGCCATCGACGACATACTGTTCGACCTCCTGATGCTCGGCGTCCACGTGGTAGTGGAGGAACGGCCGGTCGAGATGCCCGTGCTCTCTGCACAGCGAGACCTGTGCCCCACTGAGCAGTGCTTGTGCGAGCCCGAGCGTATGAGCTGCTGACTGCGCTGCAGCCACCACGGAGCCCAGCCCACCCAGTGTATAGTATGAGAGATCGGACAAATAATTTTGCGATACAGCACACTTGATGCTGGATAAGCGCAAGTTTGTTACACCAAATCTGAGCTCAGTAAGATACCCAGATGACGGTATAAATGTTATGCAAAAGTGAAAAATGTACTTCTGGTCTTCAGAAAAAACCAGTAGCTGTAGATAGTACAAGTTTTTTCTGAGGGCCAAAACTTCCTTCTGCTTCTTGTTATGAGTTTATTTTCTTGCAAATAGTGATACATATGCGAATCTTAGTATAGTCCTTTGAAGTATCAGTATGACTGGCAGTAATGTTGCAACAATTTGACTAATATATTTAATACATGTTTTAGCTTTATAGTGGAATTCAATACAGTAAAGAATGTATCTCTTTAGCAAAACTGATAGCTAAAGCAATCATGCAGGATCTGTTCTTGTTATCACAAAATTCAGATAAATATAATTATAATATAAAAGCAACATTCAAATAATACACTAATAGCTCAGTATTTGCAAAGAGAGAGAAAAAGTGATTAATTAGTTCTACATTGCTCTTAGAGCAGCATAATAGAGAAAAAGACCCCTGAAAAACTATATCTGAACTATTATTACTCAGGAAAACCCTTCAACTCTGCTTATTAGAAGTTAAATATTAATTAAATAATCATCAGCATATCAATTTTATTATGTTCTCTATAGTAACCTGGTTCTTCAAGAACATTATCTCATATGTATTATTTTTCAATTAATATTTAAACACAACTGCAGAAATACCATTCCTGTAATAAATTATATCATATCATTCTTTAATTGGTACATAAATAAAATGTAAGCAAATAATACAATCTTACTATTTTATTCAATTAGTTTTTAATCAAACAGATAAGTGAAACAGAAACAGCAGAGACTCCAATCTCATAACTCTCACCACGCAGTCTGGGGTGAATTGCATCAGACCTTAAGAAGCAGGAATTCAACTTGGTATGATACAGTTAAATTCACTACAGATAACTTTACTTATTTTTCAAAATCATGAATATCATTATGTTCTATGTATTTCTTAGATAATGCTCTTATCTAGTATAAAGTATATGTTTAATTTCTGGACTACATGCTGATCAAGAAAGACATTTGATGTTATTTTTCTGACTGTTGCTCTTTGTATGTTTTTCTAGTCTGTTTACTATTATTATCCTCTGCCAGAAGTAGCTTGTTTTATGAAGTTCAGTCAGATTGTTTACAATCAGCAGCATGTTTAGCATCTTCATAAGTACAACCTTAAAACAGGAAACTTCTGAGTATCTTTAACTACATTAGTTTCATGAAACTGCAGGAATCAAGTTGCATGATTTGTCATCTTCAAGATTCCAAACTGTATTGTAAATTCCAAGTGGTATCACTTTGACTGTATGGTTCAGGCATCAAGCACGTGAAAGTACAGAATTCAGTCTCTGCAGAATACAATCAAGAAGGAATTTATCTGCATTAATACAAGAAAATATTAAAAGCTATGGAAGACCAGAGCACATACACTAAAGTCATTATGAATTTTATGGCCACCTTCAAGTTTTCTCAGATTGCAGAGAGTATCAGGAATTACTTCTTCTACATTGACGAACCTGTAGGCATGATGAAATGAAAAAAATCACAGGTCACTTGTATGAAGTACATGGCAGACCTGCACAGATACTAGTCCTGCCAGCACAGTTCCACAAAGACATAATTCTGTACAGCTTTACAATTTCTGCCTATTTGTTCTGTTTTCTCGTTAAATTTGTCTCATGCATGAGCCCTGTCAGTATTTCCCCAAACATTGTATCTCTCTTTGCAATTCACACAGCAGGGTGTTACCAGTACATTTCGTGGACAGCCCACCTGTTTTTCTTCTGCGCTCCAAGGATATCCCAACAGAACAGAAATGGCAAATCCAGCAGTCGGTGTATATCACTACTTGTTGGCCTGTCTTGCGTCACACAGCTTGGCGAATGGGAGAGATCGCCCCATTTATTTGCACGACGGAGATGCGGGAAGTGGATTTGTTTAAGCCAATAAGCGAGAAGAGAGGAAGAAGAGAAGAGTGTAGAGATTTAGACATGGCGAAGTGAAAAGGGGAGTCGGCTGAAGGGCAGAGGAAGGGTGGGGGGTACGCAAGCAGGCGCGAGGAGGGGCGTTGTGCCCAGGGGGCACGTGGCCCCCGCTCGTCCCCGTCGGACCCTCCCTCTGGCCAGACCCCGACAATTTGTTTGCTCACAGTGAGCGAGCAAAGCAGATGGATGGGGGGAAGGGGGTGGTGGACGTGGGGGCTGTGGCTCGGGCGCTTTTTGAGAGGCTCTTGTTTGTCGCACGAGTGGATATAAAATCTCCGGTGTGTCTGCCATGGGCCTGCCCAGCACCCCCTGCCCACCCCCCGGACCAAAGGGAAAACACAGAGGAGGGGAGGAGGGGATGGCAGGCAGGCAGGCAGGCAGGCAGCGGCCAGAGAGAGCTACGGGCAGCGGGCGGGGGCGCAGCTCCTAGAACACAGGGAACGAGAGGCGAGAGGTGGGGGGCGACAGCTGGAGCAGGCCCATGTGCACCGACGCCACGTCGACGTCGTCGTCCTGCCCGCCGTGCGCCGCCGCGCCCCCTCTGATGGCCATCGCCGGCGACGTCGCCACCACCTGCTCGCGTTGGCGCCCCACCGCGTCGCGCTCAAAGTTGCGGTTCCTCGCCAGCGGGTTCTGCGAGCGGTCGATCAGCGCCGGCGCCGTGAAGAACTCGATGGGCGCCGGCGACACAGACGACTCGACGCGCGGCATCGCCACCTCCCTGCGCGCCATCGTGCGCTCCGGCCCCGGGCTCGATATGCGCTCGTCGCTGCTCCCCGCCGCCGCCTCGGCGCACGGCGGGCCCTGCGGCTCCCCCGAGTCGTCCGCGCACGACGCCGCGCGGCCCGGCGGCGCGGGCGAGTAGTAGGGCGCCTGCACGTCGGCCTCGTGGTGGAAAATATCCAGCAGCTCCTCGTCCAGCGCCACGCTGAACGCTCGCGGCGGCGCCATCGGCACCACCGGCACGCGCCTGCTCGCCGCCCGGCCCCTGACCACGCGCGTCACGGCCGGCGGTCTGCCCCGCGCGAGCGCGCGCGCGTTCTTTGAGTATTTTTGTGCATTAAAGTAAAATATTTCATCGAGCAGAGGAAAAAGGTAGGAAAAAGAAACCCCGGCGCGCGCACGCGCGGAGGGCTGCCGCCCGGGGGGGTTGGCCGGCAGCGGGAAAAAAGATATCGCGCCCGGCGATATCTCCGGCGCGAGGGGAAAAAGAGGGGATATCGGGGGGCCGCGGAGGACGGGCGGGGGGCGGCAAGAGGAGCGCGCGGAGAGGCGGACCGGCGGTCGACGACATTGAAGGCGCGCAGGGGCTTGGGGTGCACGACCTGCGGCGCGGTGTCGAACATCATCGCGGGTGGTTGGCCTGTACGGTGTATGCGGGTGTAGTTTCCGGCGCGCCGCGCGGTATTTTAGGGAGGGGATGCGCGAGTGATCGGCGGTTTCTAAGGGGTGCGCTAGCGCGGGTTTGTGTGTGTGGGTTTTTGATCCCCCGGGGGGCTTTCTTTTTTTTAAATCGGGGAATGAACGAAAATCTTCTGGTGGGGGAAAAGACAAAATATCGCACGTGCGGGGTCTGCCGTCTTCCTCGGGGTCAGGGGCCTGCTGCGGCCGTACGGGTGGTAGTGCACCTGCGGTGTCTCCAGTCTGGGCTGTGGGTGCGCGGGGCGAGGCTGTCCCGTGTGCTGTGCGTGGTCTGGGGTGGTCCTGGTGCACGCGCGCGTGTTCCGCAGGTGCCGGGGTTGAAATGGGGGCCTGAATTATAACTGTATCGTTAATAAACCGACGGATCGGCCAAATCTGAAATCGACGCAATACCCTACCGGTCGCGGGGGGTGCACCGGAATGCGTTCTACCGCTCAGCCCAGCCCCGTGGGGGTGGGCTGCCGGGAAGCGACCCCGAAGAGGAATCGCCCGAAAGATCCGCGTATCCGCCCTGCACCGACGAACTCGCCTCGTTCCCACACAAAGACCCCCACCGTTCAGAGAACCTGCTCAGACACCCCTCCTCATGCTCTTCGGGTCAAGCCGGGTCCTGTGCCAGCCCCACACCACCCGAGCCTGATTTTCCGGTAGATTTCCCTGTATCGCTGCCTGGGTCCCCGAACGTTTCAAACGTTGAACGCACCAACGCCGTCATCGTCTCGTCTCCCACACACCGCCAGAAAATCCAGGGATGCCCATCAAGCCGCTGCTCTCGTGGGAGCAGGACGACGAGTACGTCGTCGTGAAGCTCGCGATGGCGGGCGTCACGCGGCCGTCGCTGTCGCTCGAGGCCACGCCCACGCACGTGCGGGTCGCCTGCCGCCCGTACCTCGTGGTGCTCGACCTCTGGGCCCCCGTCGACGACCTCGCCAGCGCTGCCGAGATCCACCCCGGCTCCCTCGTGCTCCGCCTGCGCAAGTCGGCCCCGCGCCTCGCGTGGCCGGCCCTCGAGGTCGCGGGCCTCGACGCGGGGCAGCTGCGGGCCCGCCGGGCAGGTGCGGACGAGGCCGTGCGGCGCAGGCGGGACGAGCAGGCGCACGCTCAGCGAGAGGCGAAGTTCGAGGCCGAGCACGACGCCACCCGCAGGCGCGTGGAGGCCGAGTCCCGCGAGCGCGAGAGCGCCGAGCGCGCCAAGGACCAGGCCATCGCGGGCGTGGTGTCCGCCGGGCTCTCTGAGCTCCGCGGAGGCTGCGAAGGGGCCGGAGGCGCGGCAGCAGCGGCGCCAGCAGACGAGACGGGGAGGGGATGGAGGACGAGGAGGCACCGCCGAGGGAGCCGCAGCGCGTGGTCTTCGAGCTCAGCTCGCGGCCGAGGGACACCATGCCGCTGCGCGAGGGCGGGGGCGAGCAGCCGGGAGCGGCAGCAGCGAGCGAGCGCAAGAGGGCCGCGTCGGAGCTCAAGGCTCGAGGGGACGCGTGCTTCCACGCGGGAGAATTCGCCGACGCCGTCGACTTCTATTCGGCGGCCATCGACATCGCCCCGGACTCGCCGTTACGACCACGACGACGATGGCCCCGCTTTCTCAACGATGCCGCTCGTGCAGGGAGCTGTTCTCGTGGTTCTCGAACAGGGCGGCCGCCGAGCTCGCGAGCGGGTCGCTGGAGAAGTGCGTGGAGGACAGCGCGAAGGCCCTGGAGCTGATGTCGGCCAAGGGAGTGGGAGCGGGGCAGTCCCGCGCCAGGGCACTGGCGAGGAGGGGCGCCGCGCTCGGATCGCTGGGGCGCATTCAGGAGGCTCTGGCAGACTACGAGGAAGCCGTGCGAGCTACGCCGGGAAACCGCGAGCTCGAGGCCGATGCGGCACGCCTTCGGGCTCTACTGCCGCCTCAGTGACATGCTCTGTTGGCACCCTTTGCCTCTCTCTCTGTCCCCGACCTCCCTCCAATTCGATAACCGGAATTCATTGTTCTCAGACAGTTGATGATCGCGCAGGATTCCTCTGAGAAAAAGAACCCATACCAAAAAAGTAAACCATAAGCGGCAGTGCGAGACGCATACCTATGAATAGGCTCTCAGGCGGCGCGGCTCCTGGCATCGTCGTCGGCGTCTCGTGCCGCTGGTGCCGGCGGGCGTTTGACGACGGGGCCACCCTCGAAGCGCACGAGCACCGCTGCAGCCGACGTCCTCACGGGCCTCCAGCCCGCCTGAGCCCCATGTACCCCAGGCGCTCGTCCATGCCGGCTATCGGGCTGGCCCCTTCGGTGGCCCCCATCATCCGCAGGTCGTCGCTCTCGCTTGCTCCCGTGGCACTGGACTCGTACATCGTGATGCACGGTGCCCCGGCGGACGCCATCATGCGCGTGGACGGCGTCGTGGTGCCGTCGACGACAGGGCGGGACTACCGCGGGCTGAGCCATGTGCCGCAGGGCGAGCACGCAATCATCGTCCAGACAGCCGAGGCCGAGGTCCAGTGCTCGCTGCGGGTGTCCATAGCCCGCGGGGCGGTGTCTGTGGTTCGCTGGGAACCCACGGGCAATGCACTGTCCGAGGACCGCGAAGGACACGCGCGATGGGCACGAATGGCCATCGGCGGCGAGCTCGACGATGCAATGGTATCGTACCCGCGCAAGGCCGCCGCAGAGATCGCAGACTCGACTGCAGGACTGACGACGACCTCCTTCGGGGAGCGCGACGTCGCGAGGCTGCGCAAGGCGTTCGAGGCGCTGTCTGGAGCGCCGAACGAACGGGCTGCGGAGGCATACGCAGCTGCGCTGCAGGCAAACACGGTCTCCACAGCAGAGATGGCTGCTCATCCGCAGTACTTTGCGGGAATCGCCGAAGTCGTGTCCGAGCAGCTCAAGAGGTTTCCCGACATGCGCCGTATGGATGGCTGTCGGCGGTGGCTCGAATCTCTGCGGGTTCGTTTCTGCTTCCTACTTGTATTCAGACCATAGGCTCAGTCAGCATTCATATCCCACCCAGGACGGACTGCTCGTTATGATCAACCACCCCACGCTAGTTCAGGCCGGCGGGAATCTTGCAGTTGAACTCTCCGCGTCAGACTGAGTAAATTGGTGGGCACCAAGGGCATCTTCCACCGTTTGCACAAAGTGGTCTCTGTGTTAAACAAATCTTGCATGTCTGAGGTGCAGAGGGTGCCCGCATGGACTTTGAAGGGGTCGATTCCAATGCGTCACCTGTGGAGGAGGTACGCAAGGGCATTCACAGCGCGTCCATCGCTCCCTTTATAGGTCAAGGCCGTCTACTTGGCCTTGTTGTTGATGGCGGCGTGGGCAGCGGCCAGGCGAGCAACGGGGATGCGGAAGGCCGAGCACGAGACGTAGGTAAGGCCGATGATGTGGCACCACTCGATCGAGCTGGGCTCACCGCCGTGCTCTCCGCAGATGCCGACCTTGAGGTTGGGGCGCGTGGCGCGGCCCTCCTTGACGGCAATGTCCATGACGCGGCCGACGCCGTCGCGGTCGAGGATCTCGAAGGGGTTGGCGGGCAGGATCTTGTTCTCGACGTACTTGGGGATGAACTTCTGCTCGACATCCTCGCGCGAGTACGAGAAGGTGCCCTGGGTCAGGTCGTTCGTGCCGAACGAGAAGAACTCGCTGAGCGTCGCCAGCTTGCCGGCAGTGAGGGCCGCGCGGACGCACTCGACCATGCTGCCGTACATGAAGGGCACCCTGACGCCGTGCTCGGCCTCGACCTGCGAGACGACGGGGTCGATGACCCTCTCCTTGATGAACTGCAGCTCGCGCAGCTCCGTGACGTTGGGCAGCATGATCTCGACGTGGAAGTCAACCTTCTCCTTGGTGAGGATGGCGCCGGCCTCCATCACGGCGCGGATCTGCATCTCGTAGATCTCGGGGTTGGTGATGCCCAGGCGGATGCCGCGGTGGCCAATCATGGGGTTGACCTCCATCAGCTCCTTGACCTTGTGCAGGATCTTCTCCTTGGGGGCAATCTCCGCGGCAGACGCGCCCTTGAGCTTCATCTCGTAGATCTCGCGCAGCACAACCTCGAGGCTGGGGAGGAACTCGTGCAGCGGCGGGTCCAGCAGGCGGACGGTGACCGGCAGCGGGGCCATCACGCGGAGGATGTCGACAAAGTCCTGGCGCTGCAGGACGAGCAGCTTGTTGAGGTGCCTCTTGCGCTCCTCGAGCGTGTCCGACATGATCATGTCGACCACAATGGGCAGGCGGTCGACGGCGTTGAACATGCGCTCAGTGCGCACCAGCCCGATGCCCTGCGCGCCGAACTCGCGGGCCTTCTTGGCGCCCTCGGGGGTGTCGGCGTTGGCGCGGACCTGGAGGCGGCGGAAGCTGTCGGCCCACTCGAGGATCTTGCTGAAGTTGCCGCTCACGCCGGGGTCCACCAGAGGCGCGGCACCCTCGTACACGTTGCCGCTGGTGCCGTCGATCGTGATGATGTCGCCCTCGTGCAGCGTCTTGTCGCCGATGTGCGCGAGCTTCGCGTGGACGTCGACCTGGATGTCCTCGGCGCCCGACACGCACGGCTTGCCCATGCCGCGGGCAACGACGGCGGCGTGCGACGTCTTGCCTCCGCGGCTCGTGAGGATGCCCTGGGCCACGAAGAAGCCGTGGATGTCCTCGGGCTTGGTCTCCTCGCGGACGAGGATGACCTTCTTGCCGGCCTTGGCGTGGGCGACAGCGTCGTCGGCGTCGAAGACGGCCTCGCCGACGGCGGCTCCGGGCGAGGCGTTGAGGCCCTTGGCGAGGGCGTGGCCCTTCCACTTGGGGTCGATGCCCTTGTGCAGCAGCTGGTCGACCATGTCGGGCTTGAGGCGGAGGACGGCCTGCTCCTTGGTGATGAGGCCCTGCTCGACCATCTCGACGCTCGTGCGGACCGTGGCCGTGGCGTTCATCTTGCCGTTGCGCGTCTGGAGCATGTAGAGCTTGCCCTTCTCGATCGTGAACTCAAAGTCCTGGACCTCCTTGAAGTAGCCCTCGAGCTTGGCGCGGATGTCCTCGAGCTGCTTGTAGGTCCCGGGCAGGTCGGGGTCGTGCTCCATGTCGCGGATGGTCTTGGGCGTGCGGATGCCGGCGACGACATCCTCGCCCTGGGCGTTGGTCAGGTACTCGCCGAAGAAGACGTTCTCGCCGGTGCCCGGGTCGCGCGTGAAGGCCACGCCCGTCGCCGAGTCGTTGCCCATGTTGCCGTAGACCATCGCCACGACGTTGACCGCGGTGCCGTCGGCCATCTCGGGAGTGATCTTGAACTCCCTGCGGTAGTCCACCGCACGACGGCCCATCCACGAGCCGAACACGGCGCGGATCGAGGTCTCCAGCTGCACGTACGGGTCGCGGGGGAACGGGGCACCGGTCGCCTTCTCCGTGATGGCGATGAACTCCTTCGAGAGCTGCTCGAGGTCCGCGGCCGTGAGATCCGTGTCGAGCTTCACGCCCCTGGTCTTCTTCAGCGTCTCCATCGACTTGCCGTAGAGCTCGTCGTCGACGTTGAGCGCGATCTTGCCGAACAGCGAGATGAAGCGGCGGTACGAGTCCCACGCGAAGCGGTCGTTCTTCGTCTGCGCGGCGATGCCCTTGACCGTGTCCTCGTTCAGGCCCAGGTTGAGGATCGTGTCCATCATGCCGGGCATCGACATGGCGGCTCCCGAGCTGGATATTCAGATTCCCACGGCGAATCAGCGTCATTAGAATCTCGCAGCGGAGAAAAAGGAAAAAGAGATAGAGAGGGAAAAGCGGGGGTTTTCAACAACGGCGCCCCCGGATGTGTTGTCACGGGTCGGGGGCCCGCGAGGGCGGGGACTGCGGGCGGGCGTACCGGACGGAGACCAGCAGGGGGTTCGCCGACGAGCCGAACTTGCGGCCGGCCTTGTGCTCGACGTACTCCATCTGCTTGTGGACCTCGGCGAGCAGCTCGGGCTTGAGCGTCTTGTTGTTCACGTAGAACTGCTTGCACTGCTCCGTCGTGATCGTGAAGCCTGCGCGCGCCCGCCCGCACGTTAGTCCGCAGCCCCCATTTGTGTCCCCCCTGCGAAATGGCCTCTAATTCTCCGGGAAATGTGCCACGCAACAACCGACCCCCCACCGCCACGAGAAAAAGTGACCAGAGCCCCGCGGCGAGGCTCCGGGGGCTCTGCGGACCGCTCCGCAGACGCCCTCGGCGAGAATTGCGGGCCCGAGAACTGAACGAGGGGAGGGGGGCGCGCTCGCACCCGGGGGAACGGGGAGGCCGATCTGGGTCATCTGGCAGAGGCCGGCGCCCTTGCCGCCGAGCAGCTTCTTGTTCTTGCCGTCGCCGTTCTCGAAGGTGTAGGTGGCGTGGAGGGTCGCCATGGGTTCAGAGGTGTCCGCGCTGTGGGGATTTGCTTTGTTCTGTGGCTGAACAATAAGAAAATGAGCCCTCCGGTCGCGAGCGGGGGTGACGTTGACACGCCTCTGACATCAGCAGAGGATTTTTCGGTGCTCCCTTCTCGTGAATTTCTCTCTTTCTTAAGTTTTTCGCTGATTTCGCCGCTGCCGTCCACGCGTCACGTGGTGCTCCCCACACACATAGACAACCGAGGCGTGTCGTTTATAGTGCCCTTTCGACCGCGGGCTTTGGTCCGCGGCCGCGCGTGCTGTTGCCGACACTTGGGGGGGCTCCCATTGAATCATCAGTAAAATCACACTGTGTTTAGCGCCAGGCATCCGCCCCGCCCCGGCGACCCCTCGCCCGCCCGCGCGCACGAAAAGAAGCCCACCGAGGGGGTAGTCTCCGTTTTCGCGATAGAAGACCCGCCGCTGAGCCGCTCACTCCCTCGTCGCCCCCTCCCCCGCATCGCCCGCGCGCGCCCGCCGCCCCGCCAGCTCTGCGCGCACCAAAAATATGTCATCGTCGCCCACTTCGAAGCGGTCCGCGCCCGGCAGCACGGCCCCGAGTGGTCCGTTGAGCTTGCACCCACTCCCGTCTATTGATGGTCTGCAGCGGTGCCTTTCCGTGCCGTGTCGCTTTGCGTCCACATTTCCCGCCTTCATTGCATTCCGCCATCGCTGCTTCCCTATTTGTTGCTCCCTCGTTGGGGCCAGAATGGGCGTGTCTTCGATGCCCGGGCGTCCGAGCGCCCGGGCCTGTGCCAGCGCTCGACTGACCGTGGTGGGCGTCGTTCTGGCAGAGAATGCGGAGAGCGGCAATCGTGCTGAGCGGAAGGAAGAATGCGCTCAGGAGAAGCAGACACCGAAGAAGACCGAGCAGGAGATCAGGGACGAGCAGCGGCGGGCACAGATAGAGGCCCAGAAGGCGCGCAGCAACCCGTACAAGAGCCTCCTCGGCAGGAAGCGCCCGAAGGTCCGCGGACACGAGGGGGGGCCCCCCTCGTCGGGGCATTCGATTCCTGGCAAACGTTTGTTGAGCGTCGTCTCACGTTCTCTCGCTTCGATCAGGACGAGGGGGCCAAGAAGGACCAGGGGCAGCCCGAGCTGAAGAAGGCGCGTAGCGAGGGCACCGAGGGGCACGCGACACTCGACCCGTACTGTTTCCCCGATTCCTCGACTTCCCTCTCTGTCGCCCCCCCACTCTTCACCCCCCAATTCCTGCCCGCGGATTCGCTTTAACTCTCGAGATGCCGCCCTCTCCCGGCGTTCCGCCCGCCCGGGGACCTCTTCCGGTACACGTCCCTCGTGTCCTCCCGCGACGTCGCGCTGCTGCCGCTGGACGTGGATGCGTGTGCGTGGGCTCGTCATCGAAACAACAACCAGAAACGCCAGCGCCTACCTCGAAGAGATGCGCAAGTTCAAGTCGCAGGACTGCGGCGAGCAGACGGAGCACGTCAGGCCGCTGGTCAAGTGACGCCGCCGTGCCGTGGCGCGCTGAGAGAGCGTGAGTGGCAGCCAGCACTACTCGCCGTCGTTGACCCATTCGAGGCCGCTTCTTCGATCCCCTTTTCCACCCGCACATCCAAAAGCACTCCCCCTCTGCAACAAGAATCGCTTCGAGCACAGCGTCGTGTGGTCCCCCGTTGCGCCGTGGCCGCCTGCGCGTGGGGGCTCGCCTGTCGGTACTGATCCGCCAGATTTTCCATATCTACGGCGGTGCCACAATGGCGGAACAATGTGTGGGCGGCGCTCTCCCCCTCTTCAGTCCGGGGCGCTAACCACCTCCCCGCAGTCACGACGGTGGCCCAGCTGAGGCCCGGGACCAAGGGGCACAACCTAGTAGTGCGCGTTGTCGCGGAGCTCGTCGAGGCGGCGCACGAGCGCGCGGACGGCAGCACTGTGCGCTGCGCCGAGGTGTCGGTCGCCGACAGCACCGCAAAGATCAACCTCACGCTCAGAAACAGTCCGCCGCGGCCCACGCCCTCGCTGGGCCCCACCGCTGCTCACTCTCGGAACGCCCGCCCGCGCAGGCCAGGTGGAGCTCGGCCACAAGGGCGAGGTGCTTGTGTTGAGGAACGCGCGCGTGGAGATGTTTCAGAAGGCGTGGCCGAGGCTCGTGGTTGACGAGTGGGGGTCGCTGGAGCGGGCGGCGCCAGAGAGGGCTGCCGCCCTGCGTGTCCCCGCTGACGGGCCCGCCGTGGACCTGTCGCTCACGGAGTTCCAACAATTGGAGGCATCGCACTAAACCCCCCGATACCCAGCACAAGTCCAGCTTCCTCTCATCCAGCCCTCGAGAGCGCAACCCATGCTACGAACAAAGGAGACTCCATCGCCACGAGGTGGCATACATTTCGTGTACCCTCGAGTGACGTGTTCCGATATCGGCGACGAATCTAGATATGCAATTTCTAATCATCCTCGCTAACCGATAACCGCCGGTCAACCAACCCGATGGTACCGAGAGCCCTGCCCTGTACCGTCGTCCCCCTGACTCACAGTCACTGCACGCAGTCTGCCAAGGTGTGCCACAAGTGCGGAGAGGCCATCGTGACTCCAGCCATCTGTGCGCTGGGCAAAGTGCGTACTGACCGCCCACGAGGCCGGGCCCGTCCACACACACTCACGCTGAGCTCCCCCTCTGCTCTCCTGATGCGCAGGCCTTCCACAACGAGCACTTCACGTGCGCCCAGTGCAACGCGCCGCTGTCCACCGAGCGCATCTGCGACGACGGCAGCGGCAACCCCATCTGCGTCTCGTGCGCCGAGCAGAAGACCCTCAAGCGGTGCGCCCGCTGCGCGCAGTTCATCCACGGGCGCCGCGTCACGGCGCTCGGGCGCGACTGGCACCCCGAGCACTTTGTGTGCAACACGTGCAACGCGCCCCTGGGCGAGACCTTCTTCGAGCACGGCGGGCAGCCCTACTGCGAGCAGGACCACCGCGCGCTCTCGGGCGCTTCGGGGCCCGCCGGAGTGCCGCACGGACCGCGCGCGGTGACCTGCGCTTCGTGCGGGCAGTTCATCGATCCGGGGACGCACTACACCGAGGCGCAGGTCAGAGCAGGCTCTGATGCAGTTCTGTTTCTCGCCTAACCGCATTTTCCGGTTTCCTTGCAGGGCAAGACGTGGCACAAGGAGCACTTTGTGTGCTCGGTCTGCGGGGTCGGCTTCAGTGGCGGGCAGTTCTTCGAGCAGGACGGCAAGCCCGTGTGCGCGGAGCACTACCAGCACAAGGGGACGGGCAAGGTGTGCGCCGAGTGCAACCAGGAGATCGGGGCCGGCGAGCACGTCGTGGCGCTGGGCAAGACGTTCCACCCCGAGCACTTCAAGTGCGCCGGATGCTCCACCGTGCTCGCGCCGGGGTTCTTCGAGTACAACTCGGCCGCGTACTGCCGCCCGTGCTTCGACAGCCTCCGTGGGAAGTAGCCCGAGGAGAGAGTGGGGGAAAAAGGGGAGATGCGAAGGGCGTTGGGTGTGGGGGAAAACGTAAGGGCATCTTACGTTACGCCGTGACATCACCACGGAATTGTAAGGAAAACCGCACCATTCTTAAACTCGGAACTCCGCCAAAACGCTCACCGTGTTTTCCGCCAACCGCGTATTTTGTTGAAGAGTAGTGGACCGGGCGAATCGTCGGCGGGGGTTCTCGCGGGGTGCGGAAGCGGCAGAACCGGAATCTCTTGCGATTTTTGACAGAAGGGAATAAATCCGTCATTAAATTTGGGCGCAGGCGTGCGGGCTCCTTCTCCACTCGCTCTGTGCACGTTTTCTCCCGCGCCGCGAGAAATGGGGTCCGGCTTGAGCCTGCCGCACCGCGTGACGGACGAAGGCGAGGGCGACCCGCGCTCGCAGACCAAGCACTGCTCGTTCCGGCGGCACCACTCGGCGTCGGTGTCGCCGCGCGTGGCGCACCGCTCGGTGAGCCAGCCGTTCGCGGGCTCGTTCACGATGGAGCGCCTCGCGGACGCGTGGGTCGTGCAGCGGAGCAGCGCCCCGCCGCTGGCCGACGACCTCGCGGAGGACCTGCCCCTGGAGGTCTGCTCCTGCCTCTCTGCCTCTGCCTCTGTGTCTCTCTGTCTGCTCATGCGTTTTTTCTACTTTTTCGCCCTTTTTTACTATCGGCGCTGCTCGTTTTGGTGATGGCAGGAAATACATTGGCTCAATTGACAATTTGTCAGACGTTCTCGAAACGCGAGGCGGCGAAGCGGCCAGACAGGGACAGGGCCACGCGGCACCACCGCGGGGAGACGGCGACCACGGCGGTGCCCGCGGCCACGAACCAGGCCAACTGCCAGGGCCCCAGCGTGCCGTTCTTCGACAGCGTGGTGGACGACAACTACTACAGCCCCGCGGAGGCGAGGATGTACGAGGAGCGCATGCAGCCGCCCTCGGAGAGCTCGGTGCTGAACCTGGAGATCAAGTGGCAGAAGGGCAACCTCATCGGGAGCGGCGCGTACGGGAGCGTGTACCTGGGGATGAACACGGAGAGCACCGAGCTCATGGCCGTCAAGCAGATACCCGTCGCCCGCGACAACAGGGACGCCTGCGCCGAGATCGACATGTTCCGTAAGGAGGTCGCGCTGCTCAAGGCCCTCGAGCACCCCAACATCGTGCGGTACCTCGGCATGAGCACCGACGCCGACAGCCTCAACATCTTCCTCGAGTACGTGCCCAGCGGCTCCATCACGTCGCTGCTGCGGAAGTTCGGGACGTTCTGCGAGACGGTTGTCCGCAGCTACACGGAGCAGATCCTGCGCGGCCTGCAGTACCTGCACAACCGCATGATCGTGCACCGCGACATCAAGGGCGCCAACATCCTCGTCGACGGCAACGGCACGCTCAAGCTGACCGACTTTGGCGCGTCCAAGCGCCTCGAGCGGCTCGCGGGCTGCGACTGCGGGCAGCACTCGCTCAAGGGCACGCCGCACTGGATGGCGCCCGAGGTCATCGAGCAGAACTGCTGCTGCAGGCAGTCGGACGTCTGGAGCCTCGGCATCACCGTCATCGAGATGGCCACCGGCAAGCCCCCCTACAGCGAGCTCGACAGCGTCCCCGTGCTCTTCAAGATCGCCAACTCGGCATGCCCGCCCCCGATCCCGCCGGTGCTCTCCGCCGAGGCCACCGAGTTTGTCTCGCTCTGCTTGCGAATGTACTCGGCCGTTTCTTGCACGGGAAACCGCGAAACTGCCTCTTACCGTGTGCGTGCGGTGCGCCCCCCCCAGAAACTACTTGGAGCGACCCAACGCCACGCGGCTGCTCACGCACCCCTTCATCCACCCGCTCCCCATCGACATTGGTGGGCGCACGAGCACGGAGCAGCACTGCGTGCTCGACTCGCCGAGCCGCATATCGCCGCAGACCAAGAGGACGAGCGCCGGGGAGATGGACGTGCCCGTGTCCACCAAGCGGTCGTCCGGCAGCAGGGGCAAGCTCACCGTCATCCGCGTGCAGCCCTCGCCCAAGCAGTCGCCCCTGCCCACCCCCGAGCAGCCGCAGCCGCAGCTGCAGCCGCTCACGGCGGACAACGAGATGATCAACAAATACCTCCACGAGACGACTCTGAAGCAAGCGCACCGTCTGCTCACCATGGACCAGGTCTGTGTCCCCGCCCTTCCGCCCTTCCCCCTCCCCTCAGCGTTTCATCCGTCGGCGTCTCACCAGAAGTCAGATTTCCCACATCATGATGTCATCAGGGTCGGTTGATGGCTCCAACGACTTCGCCAACTGGGGCTCGAGACGATGGAAGCAGTGGGAGCTGGAGCTCCAGCAGCGGCTCATGACCTCGGAGCCCTCGCCCACCTGAGCAAGATGCCTCTCTCTCATGGTGGTGTATCTTAAGCGGCATGCAGCAACTGTTGTTGTTCGTTCTAGTTGTCGCACACAGCGCAGCACAATGGCTCTGCTTTTCCGGGGTGCGGTTTGGAACGGCGAGAAGATTCGCGAGATCAATATCTACGGGGATACTTTCATCTTCACCAGCGTTGGTTGTTGGTCCTTTGCGTCGATGTCGCAGCTCAAGGACGCCGAGATCCTGCGCGAGCTGGGGGACGACACCGCCCACGCCGTGGTCACCTACACGGTCCTCGACCAGAAGAACCTCCGCCGCTCCACCACAGAGAGTGTCTCGCAGGCACGCGTGCCCCCCGCACATCGCCCCCGGAATTCCCAACGCCCGCCCGCGAGGGGGCGGCACGGATCCCCGCCCCACACAGCAGCAGAGGTTTTGGGGCGTGCTCACTGGGGTTGCGAAAAGGTGCGCGAGGTGCTATGCGTGAGCGAGGCGCTGGCGAGGCACCTGCTGCGCATGAACAAGTGGAACGTGATGCGGCTGCTCGAGAGGGCCTTTGACGAGGGCAAGGAGGGCGTGCTGCTCGCCGCGCACAACGACGACAAGGTGCGCTTGCGTGTGTGCGGGGGCGATGGGTGTTTCCTTCTTTCGCTGGTCTAGTTGATTCGTCATTCTTCTAAAGGGGCAAACCTGTGCACATATCCCGATGCAGCAGCACGTCCCGCCCGACACCAAGTTCGAGTGTCCCGCATGCCTCGAGGAGGTGGACTGGTCCGAGACCACTGCGCTCGAGTGTGGGCACCGCTTCTGCAACGCCTGCTGGACCGTAATCCAAACCCGGCAGTTTCTATCACGTCATAACGCATTCCTTCCAGCAATACGCCGAGGTGAAGATCGCCAACGGCGAGGCGAAGCAGCTCTTTTGCATGGGCCGCGAGGGAGGGAAGCCCTGCTTCGTGATGCTGGACGACGAGCATGTCTCGGAGTGAGCGACCACCCCCATGTCGGGCGCTGACGCCTGCTGCCCCTCAGCTTTGTGGGAGACCACTCGTACGAGGTGTACTCGAGAATGATACAGGACTCGTTTGTGGACGACAACCCCACAGCGCGGTGGTGCCCCTCAGTCCCGCCGTGCGGCCGCTGCATCGTGGTGGACGCCCCCCTGGGAGAGATGTCGACGATCGAGGTACAGTGCACATGCGGCGAGGAGTTCTGCTGGCACTGCCGAGGCGAGCCCCACTTCCCCGCGAGCTGCGAGCTCGTGAGGCTGTGGAAGGAGCGTCTCGAGAAGGACTCTGTCAGCGCCCTGTGGCTGGCGCAGAACACCAAGGCCTGCCCCAAGTGCGGCAAGATCATTGAGAAGTACGACGGCTGCAACCTCATGACGTGCCCCTGCGGGCAGTACTTCTGCTGGCTGTGCGGCGCCGCCACGGGCGCCGCGCACACGTGGACGTCGATAGAGGGCCACACGTGCCCCAAGGAGACCGACTCGTCCAAGCTCTCCAAGGCGTTCCTGCAGGCCTTCAGTATCTCGCACGAGCGCTACATGAGCAACCTCGTCACCAAGGAGCGCGCCGCCGAGCTCCGGGCAAACGTCGAGGCCAAGAAGGCGAGCCTGCGCGAGCGCGGCCTGCTGCTGTCGTCACGCCAGGCCGACACTCTCGAGAGCGCGATGCGCACGCTGGTCGTCGCGCGCCGCCTGCTCTCGTGGTCGCACGTGCTCTACTTCTACACGTGGGGGCAGGGCAGGGAGTCGCTGCAGGCGGCGTCCAACCACCCGAGCTCGCCGAGCCCACACGAGCACAAGTCCAAGGGCGTCCGCTCGTTCTTCAAGATGGGAAAGAGCTCCAACTCGTCCCACGTCGCTGCCCCCACATCGCCGCAGCCGGCACCGCACCAGCAGCCCTCCCCCTCCAAGGAGAAGAGGGAGACTTCACCGCTGCTCGACGGGCTGTTCCAGGAGCTGCAGGAGCAGCTGCAGTCCAAGATCACGCAGCTGACCCTCGAGTTTGCCAACCCGCCTGAGGCCATCAATTGGCCCGACCTCGACCGCATACGCGAGATACAGCACGCGACCGAGAGCCGCTTCCGCGGGTTCTTCGAGATGATGCACGCGGAGGTGCTGCCGTCGTTGCCTCGCCGTGGCCACGTTGCAGTGCAGGCCACACGTCAGTGCTCCTAGGCAGCCTTGTTTTGCTTTTTAAGGGTCTCCGCTGACGTCTCGGCCACTGCCGTAAACACGCTACGATATCTGTTTCTCGTGAGGCATAGAGAGCTCCCGGGACCACGCCAAAACGCGGGCAGCGACGCCGGAACCGCCGTTTCCTTTAGTGGAGTTGTGGATATCCATCCGCACAGATTCACGCCGTTGGGAAGGCATATCTCGAGAAGTGTGCGGGGTAGATCCAAACCCTCAAACCATAGATGGAAGACAACGCGCCTCCAGCGGACATTGCAGAGGGCGAGAAGTCCAAGTGGCGCACGTACGCGGAGCACGTCCGCGACGCCGTGCGCGCCTTCGACAAGGCCTACGAGTGGGCCGACCTCGTCAAGTACCTCATCCGCCTCCAAAAGGCGCGCCAGACCCGCCCTCTCCCCACCCCCCGGCAACGCTTGCCGCGTCGCCCGTCGCACTGACTCGCACGCCCCCACCCCACGCTGCAGGTGATCGAGAAGTACAAGCAGTTCAACGGGGTGCCCGAGAAGCTGCTGGTCGCCAAGCGGCTGGCGCAGTGCACCAACTCGTCGCTGCCCTCGGGCCTCCACATCAAGGCGCTCGAGCTCTACGACCTCATCTTCGAGCGTCTTGGCGTGCGCAGCGCCCGCCCTGCCCCCGGAGCCCCCGCCCACCGCACCTGCGCTGGCGGTGCCCGGTGGATGTTTGCGGAAATGGGCACACTTGGCCGCCGGTGTGGGGGGCCCGTTTCGAGTTTTTTCCTGCCCGAGGAGATATCAACTGACGTCTGCGGTCCTGCAGCCTGACGGCGTCGCGCTGAACCTGCAGTTCAGCATTGGCCTGTTCCCCCTGTTCGCCGGCGCCTCGATCCAAGTCAAGGCACGCCTCCCTCGCCCCTGGTGCTGCGCTTTTTTGCGCTGTGGGAGGCAGCAGAGCTGAGCAGAGCACACGTGTCCGATGCCGCGAGCAGAGCAAAGTGCTCGACATTGTGGAGAAGTACTACGTCCCGCTGGGGTCCCGCGTGCTGCCCTGCCTCGGGAGCCTCGTGCTCGCCCTGCTGCCCGGCATCGAGGAGCCCAACGGGGAGTTCTACACGCGGACGATGCGCGTGCTCGTCGACCTGCTCATACAGCCCGACCTGCGCTCGGCGCTCATACAGAGCGTCTGGATGTGGCTGCTGCGCTCGCCCGACGTCCGCCTGGCCGCCCTGCACTTCCTCCGCACCCACATGCCCCAGCCCCCGTCGGCTGGCGAGCCTGTCACAAAGTACTCCGCTGACTGCGGCTTGCGCTCCCGTAGCTGATGACTTGCCCCTCTCTCTTCCCTGCCACCACAAGGGCGTGGCTCAGCGCCCTGCACTCGTTCCTGCCCGAGAAGGACACGCTGGTGCTGAGGGCGCTGGTCGTGGCGCTGGGGGACGGCAGCAAACACCTCGCACAGCGCGAGGCGATCGAGCTGGTGTGCTCGCACTTCCGCCTGGAGTACGCCGTGTTCGAGGGCCCGCAGCAGCAGGAGCTCGTCGAGGCTGCGATGCTGATGCTTGTGCGCCGCGAGATCTCGCTGAGCCGCCGCGTGTTCCTGTGGCTCGTGGGCTCGGACCCCCGCACCGGCGAGCCTCCGCACGGCAGCACCACGGCCAAGTACTTTGTGGCGTACGGGAAGCAGCCCGTAGTTGCCGCCCTCAAGGGCATCTTTGCGAACGCGGTTGACAACGCGGCAAAGACCGCCGAGGCGGCGCTGACGCCCGTGCGTGTGCTCGAGGCCGTGCTCGACAGAGACGAGATTGGGCCCGTTATCATCGACGAGGTGCTCGTCGACGTGCTGCGCGTGCTGGCTACGTACAAGGAGGGCTACTCGTTCTCGCACGACGTGATCACAGGCGTCAACGCGTTCCTCGATATGGTCGACCTCGCCTGCCTCTGGGAGTTCGTCGAGCACTATACGCGCGCGGCACTTTCGGACAGCTACGACCCCCAGTGCGTAGCGCTCCTGCTCGCTATGCTGGGCTCGATGGACTCGGCTGCAGACAAGAGCGAGTACGTCGTCGTCGTGTCCAAGTACTTCCCGCGCCTGCTGGCCGCCATTGTGGACGGCGCGCTGCGCATGGTCCAGGAACGTCGCTGCGCAGATCTTGCGCGCGTGCTGCAGCTCGCCCTCGTCGTCATCGGCAGAATCCCACCGGCAGACCCGCATGCGGAAGCCGATCCGGCGCTCGTTCAGTGCGCGCAGACGTATGCAACGCTGTACGGGGCCCTTGTGGCCGCGCGCGCGGAGAAGGCCATCGAGGTGGGCAGCGTGGTGTACGAGCTGGTGGTCCACATACTGCTCGAGATGCACACGAGGTACTGCGCGAGGGAAGGCCGGCCGGGCGCCAGCGGTAAGGACGAGGCGCCCAGGTGGCTCGGGCCGCTGCTGGCGTGCTGCGCAGACCAGGACCCCCTGGTGGCGTGCGCGTCGATCAAGGGCGTGGTCTCGCTGATGGCCGAGAACAAGGGCCCCGAGGAGATCCGCTTCTGGACGACCGTCATCAAGAAGGAGCACTTCCTCCTTATTGCCCGGAGGGCACGCCTATGCCCTCGGCCCTTGGGGTTTCTCATCGAGCCGCACAGTTGTGGAGTATGTTGGACCACACGCTGTCGCACGTGCACTACGAGGTTGCAGGGCTCTTTGTGGAGCTGGAGCGCCTGTGCCCGGATGTATGCCCTCTGCCCCCCGCATTGCTTTCTCCTGGCGTAACCGAGTGGCCCTTGCAGCTCGTGTACGACGAGGTTCACGAGGCTATGATGCGCGGGGACATACCGTCGCGCGTGGTGGCCTGCCAGCAGTTCTCGCTGCTTTGGAGGCTGTCGGGCGAGATTACGACGGAGGCGTCTGCGCCGGCAGAGTCCTCGCAGATTGCCAGCAGCGCCACCACGACAGCAGCCACGGGCAGGCCGTTCAAGCGCGAGCTGTACCTTATGCTGGAGACGCTCGAGAACGAGAACCCCAGCATACGGCTGACCGGTAGGACGTGGCTGGCAGACGCCCTGCAGAAGCCCGAGAGGATACTCGATCCCCTGCTGCTCGACCTCCTCGACACGAGCACCATCCGCACCAACAACGTCTACCGCAAACAATACGACACTACCTTCATCATCCACGTCATCCGGCTGCTCACTGTGCGCCTCTCCAAAGCCCGTCCTAAACCTGGTGGGAAGTACTCACGTCCGGCACACCACAGAGGATTATCGAGTCGGACCCGAAGTTGTTCATGGACAACGTGCTCAACAAGAGCGTAAGCAGAGACGTGATGGCGTTGAACGACGTGCACGTCAGCGCCATCGAGGCGGTGCCGCCGGTCTCTGGCGATGTGTCGCCCACGCCGCGCGGCTCGTTCGACCCCATCGGCATGCCGGCGCCCTTCTACATGGACGTCCTCATGGTCGTCTGCCTGCGCTACGTCCAGGGCATCCCCGCCGACAACTCGACGCCGACTTTCATCGCCAGCAACGCGCTCGTGCAGACAACCGCCGCGGAGCTGCTGCAGTTTGCGCTGCAGCGGATGACGGACCCCGTGCCGGCCAAGCGCATATCGGGACTGCTGCAGGTGCCCGTGCTCATCAACCTCGCGCAGGCCGTGTCGACGCCCAACGCGGTGCTTCAGGTGCACCTGCTGGCGCTGCTGCGCGCGATGGTCGTGCTCGACGCGCCCTCGTCGGACGTCTGCGCGGACCCCATGTTCCTCCAGACGCTCATCATCGGGCTGCTGCAGCCCGCGCACCGCAACGTGCGCTGCTACTGGCTCGAGTTCGTCGCCGAGTGCATGCCGTTCTTCAACCCCAGCGCCCGCAGCCCCATCGTCGGCGCCACCATCGAGTGCCTCTGCGGGGTCATCGACGCGGTGCCCTCGGAGACCATCTACGACAGCATCCCCGCCGCCGACATCACGTCGGTCCTCAAGGCCCTCGACGGCATCTGCGAGCACTGCATCGGCGTCGTCAGCGTCGCCGAGTCCACTTCGCCCCTCGTCACGCCCACTCCGCTGCGTGACTCGGGCGCTCCTGCCGCCGGCACCAGCCCGGGCAGCATTGGCGTGGCCTTGCCCAACCCCTCGCCCCCTGTGCCCTCGCCGTCGCCCGCGTCGTCCAGCTTCTTCGTGATGATCAGGTGCCCCTGAGTACCAATTGACTGCTTGCTGTCGCAATGTCTGACGTCCGGTTGGCAACAAGGGACACGCTGGGAGGCAGTGTGCCGCCCCCGACAGTGGAGCAGAAGAACGCGCTGCTGGGCAGGCTGCCGCTGGTGGTGAACGCACTGCTGCACGTGTACGCGTCGCCGGCGCCGGCCAAGGCCACGACGAAGCTGCACAACAAGTACACGCTGCAGGACAATGTGTTCCGCATCCTCGAGCCGCTGGCCAAGTTCTACCCCTCGAAGCTCCTCAGCGTCTTCCTGGGCATGTGGGGCTCCGAGTTCGAGGCACGCCGCTCCCTGCCACCTTGTGCGGGCCTCCGACTGACGGACGACTCCTGCTCTACGCTTGCTTTTGTTTGGCGGCTGCGCCCAGCAGCAGTCCAAGTACAACTTTGACGTGAAGAAGGTGACTGTCGACGTGATCAACAACATGCCCGACTTCACCGAGGAGATTGTGCTGTCGTCGATCGCGTCGCTGCTGTCGCCGACGCTGTCGCAGAAGAAGCGCGTCGACGTGACGACGCGCGAGGACCGCACGGCGCTCAACTTCCTCGCCGTGTTTGTCGAGCAGACACTCAGCGTCGAGGGCCTCCTCAACGCGTGGTCGCAGTTCTTCTCGCTCATCAAGAGCATCATCGCCACCATGTGGTCCCACGAGACGGCTCTAATTCTCCTCAAGTCCGTCCAGCACACATGCGCATGCCACTACCGCGGCTCACGGAGGGTCTGTGCCTCGCAGGGTGGTCCAGCAGTACATACTGCGTGTTAACACATTTGAAGAGAAGAAGCAGAAGAAGCCTGGGCAGGCAGCACGCAAGGAGCGCCAGGACCTCGTGCAGAAGCTCGTCGACTCGCTGCTCACGAACCTCGGCAGCGCCATGCCCGCGCCTCCGCCTACCCCCGTCATCACCATCGTCGCGCCGCCGGCCCTCGACGGCCCCGAGGATCTAAGAGTGTCCGGCATAGACAGCGCCCTCACAGCGGCGCCCGCGAGCGACCCGTACGCGCAGCCGGACGAGAAGGCGAGCGTGATCCGCAAGGCGGAGCTGAACCTGGACGTGATCAGATCGCTGGGGGCGCTGCTGCTGCCGGTGCTGGACGTCGTGCACGACGACAAGGACAAGGCGCTGCCGCTGCTGTCGTCGCTGGTGCACTGCCTGTTCCCGCTGATGCGCTCGTGCTGGTCGACGCACAGGGACCTCGTCGAGGCCGTCACCAAGTTCATAGCGAGCACATGCGCGTACCCCTACGCCGTGCGCGCGTGGCGCAAGGAGGTCACGGACCTCTTCTTCTACGAGGCCGACCTCTGGTCCCTCGACGAGCCGCTCCTCGAGCTCTGGGAGACGCCCATCCGCCAGGTCATGACCCTCAACCCCAACGACAAGCCCAACTTCACAGACCTCCTCAGTGAGCGGGTGTACCCCCCCTCCCTGCTGTTACTCACGCAGCCGCGCTGTCCGCAGAGATCATCAGCAAGAGCCTACAGCCGTCGCCGGCGATCATGTTCGTCAACAAGGAGAACGAGGCTGTTCAGAGGGCGCGCAACATCAAGCGGCTCGCCTTTGCGATGCTGACGGCGCCGCACGACGAGTACAGCCGCGTGTGCCCCGACATACGCGAGCGCGTGGTCGAGGCGCTGAAGCTGTCGGCCTCGTTCCCCGTGCTACAGCAGTCGGTGTTCCTCTGCCTGCGTGTCATGTTCATCCGCCTGAGCCCCGCGTTCCTCGTCACCTTCTGGCCGACGGTCCTCACGGAGCTCATGGCGCTGCTCTCTCAGGAGCCCGAGGCCAACCCCACGGGCGTCCTCTCCGCCTGCAAGTTCCTCGACCTTGTGCTGCTGTTCGAGGACCCCACGTTCAGCCTCTACCAGTGGATCTTCCTCTGCGAGCGCGCGTCGCGGGCCTTCAATTGCCCGTTTGTGCCGCTGCTCGAGAAGATGGCCATCAGGGACCAGGGGGCTGCGCCGGGCCAGCCGCCCATCGGGCCCGGGGGCCTGCTGAGGCCGCTCATCTGCAGCTGCACGGTGGAAGACACAAGAGCACTGGACCAGCTGCGGCTGTTCCTGTCGCGGTTCAGCTCGATGGTTTACGCCAACCAGATCTCCGGGGCGTCGCCAGACCACGAGTTCATCGCCAAGCTCATCCGACAGGACATGAACGCGCAGTACGAGTACGTGCCGGGGCAGCAGCAACAGCAGGCGGTGTCTCCAGCCGAGTCGCCTCTGCCAGTTTCATCTTTCATGGTCCCACAGAGGTCTTGAAATCAGCCGGAATAAAACACAGTCGCGCTTGGCAATACCCCTTCCTCGCCTTTGAGCCTTCCGTGCTTCTAAAGAGGATCATGGTGTCTCGCTGTCTGTGGCCTCTCCACCTCCCTCGCTCCATAGCAGTTCGAGCCCTTGAACCCGACCGGGGAGTCTCGATGAGCGCACTGTACAAGCCAAGAGGAGGCATCGGAGACGGGTGTGGAGCAGGTATCCGAGTTTCCACAGGGTTTCGTGAGGCACTGTAATGGCCATCAATTCGCAGAGCACCAAAACACCCCCGCACATAATCCCCACCTCAATCACAACCACATACCCGTGTGTTCTAAAGCCCATAGGCCAGCTGCTGGTGGCTTGGGCATTCACTCAAGAAGGCAATCATGGAGAGAGGCTCTAGAGAGGCCCGACTGCTTCCGAAAAGTGGGGGTGAACAGACACGGAGGGAACCGGACAAAGGAAGCTATCTATCTTATGTCTGTCTGGGGATGGTCGCGTGCGAGGGAGGTGTCTTGATATAGAGCAACGCCGTTGAAATAGACAGTATCGACCTCTGTGCCCAGCGCAGATAGGACCCTTCCACATTCTTCAGGCTCGACATACTGGTCACGGAGGCTGATCGTCCTCGCGCTTCTTGCAGCCCGCAGCACCGCCATAATCCCCTCGCTTGTCGCTGAAGCCGAGCAGAAGTGCAGCTTCCGCAGTGAACCACACACTCCGGCAAGTACTTTCGCCCCGGCATCCGTCAAACAGCTGTCCTTGAGCTTAAGCACTCGAAGCTGGAGCAGTCTCGCAAGAATCGGGGCAATGAGGTCCATTGCCAAATCGTTGAACAGAGGTGACGCCAGTGTCAGCTCGCGCAGGTTCGTCGCACGACCCAGGACAATTGAGGCCCCTGTGGGGGTGTGTCCGTAGCAGTTGACAAGAACGAATCTGCGCAGGCGAGCAGCTGGGAGACCGGCAAGGGTGAAGTCCGAGATGTGGACGTGGTCAAAGTTGACTCTCACGAGGGCCGAGCAGGCAGTGCCCGCAACCAAAGCTTCGGGCACGATCCCCCAGGCCAGCGACAGCGACTCGAGCGGGGCGCACTCGGACAGAGCAAGTGCGATCTCTGGCCCTGTCATACACATCGGCGAGAAAGACAGGTGGAGCCTCCTGAGCTTCCTGAGCGCTACAATGCTGCTCGCGAGCTCCCAGGTCACGGTCACCTCGTCTTCGCAGCATCCCAGAGAGAGCTCCGTCAGCGCCCCCGAGCACTGCTCCAGGCGTTGGCTGAAGAGTGCGCTGACGTTGTTCTTGATGGACACAGACTCGAGCGAGGGCCTCAGCAGCAGAGCGAACGCGTCGGCATCGCCATAGAACAGCTTCACGCGGCGCAGCGATGCGCAGTTCTCTACCAGCGCCTCCGCCGCCTCCTTGGAGAGCGTGGCATTGTACTCAAGGTTGGAGAGGGCGGGACATGCAGAAGCGATCGCCCTGAGTGCCTCCCCGGCGTTTGTGTTTCTGTGGTGGTGAAGGAAGTTCAAGCGCAGCTGCCTGAGCAGAGAGAAGGCCCCCTGGCTGTCAGCAAATGCAGAGAGGACATCCTCGTCTCTCATGGCGTCGCACGCGAGCGAGCACAGCGGCAGCGCTGCCGCACCGTGTCCGTGGTGAGCGTCCAGCACTCCCCGGAGGAAGGCGGCACCAGACCGCACCCCCAGCTGCTCAAGGCGCACGTGCTGCAGAGTGGGAGCATAGGCCCGCGCGAGGGCTTCGATGCCAGTGCCGGTGACGTGAGGGCACCGCACGAGCGCGAGGCACTCGAGGCGGAGGCCCGCGACGGCAATCCCCAGCACCGAGGCATCGCTCAGCTGGTAGCAGCTCTTCACGCTCAGCGACCGCAGAGAGGTGCCCACGAACAGCGCGGCAGAGCACAGTGCGACGTCCGAGACGAGGCGGACTGCGAGCAGCCGCGTCAGGGCTCTGATGGAGTTGGGGGGGCGAATGCCAACGGGAGGGGCGCACTGTCGAGGCTGCGGACTGCGTTATAGAGATACGGGGCACGCGTGACTAGCAGAGCCCGGGTGTCGGAGCGCAGGCACAGGGAGCGCCAGAGGGAGGAGTGGGAGCACAGAGCGCGCATGCGGGTGCACGTGCGCGAGAGGCAGCAGAGGTCGCGGGCCCGCAGCAGCGGCAGAACAGAGAAGAGCAGGCAGTCGTCCGGAACCGCTGCCAGGACGTCGAACCCCTGGGTCGCGTCGCTCTGTGAAGCTCGGACTGCGCCCGCTGCACGCATCGTCGCGGCCTGCATCTCTATGGAACACGTATCAAGTGATTTTGATTTGCTGGCGATGGCGGGAAATAATCAAGGGGGTAATATCAGGAGAGAAGGAAGAGAATCTCGCCAAATATAGACGCAGAGGCACACGGGCACCCATGTCCTCGCGCATCTCGACGCCGCCAGCATCGCGGGCCCTGGGGTCGAAGCAGGGGCCCAAGCCCGGCGGCGAGGGCAGGAAGGAGGGGGAGGGGGAGAGGGCCGGGGAGGAGAACTCGTACGTGCGGGAGGTGTTCTCGCTGTACGAGGACGCCAACGGGCGGCTGCCGACGACGGAGCTGACGACGGTCATCCGCGCGCTGGGCAGGAACCCCGACGAGCAGCGCCTGCGCGAGATCTGCAAGGAGAACGAGGCCATCGGGTGCGGGGCCATCGACTTCAACAAGTTCCACGCCATCTGGAAGAAGGTCAACGAGATCTACTACCAGCAGTGGCGCTACAAGGCCCGCACAAAATCCCTCACTCCAGATTCCCGGATCTCCGCCTGGAGATCGCGATTCCGCCTCTCTTTTTGCCGGAGCCACGTCACGGGAATTGATGGTGTGGCGTGTGGGCGGCGCAGGAGGAGGAGATCAGGAACAGCCTCAAGATCTTCAACAGGGACGACAAGGGCAAGGTGTACATACGGGACATGTCCAACATCCTCAAGGTCGTCGGCGAGGGCCTCGCGCCCGACGAGGTCGACAGGCTCGAGCACGACCTGCTGGCCTTTGCCCAGCTGCCCGTCTACGGCGCGGGCACTGCCGCCCAGGTCAGGGACCCCTGGCTGCCCTTCTCCGAGCTCTGCGAGTTCCTGGGGCAGATCTATGTCTGAGCTTTGAGGGCCGCCACCCAGCATCGCACTGGAGCTCTTCGAGATAGTATCGGGTTATGTATCTGAAAGTTGCGTGCTGCTAGTGTTTGTTGATGTTCGAGTGCCAAAACATAAAAGCGTGTTGCTGTTTTGGGGGACTCGGTGGCGACACTGTCCGTGCACCCCCGACAGGCCGTGTAGACCCGCCGCAGAGAGGATGAATTGCCGACCTACATATTGCCCGCTTCTCCCAGCTGCACCCTTCTGCACAGGCCACGTGGTGACTGTGGCTTTTCCACCCACAGGTCCTAACAGGAATACTGCACTTCCTGCGATACCGATGCGGTAAAAGTACAGCGATTCTCTGCGCTTCTTTGCCTATTTGCCGAAAGCGGATGCAATGATTCACCTGGTGGGTACTAGACATGGGCCGTAGTACCCGTTGTCACAACAATATCAAACCCCACTACCAACAGACCGATTCAACAATGCAGTCTACGTCCAAAGACACCAGCGGCCCAGCGACGGTGGACGCCGGCACGGTGGTCGTCGTCGAGGTCGACTCCTCGGCTGCGGCAGCGGGAGGCTCGGGCTCGTCCAGGGCCCCCGTGACAGTCGTCGAGCACACGCCCGACGCTGCCGACCCCAAGCAGAAGGCCAAGCGGGAGCCGCTGGGGCTGAGGCTGACGGTGCTGACGGTGCTGCTGGTCGTCATGTCGCTGAGCGTCATGTTCATCGAGATGTGCCTGGTGCCCGCGCTGCCCCAGATGCGCGAGGAGTGGCCCGACAAGAGCGAGTGGATCCCCTGGGTGCTGAGCTCGTACACCATCGTCGGCGCCATCTGGACGTCGATCAGCGGCTCCCTCACCGACATCTTCGGCCCCAAGTGGATCATGATCGGCAGCCTCATCCTCTACGCCATCGGCCAGCTCATGGCCGCGCTCTGCACCAAGTCGAGGGGCATCTTCCTGCTGCTCGCCGCGCGCGCCGTGCAGGGCCTGGGCACCGGGGCGTCGGAGCTCAGCGTCACGATCGTCAACAAGCTGTACCCCAGGGCCTACCGCGAGCCCATCATCGCCATGTGCATGAGCACGCTCACCGTCGGCATGAGCCTCGGCCTCGTCGGCGGCGCCGCTGCCCTCGAGAAGATGGAGTGGAACGAGCTCTTCTGGGTCACGTTCCCCATCGTGCTGGTCCTCGTGGTCGCCTTCTACTTCGTGATGCCCGGCCCCACGCTGTCGGACCTGCTGTTCAGGAACAAGGCCAACGCGGACATCACCGACGTCGAGCTCGCGACGCCCAGCACGGACAACAAGCCGGCGGAGAAGAAGGAGAAGAAGTCGCTCAGGGACGTTGACTGGCTCGGCGCCGTGCTGCTGACGATCGGTTGCGTGGCGTTCCTCATGAGCCTGACGTTCAGCGAGTCGCACGGGTGGAAGAGCGGCGTGACGCTGGGCCTCCTCATCGGTGGCGCTGCCTTCATCGTGGCCACCGTGCTCTGGGAGCTCTACACGCCCAAGCCCCTGATCCCGATCCGCATGCTGCTCAACAGGGCGCAGGCCTCGGTGGCGGTCATCACGTTCCTCTCGGGTGTCGCGGGCTTCAGCATGTTCCAGATGCTGCCCAACCTCTACGTCTCGCCGTTCATGGAGTACAAGGTCACCCGACAGCTCTACAGCGGCCTCTACATGCTGCCTTTCGGCGCCATGGGCGCGCTGGCCGCCGTCATCGGGACCAAGGCGGGCAGGTGGGCCGGCTACCCCATCGTGATCGTCGTCTCGTCGGCGTTCTGCGTCCTCTGCTCGGGGCTCTACATCGAGTTCCACGACACGGTCGTGCAGACGGTGCTGCTCAACGCCGTCATCGGCATCGGGTTCGGCATCGCCGTCATCTGCCTGATCAACTACCTCTCGGTCATCACGCCGAGGGAGAACTTCGGGTCCATCTCGGGTATGAACATGCTGCTGCGCTTCATCGGCGGCTCCCTCGGCCCCGTGTTCGTGGACCTGATCATGAACCGAGACACAGTCAAGGTGCCCGTATACGGCGAGATGTTCCTGCCCAACGCGTTCCACAACGGCTTCATCTTCCTGACCGTTTGCTGGGGCGCCTGCTGGGTCTCAACGTTCCTCATGCCCAAGAAGTTCGCCATATTCACCAAGGAGGGGCGCGAGTACCTGGCCAAGATGAGGAGCAAGGTCGACCAGCAGGCCCAGCAGCAGTCGGAGGAGACCCCCCAGCCCGCCGCCCCGCAGTAGACGGGATGGCACACAAGCGAATATGCAATTACAGATACACCACACCCACAAACAAACACCCGCACAACTGCACACGAGAATAGTCTCATTTCCCCGGAGTTCACTGATTCGAGCAATTCTATTTCAATTGAGTCTCGGGGATAGAAACAGGTTTCTTCTTGCACTCGCTTTGCAAGTTTGCATTATAGTTTGGTTTACGGGCCACGGAAAGGTGCCACTTGGGCAACAAGGTAAGTAAGCAAGAACAGACTCTGACCCCTCTTCAGGTGGTAGGCGTGGTTGGTGTCGCGAGTCGCAGGGCGCCGCGGAAATCAGATGCTGGCGAAGGCTCAGGGCTTTGTTTGATCAATGTGCAACTGCCCTAGAGCGGCCACGGGACGGGCGTGAAGCGAGAGCGAGAAGGGCGACCGCAGACATCAATGGAGGTCTGTCAGCAGCGCCTGGAGGATCTCGAGCTGCGAGTGGTGGAACCCGTAGACCTTGACGCCCAGCGTCTCGAGCTTGCCGGTGGCCATCTGCAGCGAGGGGTCGCGGAGCACCTCGGTCCCGTTGTCGCCGACGAGCACGAGCGTCTTCGAGCGGCAGTTGGCCCACGGCAGGTGCGCGGCGCTCTCGAGCACCATGCGGTAGTACGCCAGCCAGTCGCTGCCCTCGCCGTACGACCCCTCGACAAACGCCGTGATCTTGTCGGGCTCGTTGGTGAAGTCCAGCTTCTCCAGGACGTACGGCACGTCGGCCCCCGCCCCGCGGTTCGCAATCACGCCGACGCTGCAGAGGCGAGGGCCAAGGCATTCAGTACGCGAATTGCGAATTGCGAATTGCGATTCATTTGATCAGGGGGGCAGACGTACACCGTGTTGTCGTCCTGCAGCAGCGTCTTGATGATCGAGCGCACGTCGTCGCGGACGGCGGGGATGTCGGTCGTGTTGAACGCGACGCCCGTCAGCTGGATGTCGGGCGCCACCTCGGGCTCCGCGGGCATCACCTTGTCCGCGTGCGCCTCCTGGGGCGCCTCTGCCGCGGCCGCGGCCTCGGGCGCCTCGGGCGCCTTGTCCTCGGCGGCCTTCTGCTGCTTGGCGGGGCTCTTGGCCTTCTTGGGGGCGGCCTTCTTCTTGGCGGGGGCCTTGGCCTTCTTCGAGGTGGCCTTCTTGGCGGGCGCCTTCTTGGCCTTCTTGCGGGCCGGCTCCTTCTCGTCCGCGTCGTCAGAGTCGCGGGCGCGCTTGGACTTCGCGGGGGCCTTCTTCTTCTTGCTGGCGGCCTTCTTGGTCTCCTCGTCCGTCTTGGACTTCTTCTTGCTGGCCGCTGCCTTCTTGGTCTTCTTGGCTGTCTTGGACTCCTCCCCCTCCTTCGCCTTTGCCTTTGTCTCGGACTTGGCCTTGGACTGCAGCGCCGAGATGGGGTTAGTTGCCAACTGGAGAGGGGGAGTTTGAGGGTGATGGTTGCCTTCTTGGGGGTGGCCTTGGGCTTGGAGTCAGAGTCCGCAGACGAAGAGGCCTTCTTCAGGAACTTGACGCCCTTGTCCGTCGCACGGAACGAGCCCGAGTGGCCCACCGCCGCCTTCAGGTCTCCCGACTCGAGCCCCCTCTGCACCGTCAGCCTGACCCACTGGGGGGTTGGGGGGTGGCCGGTGGCACGCGTTAGGAAAGCGGTGCGAAAATTGAAATTTTGAATATTCAAATCGCGTCACGAATTGCTGCGCGCGCGCGCGGGTCGCCCCGCCCGCCCACCCGCGAAAATGGCGCGCGTACGCGGCGCAGCGTGGCGTCGGTGACGTCCCCGAGGCCGTAGTTGTCGCGGATGCTGCGCTCGATGGCGTAGTAGCTCGCAACGCAGCCGGGCGCCTCCCTGGCCGCCCGCACGATCATCGCCAGGTAGGGCGGGTGGCCCTCAGCCCCCGCCACTGCCGCCGCGCGCTTCTTGGCCTGCGGTTTCTTCGCCTTGGGCTGCGCCCCGCCGCTGCTGCCGTCGCTAACCTTCTTGGCCGCCTGCTTCCCCGCCGCGCCCGCGCCTGCCGGGGCCGTGGAGGTGCGCGCGGCGCGCTTGGGGAGCTCGCGCTTGGGAGACTCGGCTGCGGGCGCCCTGCGCGCCTTCTTCGCGGGCTTCTCGGCGGGCTCGGCCGGCGCCGGGGGGGCCTGGGGGCCCGCC
>CACRSC010000084.1:540695-662246 GCA_902651635.1 Mastigamoeba balamuthi
TGCAGAAAGAGAGTCTCCTGTTTGGAGCAATGCGAACCTGGACTCCTGGCTCTCCAACTCCAACGAACTACTCTCGACCAGTCCTCTGCAGATGGACCTCGAGATGTTTGAAGAGGGATTCATCAACCCAGATGCGTCCTTCGATGGCCTGAACGACGTTATGGCTGATCCAAAGGACTGCATCATGGATTGTGCTGAGTGCAGTGATGACGATGATGCCCTCTCCTCCGATGAATCTGACCCTGAGTGTGACTAAAGCAATGGAACCAGTTGGTTATTACAATTGAAAGCCACTGCGTCTGCTTTGAATGTCTTCTTGATTACCATTGACCACAAAACGACAGAAACTCTTCATACCGACTCATAGGCCGGCATATATGCCGGCATATACACTGTGCCGCCGGCATAGTCGATGGCCGAGCTGTGCCGCCGGCACATAGCCCGGCACATATGCTGGCACATATCGCCTTTGTCACTAATCACTTGATTTGAAAAATTTCTGTGAAATCGTGCTTCAAATGTGTACAAGAGCTTCTTATATTAAGGGCATGTGCTATTCATCAATTGTTACGATTTTTACCCTTTTGATGGGAATTCCTGCCCATCAGGAGGATGGGGGCAGAAGCAATGCAGTGAAGAAAAAGATGTAAGGCAGAAAGAAAAGGGGAAGAAGAATTGAGAATAAGAGAAAGGGAAGGGGGACTGTGCACAATCGTTATCGGCCTGGCGTGAAAAGAAAAGGGGAAGGGGAGGGAAGGAAAGGAGAGGGGAAAGGAAGAAAGCAGGTGTGGTTGTTGTTGAGGTACAGAGTGAAGTGCAGGGAGGAAAGTAGAAGAGGAACATATGTATAGTTGGGCAATATGAAGAACTGTGAGGAGAAGGGAGGGAAAACCAAGAAGGACGAGAAGGAAGGAGATAGGAACATAGTTGTGGAAGTGTGCAGGAGGGCAAGTGATAGGGAAAGGAGATCTGAGAAAGGGATAGGAGGTAGTACAGAGAGTAGTAAGAAGAGATATCACAGTGAAGATATCTTTGAAATCCAGGATATCATGGTTCAACAGAGTTAACGTGGAGTAAACCAGAGAAAAAGGATGAAAATACAGAGCAGCATTATCACAATTAGCAATTGAATCACTAAAGTAGCACTGAAAAACATTGCTACAGATTTTGTGCTTCATGTGCAAAAGTCACAGCAATGACAAAATGTTTATTTCGCAGTACATGCTATGTGCTGGTGGCCTATGCTATATACTGCCAGCACAGTATGTACCAGCAAAATCAACTGCTGACATAATGCCAACTTATAATCCCCACGTTCCAGGCCTGCCCTGCAGAAATCATGTGTGATTTTGTATATACACTTGCACATGGGCCTTCTGCACGTTCTGTGAAGCACAGTTAATTCCGAGCTTCCTTCACAATGCACATTGTGATTTTTTTCAGAGATGAAAACCATCAGCAGATAACACTTTTCGGGGGAATTCCTGCTCATCATCAGATAGTCTTCTTGGTGTTGATGACTGTGGCCACTTGATTGTGAACTGTAGTCATTGCAGCTGCACTATTCTCAGCTTCAGAACGCCATTTCTCAGCCTCTATCATCATCACCTTGGCCTTAACGGCCTTCTCCTCTGCCTGCAGGGTGGCAGTTCCTTCTCCAGTGGAACTGCCTTGGTCCTCCAAGCAGCCATCACGGAGTCACTGAACCTCCACCACCTGTTGCCGACAGTCTTCAGCTGTGTGACTTTTGTTCTGTCTGATAGTAAGTTGAAACTGTGAACAAGTGTATGGAGTAACTGTTAGGGAAAGATCAGATTTCTGTGTTACCTGACTGAGATAAAGAGGAAATCAACATTCAACTGCATCTTTGTGATCCAATACCATCAGATATAAAAAGTCATTGATTAATAATCTCACTGTGTGTTAGGCCTTATGAGCAGAACTTCTATTTTGAAAAGTGATTTGTGCTGTGCTCTAGAGGGATCACTATTGTTCACAAAAACGAAAATTTGATTACTGTAATGAGCTAGCTCATCATTCAAGTAGCGTAATGACCAAGAAAGAAATGCCATTGGAATCACTCTTGTTCTATTCACTAAATTTGTGTCTGAAAACACAGATTTATTTCTGATCGAGGAAATAGTGAGAGCCAACTCACACTATCACCGTGATCAACATCATCTGAGCAGACGACTCAGTTGTTACTGGTACACCGTTGTATACAACAGTATACCGAGCAGTCATTATAACAGGGGTGAAATCCCCACCTGTCGTCTGGAAAACTCTTGGGTCAGTCATGAAGTGGAATTGTGGAACAAATGGGTCGAGTTCATTACGAGCATCAACCGGAATGTCTAAAATAGCTGTTCCACTTATCACGCCAATGCCACTTACAGTGACTGACACCAAAGATGAGGTTGATATGGTCCCAGATGCCCGTAGAGTCATCCGGGCATAAACAGGATTCCCAATGGCAAAGATTGTCTCACTGTCTGTTGATTCCTCCTCCGAGTGTAGACTTAATACTCCCACAACAGGAGGCGGACGCTTGATGATCAGAGTTATGGTTTTGACAAGGGGATAGACTCCAGGTTTGCCTGTATCCACTGCTACTGTGAAGGAGACTGTTGTAGATGTAGCTCCTTCCACGACAATGACCACCTGCCCTGCCATATGTTGGGCAAGAGTGAACTGTGTGCCACGTGTTCCAGCTATCTCAAAATGACAATTAACAATCTCAGAGATGCCAAGCACAAGTTGCTCTCCCTGTTTCACATTGATAACAGTGAACAGAGTCCTGGATGCTGTCTTTTTTGTGGAAGAGATCTCGGTTGCGGTTTGTTTAACTCTTGCTCTTTTTTCAGCAGGAGAGAACACAATATAGCTGTTGCCAATACTATAAGAATCGTTGTATGGTGATGTCAGAAGAACTTCCGCGATATTATCGCCATTGACATCTGCCATGCTGACACCATCACCCACCCATCGGAATCCAGGATCTTCGCCATCAATTGTCCAGCCATCTCTCTCCTGCAATGAAACTACCTGAATCACTGCAGGCCAATGGCGGCGACCTTTGATAACATAGACACGACCACGAGATTGACTGTATCCTGGAGCACCGATTACAAGATCCGAAACTCCGTCACCATCGGCATCATAACCACCGAACACATCACTTCCAAAAAGATCGGAGGAAGTGCTGTTGATAATAACACCCCTCACTCCATCGGCCAATGATGACAGCTCGATAGTTTTCGGTATTGTATCACGGGTACCAAAAACAACCTGAACGCGGTCCAAAGAATCAAATGCCACAGCGAAATCCATCAGACCATCATCGTTAAGATCACCAATGCCCCGAAGGAGAAGAATGAACTGTTGAGAAGTAAAAGACAATACGAATCCCCGTGTGCCGTTGGATGCCACAATATACTCCACTGAATCCACAGGCTGGGGCACTGTGTTCAAGCGATTTCCAAACACAACACTGATGTGCCTCTGGTCATAGTTATCGATGGCAACAAAGTCATCCAAGCCATCGCCATTGAAATCACCAACTCCCTCGGCGAGAACTGGCCCAGTCCACACCTTTCCGCCGTTGTTTGCCATCGCTGTACCGCCATTCTCATCGCCTGCAGTCACGCAGGTCCAGTTGCGCCTGCCCCAGATGGTCTGAAGTGTGGGAACACTATCGTAGCGGTTAGGATTCCCCGGCGTACAGACAAGAAAATCGCTGATCCGGTCACCATTTAGATCACCGGCTGCACTGACATCAGCTCCATAAAACCACCCAATGCGCCCCACACCAATGAGAGCAAACCCCTCAGTTCGCCAACTCATTCGCAGATCAGACAGCCGTATGGTCGGTGGCCACGTTCGGCGCCCGAAAACGACGTAAACAGCGCCGTTGTCAACGCGGAGGTTGTCTCTTCCGGGGTTTCCCAGAATGATGTCGTCGATTCCATCACCGTTGATGTCTGCGTGGTCAACAGCATTCCTCCTGCACCCCATGATGTCGTTGAGGCCGTCACCCAGGATGGTGACACCGGTCTCTGGTGTCATGGACCCCAGGCTGATGTCGGTGATGCCACTCCACGAGGGCCGACCAAAGACGAGGTAGACGACACCGGAGAATGGAGCGGCCCCGACGCCACCGGCGTTCAGTACAACAAAGTCCGTGTTACCATCGAGGTTGATGTCGCCCACAGTCGAGATGGAGAACGCACAGCCAGGCAGACGGGTTTTGGGCGTGCTCGGGGGCGAGTGGAGGCGGACTAATGAGTGCGAGAGGGCGGGAGCCACAAGCAGGACCAGCAACAGGACTGGGCTTGCCATGGTGGTGAAAGAGAAGATGTGTGACGACTGTTTGTCCTTGGGCACCGAGATTCGGTAGGCCAAGGAGTCGCCGGTGGTCGGAATGTCGGTATCTTTCCCGTCATTCTCCGTTTCCGCCTCCTTGCCGGTAAAAACCCCGGTGCATCACATCATCACCGCCCCCACCCAGCTGCCAGACAGACAGTCTGCTAGACACATAGAAAGTCGCAGCCGGCATCCCACAAGGGAATACGAAAATTGTTTGCCCAACCAAACGTGGGCTTACTGGCTTTAAACGTTCAGATATTTCGCCATACATCAGAAGCCCTAATGTGCAACCGCCACACCAACCACAAGCTCCGTTCATACCCCTGTCGTGGCTCTGGCTCTGGCTGTCACCAGGCTTTATCCCCTCAGTCATGGACAAGGTGCGCTGATCGCCTGCCCACACACATGAACGCCACCGTTTCTCGCGTGTGTGATTGCCTACCCCCCCCCCCGCCTTCGCCCTCCGTCGACGTGCCTTTCCTTCCTCTGTTGCTAGGTCGACATGCCACATGGATTATGCGCACCAGACAAAGAGGCAGAGGTTCTTACCCCCAGAAGGTGGCCGTGGCACGAACCCGCAACAAGAACAGAGCACGCGACTTTTTGTGCTCGGATGGAGTTTGATCTTCTTCACCTTATCGACTGCCTAGTCGCCTGATTTGTACGTTTGGATTGTGGGAATTTGTGATGGATGTCTCTAGCCAACAAAGCACCCACAGTGTTCCGTCGTAGGTTACTGATATTTGATCGAGAACGCACTACCGAGAAGACAAATCGAATTTGTAGAGCAGCGGCTTTATCTGATTCCGAACGCCAAACGTCCACAATCGCCGCCAGCTGGCTCACCCGCCCGGGCATTATCCACCGAGCCTTCTTGTCGAGCGGAGATGCATCTATCTGGTGAGCCTTGCGTGACTTCAATGCTTGTGCTTGTTGCTGCAGCGGCACTTGTGGCCCTGCGCGTCGCTGTCCTCCTTGGGCTTGCCGCACGGCTGCTCCCTGCGCAGGGCCGCGAGCAGGGCCCGCTTGAGCACGATCGCCGTCGCGACGCCGACGCCCCAGCGGCCGGCCGAGCCCACGCCGAGCCGGTGCGCCGCCAGCGTGGCCAGCGCCCCGCCCACCGCGGCGCCCACCGACGCGGTGCCCTCGGTCAGCGCGCGCGGCTGCCGCCCCGCGATGACGTCCCGCACGCACCCGCCGCCGAACCCCCCGAGCCCCGCGTACAGCGCCGTCCGCACAGCGCCCGCGCCCGTGCGCGCCCCGAGCTCGCCGGCGCGGTTCGAGTTGATGCCCAGCGACAGCGCGTCGACGCACTTTGCCGGCCGGGAATTGGCGATGACGTCAAGGCAGGCAAGCGGGGCCAGCGCGCCGGCGAGGGCGCCGGCGCCGATGGTGTAGAGCGTCTGCGACGAGGGACCGTGCAGCCAGGGCGCGGGGCGCGCGGCGAGCATCTCGCGCATCGTGCCGCCGCCGACGGCCGAGCAGCCGCCGGCGACGAGCGAGCCGAAGAGGTTGAGGCCCGCGCGGCGCCCGATCATCGCGCCGTTCATCGCCGTCAGCGCCGACGACGCCACGTCAAACGCCCGCTGCGCAAGCTCGGCTGCGTGATTTGACCCCACCACCACCACGACCCCGTCACATCAGTCCAACGGGGCGGGGCTCGTCACGGCAGGCGGGGCTACGGTGGGTTCGCACAGGCGCTGTCCGAGGGCGCCGTAGGGGGCGCGACAGATTTGCGGGAGAGGGACGCGATACAGGCGCGTCCCTGCGCGCGCTTGGCTACACGTGCTGCCGGCGACAACATTGCGGGGGCTGCCTGCTCGTTGTTATTTGTGAGCAAAACTACTCTCAGCCGCGGTGCGGTCTTCGTCGGTCCAGTCCCACAGCAACAAGCAGGCCCAGCGCAACTCCATTTTCAGTCAGGCAGTTCCAAGAAACACACACAGGGATGAGGAAAGAGGAAACCAGGGGAACAACAAGCATGATCAAAAGAGAAGATACGCGGATCTCGGGCTCTCCCAAATTAGGCCGGGATGAGCAAGCGGTACACAGTGGTCGTCGTCACGGGCGACGTACGCGGCGCCGGCACGGACGCCCGAGTGTACGTCACGCTGCGCGGCACGCAGGGCACGAGCCCGCGCCTGCCGCTGGCCGGCGGCAAGGAGCTCTTCGAGCGCGGCCGCACGGACACGTTCGCCGTCGACACGGACGACGTGGGCGAGCTCACGGGCCTGACCGTCGAGCACGACAACACGGGCATGGCCCCCGGGTGGTTCCTCGAGCGCGTCGCCGTGCGCGACGCCGCGGGGCGCGAGTGGGAGTTCCCGTGCCACAACTGGCTGGCCAAGGACGAGGCCGACCGCAGGACCTCGCGGGACCTCGCGCCCCTGCCGCAGCGCCGCAACAGCCCCCGCAGCAGCGCAGCCCCGCCGCAGGCGACCGCCGAGGCGGACAGGCCCGCCAGATCGGGCACGCCGCGGAAGACGCCGAGAGCCATGCCGGCGAAGGGCAGGGGAGAGCAGTCGTCCCCCGAGCAGGTCAGGCCTGCCCAGCAGCAGCAACAACAGCAACAGTCGCAGCAGAGGCAGCAGTTCCCCCAGTTCCCTGTTGCACCGGCAGCGCCGCGGGCCCGCAGGTACAGGGTGTCGACGGAGACGGGAGACGTCAGGGGGGCTGGGACGGACGCCAAGGTGTTCGTGACCCTCAAGGGGACCCGCGGGCAGTCGTCCCGGGTGCAGCTGCCTGACGCCAAGGACCTGTTCGAGAAAGGCCGCACGGACTCCTTCGACATTGAGTGCGCGGATGTCGGGGACCTGACGTCGGCTGTCGTGGAGCACGACAACAGTGGGATGGGGGCCGGGTGGTTCCTGGAGAGGCTGCTGGTGGCCGAGTCCGAGGCACCTGGGCAGCAGTGGGTGCTGCCATGCCACAAATGGCTGGCAAAGGACGAGGGCGATGGTCTGATCTGCCGAGAGCTCCTGGTCGAATCCGCAACACCGACCCAGCAGCAGCAGCAGCAGCAGCAACAACAACAACGACAACAGCAGCAGGCTCTGGGGCGAGAGCGACGGCAGCAGAGGTACGTCGTGAAGTTCGAGACGGGCAACGTGGCAGGGGCCGGAACAGATGCCAACGTCTCGATCAATCTCAAGGGAACACTGGGGAGCACCGGCAGGCAGGTCCTCGCTGCGGACAAGGGCTGCTTCGAGAAGGGGAAAACTGACGTGTTCGAGATCACGTGTGACTGGGTTGGCCAGCTCGTCTCCGCGACTGTCGAGCACGACAACACCGGGCTCGCTCCCGGGTGGTTTCTCGAGCGCGTTTCTGTGGAGGAGTCGGACCCGCGGGGCAAGATGTGGGTGCTTCCTTGCCATGCATGGCTGGCAAAAGACGAAGGAGACCACGCAATCTCCCGTGAGCTGAGCCCAGAATCCCCGCACCGGGAGTCTCCAGCAGAAGCAGCCAGATCTCCGCGAGCGACATCCTCGAGCGCTGTTCAGAGGAACAGACAGCAGACACTCGATGCAACTGCCCCTCAGATGCGAAAGATGCGTAAGTACCGCGTGTCAACCGAGACCGGCGATGTCAGAGGAGCCGGCACAGATGCCAAGGTGTTCGTCACTCTCAGGGGGTCACTGGGCCAGTCTGCGAGAGTGCAGCTCCCCGACGCAAAGGAACTGTTCGAGAAAGGCCGCACGGACTCCTTCGACATCGAGTGTGCGGACGTTGGGGACCTTTCATCGGCTGTCGTGGAACACGACAACAGCGGGATGGGGGCCGGGTGGTTCCTGGAGAGGCTGCTGGTGGCCGAGTCCGAGGCACCTGGGCGGCAGTGGGTGCTGCCGTGCCACCAGTGGCTGGCAAAGGACGAGGGCGATGGCAACATATCGCGGGAGCTGGTGGTCGAGGCCAAGGCAAGGCAGCCCACCTCTGACAGACGACAGCAGAAATACTCCATCACCTTCGAGACAGGGGATGTTTCCGGAGCGGGGACCGATGCGCGCGTGTCCATCACCCTTCAGGGTGCACGCGGAAGCTCCGGGAAACGGGAGCTGGCTGCCGAAAAGAGCTGCTTCGAGCGGGGGAAAACAGACGTGCTGGATCTTGTGTGCGACTGGGTTGGAAAGCTCGAATCCGTGATCGTCGAGCACGACAACACTGGGATAGCTCCTGGTTGGTTTCTGGAGCGAGTTTTCGTGCGGGAATCGGAGCCATCTGGCCAGATCTGGGAGCTTCCGTGCCACAACTGGCTGGCAACCAACGAAGGCGACCACATGATATCACGGGAACTCAAACCAGAGATCTGCTCTACCAATCAGCAAGGGCAGTTGTTACACCACTCTTCATCACCGGCTCGTCCGGTCCGCAAGTACCGAGTGTCGGCGGAGACAGGAGACGTCAGGGGAGCTGGGACGGACGCCAAAGTGTTCGTGACCCTTAAGGGAACTCGCGGGCAGTCGTCGCGGGTGCAGCTACCTGACGCCAAAGACCTGTTCGAGAAAGGCCGCACTGACTCCTTCGACATCGAGTGTGCGGATGTCGGGGACCTGACGTCGGCTGTCGTGGAGCACGACAACAGTGGGATGGGGGCCGGATGGTTCCTGGAGAGGCTGCTGGTGGCCGAGTCCGAGGCACCTAGGCGGCAGTGGGTGCTGCCGTGCCACAAGTGGCTGGCGAAAGACGAGGGCGATGGCCTGATTTGCAGAGAGCTCTTGGTCGAAGCGCCGAAACTGAAACAGCAACCAGGAATGGGGCGGAGGCAGCAGAAGTACGTCGTGAAGTTCGAGACAGGCAACGTGAAGGGGGCCGGAACGGATGCCAACGTCTCGATCACCATCAAGGGCACCAAGGGGAGTACTGGGAGACAGATGCTCTCTGCAGGCAAAGGCTGCTTCGAGCGAGGAAAGACTGACACATTCGAGCTCACGTGCGACTCGGTCGACCATCTTGTTTCAGTGCTCGTGGAGCACGACAACACTGGACTAGCTCCTGGGTGGTTCCTGGAGCGCGTTGTTGTGGAGGAGGCGGACCCGCGTGGTCTTGTCTGGGAGTTCCCGTGCAATGCCTGGCTGGCCGTCGACGAGGGTGACCACACGATATCGAGAGAGCTGCGGCCCCAGCAATCGAAGCCAGCGCAGGGTCGGCGCACCTACGCCATCAGAACGATCACTGGCGACATCGCCTGCGCCGGAACTGATGCCCGTGTCTCTGTCACCCTCAAGGGCTCGCAAGGCACATCTGATAGGCAGCTGCTTCAAGGGCAGTTTGAGCGCGGGTGTACAGACGAATCCGTCGTCGAGTGCCGTGACGTGGGGGAACTGGAATCCGTGGTTGTCGAGCACGATAACAGCGGTGTTGCCCCTGGTTGGTTCCTCGAATCGGTCCTAGTCGCGGAGAAGGCTGCCCCATTCCGGTCGTGGGAGCTGCCCTGTCACAACTGGCTTGCCAAGGACGAAGGCGACGGCCAGACCAGGCGCGAGATTAGGGTGCAATCCAGTCGACCAGTAGCCACGGCTCCATCAGGCGCAGCTGCGTCAAAGGGCAAGACTCCGAGGAAATACAACGTCGGCGTTGTGACGGGCAACGTGCGCGGCGCGGGGACGAACGCAAGGGTTTCGATAACGCTGCACGGAGCCAGCGGGGCTACGTCGCGCAAGGTGGCACTGGACGGGGGCAAAGAGCTGTTCGAGCGCGGGAGGACCGATACGTTCGTCGTCGAGTGCGAGGACGTGGGCACCGTAAACGGTGTAACCGTGGAGCACGACAACAGTGGATCAATGCCCGGGTGGTTCCTCGAACGAGTTGTCGTTGACGGCCGTGAGTTCCCGTGCAACAACTGGCTGGCCTCAGACGAGGGCGACTGCAAAATATGTAGGCATCTTGTTCCCCTCGGAGGCCCCAAGAGCTCCACTCCAGCCCTGGTGGTCAGCAAGCCACAGAAGAAGTACAGGGTAAGGTGCGAGACGGGCGATGTGTTTGGGGCGGGAACGGATGCGAACGTCTCTGTGACGCTCAAGGGATCCGAGGGGACTTCGGGGAAGCTGGCTCTCGACGGAGGAAAGCAGGCGTTCGAGAGAGGCAGGACAGACGAGTTCGTCATCGAGTGTGAGGACATAGGAGCACTCGTCAGCGCCACCTTCGAGCACGACAACACCGGGAGAGCCCCCGGATGGTTTCTGGAACGCGCGTGGGTGTCGGAGATCTCTTCTCCAATGCGCGTGTGGGAGCTGCCATGCCACAAGTGGCTCGCAACGGACGAGGGCGACAGGAAGACGTCTCGGGAACTCGTGCCGCAGACGCAGCAGGTCCAAGCAGTACAGAGTCACACTGAGAGCGTCGCATCTGCTCGCCGGCCAGCGGTGGCTTCGACGCACCACAGGTACATCGTCAGTACGTACACGGGGGATACTCCGAGAGCAGGGACGGACGCGAGAGTCTTCGTGACACTGTTTGGCGAGAACGGCAAGCCGTCGAGCCGCATCTCGCTGACGAAGAAAGGGAAGAACTTGTTCGAGCGCGGGCAGCGGGACGACTTCGAGGTGTCGCTGCCAGAGCTTCTTGGAGAGCTCTCTCGTGTGCTCGTCTCGCACGACAACAGTGGCATGGACCCCTCGTGGTTTCTGGACAAGATTGTTGTTCGCGAGGCCGACCCTCCGTCCAGCTCTGGCCCGGCTGCGATCCCTGGGCGCGTGTGGGAGTTCCCGTGCGGCGCGTGGCTGGCCGCGGACCGCGGAGACAGGCAGACATCGAGGGAACTCCACCTGCGAGCCCCGGAGTCGCCGAAAGCGGCAAGCAAGGAGCCTCCGCGGAAGTATGGCATCAGCACTGTGACGGGCAATGCGTTTGGCTCGGGAACGGACGCAAATGTGTTCGTGACCCTCGTCGGGGACGCCGCAGAGTCAGGGCGGCGAAGGCTGAGGCCCCCTCGCGGGAGAAACCCGTTTGAGCGTGGCCAGAGAGACGATTTCGAGATCGAGGCGCCGGTCGAGCTCGGGGACCTACAGAAGGTCATCGTCTCTCACGACAACTCGGGGGTGAACCCCTCGTGGTTCCTCGAAGAGGTCATCGTGCGTGAGCTCTTTGGTGCGGCTCGCGAGTGGCACTTCCAGTGCGGGCGGTGGCTGGCAAAGAACAAGGACGATGGCCGCCTCGAACGTGAGCTGAGGCCAGCTACAGGCCGCAACTCTGCTAGGCAGCACAAGTACGTCGTTACCATACGGACGGGCACTGCACCCAAGGCAGGGACAACGTCCAAGGTGTTCTTCAAGCTCGTAGGCGAGCGTGGGTCTACTCCGCAGAAGAACGCCCCCGGGAAATACGCACGGGGGTCCGAGGACGTACACTACGTGCAGTGCTCTGACTTGGGTGCGGTCAAGACTGTGGTTTTGGGTCACGATAGCAGTGGTTCCTCACCGGGATGGTTCGTGGACGCGGTTATCGTTCACGACGACTCTACCGCGAAGGAATGGGTGTTTCCCTGCTCCTCGTGGCTCGCCCAGGACAGAGAAGACGGCCTCACCACCCGCGAGTTCCGCGCAGAAGAGCCGTTGAGTCCATCGCGGTCGCCAGAGTGTAGGCCTGCGCAGCCTCGACGAGTTCGCGGAGGAGCTGCTCCGGAGGCGACGACCTCGCCAGTGCAGCGGCAAGCGGACCCCGCTGGGCCTCAGGCTGCCCCTGGCATGCGCGTTGTCTCCAGGAAGAATGCCGCCGAGCCCTTCCCCGCTGCTGCTCGAGGGTGCTGCGTCGGCGTTATCCTGTCCGGTTCGACAAGCACCCGACCTGCGATGTGCGCAGATGCACGGAAAGCGCTGTCGAGCGCGATAGCAGACCAGGGGTTCGATTGTGTCACGATGGGACCCAGAGACACATCGGGCGGAGGAACATTGGAACAGTAAGCAACTCAAGCGCTCTGTTCGTGAGGTCTCACAACCTCACAGGCCTGCGGACATTTCCAGGTGCGCCCAGCTACTGGGGTCCAACAGGGACAAGATAAAGGGCATTGTCGTGTCCGTGATAAACCGCGGGCACGAGCAAGCGGTTGTCGACGCCATCAGGGCATCCAATCTCGCAGTGCCGGTTCTCGTTCATGCGTTTCCGGATGGATTCGATTCCATGGATCCCAGTACGTTCACTATCAGCTGACTACGCTTTCTGACGTAGCTCAGACGGTCGTCGCGAGTCCATGGCCGCCAAACTTACGCTTTGCTGCCGCCTCAAATTGGAGGGCGTGCCATTCTCATCGACATCTCTCTTCGTTGTTGAGCCATCCGTGCGTGGTGCATATCGGTTCTCGAGTCTGAGCGTCTCCCGATAGGCCGAGAGCTTCAAGGCCGACTTGCTCAAGTTCGCTGCACTGTGTAGAATTGTCACCGGAGTCAGAGGGCTACGCGTCGGCCAAGTCGGAAGCAGCGCGTCAAACGCGCAGAGCAACGATCTCGCCTTGAAGGCCAGTGGCATCATCGTTGACCGCTTGGACCTCTCCGAGGTTCTTGTCGCACGCGAGTCCAACTCGTCGGCAGTAGCCGAGAAGCTCACGGCTCTGAGCGCCTGTGTCCATCTGCCGGCCTCAATTCGCCCAGACTTGCTGCGGTCGATGGCACAGCTCGGGGCGGCCCTCGACGAGGTGGCTAGATCGCACTGCCTGGGCTGTCTGGCGTTGCAGAACAGCCGATCGATCGACGAGCTGTGCAAGGTGTCGCCGCACATGGTTGCAAGCATCTCGAGCTCGCGGATGATCCCATGCGACGTAGACTCGGACGCTTCTGTCGCTCTGTCGATGGTCGTCACGCAGCTGGCAACAGGAACACCAGCAGGAGCCGTCGACTGGGGTTGCAACTACGGCTCTGATCCCAACAAGGTCCTCCTTGTGTGCACTCACTCTCTTTAAACCTTCCAGGCTAGTGCGTTGTCACAGGATGTGTATCTTCGCCTGCGTGTTACTTTTGGGAGCAACCAGAGTGTGAGGATGTGGGATGCGGAGCGCTGGCAGGACGCCTGAGGCCGATGCCAGTGACGTTCTGCCGGATCGTGACAGGTAAGACAGCAGCAGTTTTTTTTTCTTGGAATAACGAGCGGACCTCAGACGCTGGGGGAGTCAAGGCCTACGTTGCGGAGGGCTTTCTCACCGATGACCCAACCAAGACGTATGGGGCCTATGGCGTCGCCCAGATACAGAACCACTCTGGCCTAATGACCCGTACGCCAAGTTCCTCACCCTGGGTGTACTCTAGTGTCTCAAGCTGCCGTCTCTCCGCCAGACCTGTGCGCCAAGGGGTTCGACCAAAGAGTTGCACTGAATGCCACGCACGTTGGACAAGCTCTGGCAGAGGCAATGTCCAGCTACATGCACTGGGATGTGTATTATCACGCCTAAGTGGCGCAATTTAGAACCCACAACAACCCCGTCTTCTTTGCGCAATCCGCCATTCTTGTCGCACTTGCATTCCAGTTACTACCTCAACCCAATCATATCATATCAACCGACATGTCCTAGGGAGCACGCCCCAGTCCCAACCGCCTTGCCTTGCGCTCTGTGGTGGGTAGCTGGCTGGTTCCGAGAGATATGCAGGCAGAGAGCGCTAGATATGCTCAACAATCTCGATCTCTATCAGCCCGGCCTCGGTTGTTTCGTTCTATTAAAGGAACAGTCCGACCGTCCCCTCCCCCACTCGCTCGAGCCGACCGCCATGTCCGCCACAGACACCGACACCGCGAGGGAGCTGCGCGAGGTGCTGGCGGTGGTGGACTCGTGGCCACCGAACGCCGCCAACGTGGACGAGTCGTCGGCCCGCACGGCCCTCGAGCGCCTGCTGCGCGTCGAGTCGCGCATCGCGGCCTCGCTCAGCGACATGTCGCTCGCTGCCGGCGAGGCCATGCTCAAGGAGGTCGCCAACGGAATCGTCCGCGTCCTCGAAATCCGCGCCAAGGTCCGGATTCCGCCGCAGAATCGCGCTCTGGGAGTTTTGATTACAATTGAATTCGAAATTCACATCTGTTGCCGGAATGCAACCAGCTCGCATCCAACGCAGCCACCGGGAGCTCCACTCCGCGCATCGGCCCCACGGGGAGTGCCCCTGCGGACCTCCCGCCGCTGGACACCAGGGCGGGTGTCGTCGCCGTGCACCGGGCGCAGCAGCAGGCGCAGGCGGCCAGAGACCACCAGCAGCCGCAGATACCCGAGTTCGCAGGCGACTCTGTCGAGATCCCCGCCGCAGAGATCACACTGCTCTCCAAGATCGGCAGCGGCGCGTTCGGGACCGTGTACCGCGCCCGCTGCCGCGGGAAGATGGTGGCGGCCAAGGTCCCCCTGCAGCAGACGCTGACCGACCGCCAGCTGGCGATGTTCCGCCACGAGATGTCGATCATGAGGTGCGCTCTCCGCCTGCCCCGGACTGCCTTGCAGGCGCACCCTCTCTGAGTCCTGCCCCCCCCCCCGCTCGCAGGAAGGTGTACCACCCGCACGTCGTGCTCTTCCTCGGGGCCTGCACGGCGCCTGGTAGTGTCATCATTGTCACGGAGCTTCTGCAGTGCGATCTCGAGTCGGTGCGGGCGACGAGGGGGGAGGAAGGAGGAGGGAATGAGTGCCCCTCGTAGCTGATTGCGTGCGCTGCCGCAGGTGCTGTACGGGGAGAACAGGCCAGAGGTGTCGCTGACCGACAGGCTCAAGATGGCGCTGGACGCCGCGGTGGGGCTCAACTGGCTGCACGGCATCTGCCACATTGCGCACCGCGACCTCAAGCCAGCCAACCTCCTGCTCGACGAGAACAGGCGCGTCAAAGTAGCCGACTTTGGCTTCAGGTGCCCATTCATTCGCACCCCCTGCCCCTGCCCTCACCACAGCCTCCAGTGAGATACTCGGCAAGGGCAAGGCGCCCAAGAACCCCGGGAAGGTCCGGGGCACCAGTGCGTGATACCCACAATCCGCCTGCCCCTCCGTTCTGTCACATTTCCCTGATAGCCCAACGCCCGTGGAAGTTATGTACGCGGCGCCTGAGCTGCTGATGGGCCTCGAGTGGGACTTCTCGATCGACGTCTACGCGTTCGGGTACATCCTGTACGAGCTCATCACGGGGCAGGCGCTGTTCCCTGGCTGGGAGGAGCCGCAGCCGTTCATGAAGGCGATATGCTACGACGAGATGCGACCCTCGATCCCCGACGAGACGCCCGCTGCGCTTGCACGGCTGATGGTCGATTGCTGGGGCGCCGCCCCCGCGGACAGGCCCAAGATGGACAGGGTCGTCCGCAGGCTGGAGCAGTCGGTCGTGGATACGACCATCACCGAGCAGCACGCGGGCGACTTCTGGAAGAAGTACTTCCTCAATCCTGTGCGCGCTTCAGCTGCTGAGGCTCCCGGCGGTCTTTTTTTTTTCTGTTTTTTGCCTCGTTTTTCGTTCTGTGTTTTGTTTTTCGGGTTTTGCGGTTTTTTGTGACCCCAGTCGCAGCTGCAAGAGCGGGTGAGCTGGAGGTCGTTCTGCAAGGCCGTGCTCAAGGAGATGGGCCAGGACATCTCGTGCTACTTTGGGATTAAAGGCACCCGTTTTCCTGCCGGTTTCATGTTCACTGACAATCATTGCCCAAACCCACCCACCCCCCATCTCACCACCCACAGAGCTCCTCGGAGGAGACACCGTTCAAATGGACCACGTGCAGAGCTTCGCGCTGTGGTTCGGCGAGCTGTCTATCGACACTCTTGTCAGTGCGGAGACGCTGTACCGCCAGGACTGGTTCCACGGCTTTCTGGACCGCGGAGTGGCAGAGACCCGCCTGCGCGACCGCCGCAACGGCACTTTCCTGGTCCGCCTAAGCGCGACCGAGCCCACGTCGAGCCCCTTCACGCTGTCGCTGCTCGCGGGCGGGGCTGTGCGCCACAAGCGCATCCTGAGGAACACAGAGGACGAGCAGCAGAGCCTGCGGGTCGGCCTCGACGGCAACCAGTGGGTCGAGGCTGACGGCCTGCAGGGGCTGGTGGACCAGCTCCTGGAGCTCATGGTCATCTCCATCCCGTGCCCCAAGGAGGAGCTGCCGTACTGACAGCAACGCAGTGCCTTCCCCCTCCGTCGTCGGTGTTGGTCTTTTCCTGCCTAAGGCAACACAAGGCATACGCCCCCGCGCATTTCACGGGCTATTTCATTACCCCTCTTGGGCAAAGCAACCACGGGGGTCCTTCTGCACGCCGCCCGCACCCGGGGCGATGGTCGTGCACCCCTGCCCCTTGGAGTTGGAAAAACTCCCAAGGGGGAATGGTGCAATGTGAAGTTTGGTGCTGTTCTGGGCGTAGAGAAATCGAACAGAACGTGGGAAAAATCGCTGGGCTGTTAGCGTGTTTATTTTTGTCACTCAAAAAACCCCTCCAGACGAGCCCACCACCCCACCCCCCTGTCTCGGGGCACGACGACATGGTGGAGACCTTCAGCTCCTTCCAGCGCACGGGCGGCGCCAAGACCTTCGCGGACGTGCTGCGGTTCCGGGCGGGCGAGTCCGAGAGCCGCTGCACGTACACGGTCGTCAGCCACGATGACGGCGTGGCCTCTGCTGGCAGCGCCCCGGCCGCCCCGCGCCGCACCGTCGGCGTCCGGGACCTCTGGGCCCGCGCCCGCGCCGTCGCTGTGGAGATCGGCGAGCGCCGTCCGCGCGCGGGCTCCGCGGCAGCGCTGGTCTTCGCTGCGGACGACTGCCTCTCGTTTGTCGAGGCCTTCCTGGGATGCCTGCTCTCGGGCGTCGTCTCCGTGCCGCTGCCCCCGCCCGACGCCTGCTCGGGGTGCGCTCGCCGGAGGGGTCCTGCACACTGAGTCGCGCCATCCGGGCCCCTGACCCCCCCCCGTTCTCAGGCTCGGAGAGAGCCACAAGTCGGTGCTCGGTGATTGCGGTTGCGAGATGGTGCTGAGCTCACGGTCGCTCAAGGAGGCCATCGAGGCCTCGCTGCGAGCAGCGGCCATCACGGCCGACGTGCTGGCCGTGGACGCCGTGCCCTCGGACCTCGCCGTCAAGTGGGAGCAGGCGGCATTCGTGGATCCCGTGCGACGTCGGCATTTTTTTTTCCTCTTCCTTCCCCCATCATTTTTGACCCCACCACCCGCCACCCCCCCGCGATTCCCGCACGCCACGCGCTGCGCTGCGGAGATATTCCCTTGCATTTTCCCGAGTGAGGTTCTTTTTCTTTTTTCGCTGACGTGTCTTCTCTCTCGGGGCGTTTGTGACAAACAGCTGTCTGCGGCCTACCTCTTGTATTCTGGCAATGCCGGCACGCGTTCTCCCCGGGGGATCATCGCGACGCACGCCTCGCTCATGGCGTGCCTCGAGGGCATGTCCAAGGCCGCCAACCTCGCCGAGGGCTCGCCCGTCGTCAACTGGCTGCCGCTCTGGCAGGACGCCGGCCTGCTGGTCGCCCTCAGCAACGTCTACAACGCCTGCGCCATGACGCTCATGTCCCCCGTCTCCTTCTTCGCCCGCCCGGCCCGCTGGCTCCAGCTCCTCTCCGAGACCCGCGCCGAGGTCTCCGCGGCCCCGAGCTACGCCCTCGACCTCTGCTCGCGGTCCGTGACGCCCGAGCTGCTCGAGCAGCTCGACCTCGCGGCGCTGCACACGATCCTCTGCTCGGTCGACTCGGGCCTGCCCTCGGCCGCCACGCTGTTCCAGCGCAGGCTGGCCCGGGCCGGCCTCAGGCCCTCGGCGGTCCGCGCGTGCTACGGCGTGCACGAGGCCTCGCTGGTCCTCACGCACAGCGACGTCGGGGCCGAGCTCTGCATGGCGAGCTTCGACGCCGAGCTGCTGCTGCACGGGCGCGTGCGGCCCGCGGGCCCCGACGAGCCCTGCAGGAAGCGCGTGCTCGCCGCGGCGGGCGCGGCCTACGACCACGAGGTCGCGGTCGTCGACACCGAGGACAACGCCCGGTGCGCAGACGGCGTCGTGGGCGAGGTGTGGGTCTCGGGGCCCTCGGTCGCCGCCGGGTTCTGGGGCAAGCCCGAGGAGACGCAGGCCAAGTTCAGGGCGCTCATGGCCGGCAGCGACCGGCGGTTCCTGCGGACGGGCGACACGGGCTTCGTGCACGAGAGCAACCTGTACATTGTGGGCCGCAAGGATGACGTAATCGTCTTCCACGACAAGACCTACGACCCGCTCGAGGTCGAGGCGACGGTGCAGAGGCACCACGCCGTGCGCAAGGGCGCTGTCGCCGCGTTCTGCGTCGAGCAATTCGAGTTCAGCGAGCACTGCAAGGACCTCGAGAAGAGCCTCGTCATACTCGCTGAGAGCACCGAGGACATCGCCACCACCACTGAAGACAGGCAAGTTTCGTATCGCTTTAAATCGTCATTTTAAAAGGTGCACAAATGTCTCCCAGCTAGGGCCGCTATGATCTTCGCTGAGCTCCGGAAGGAGGTCCTCGAGGTGCATGGGCTGCCGCTCAGCTACATCGCGCTGGTAAAGACCGGGACCCTGCCGCGTACGGCCAGTGGCTGCGTGCAGCGGCCCGTGTGCAAGACCAGGCTGCTGGAGAAGGACCTCGACATAGTCGCTGTGTGGCGTGCGTCGGGTCCCGAGTTCCCGCAGAAGAAGATGCCGCATGTCCACGTGGCCACGCACCAGCCCATCGCAGTCCTCTCGCCCCCGATGCGCGCCATGACGCCCCCGATGGGCTCGGTCTCGCCGTTCCAGATTGTCGGCCCCAAGGGCGACAAGATGACCAGCTCAACAGGGAGGACTTCCCCCGTGGCGTCGGCGCCAGCGCCGGTCAGCATCGGCACGCGCAAGAGGTCGCCGTCGTTCAGGGGAGCCGTGGGCGACGTGGTCTCCCCGGTTGTGCGGCCGCCTATCGCTGCGGCTGTCCTGTGCCGCTCCGTTTCCTCCGAGGGCCCACTCGTGGACCATCCCATCACGCTTGAGCACCACAAGCACATCACCGAGGCCACTGCCAAGGACAATCCACCCTCCCCGCCTAAGGTGCAATGTCCCCCCTTACAGAGTGCTTGAGCCCGCACTGAAGTCTGTGCGTCGCGCATAGGCGCCTGCAATGCCGGCGGTGGCCATCGAGGAAACGGACAGGACGAGGGAGCTCGAGATCATGGCGACCATCACAGAGCTCCTGCAGCAGCTCGTACAGGACGACGAGTGCTCCGCTGTGGGCCCCGAAACGCCCTTTGCGCTGTGCGGCCTGACGTCGATCGACGCCATCGGGCTCATCGGGGAGCTCGAAGACCAATACAACCTCAAGATCTCGCACACGATGTTCACAGAGTGCCCGACGCCCCAGAAGCTCGCCCGGCGCCTCGCGGGCCTATCGACAGCCAAGGGCACCAGCGGCTTCGCTGTGCTCCCCACGTGCCAGTCGGAGAGCGGCGAGTACCCGCTGTCGTCGGCCCAGGAGCAGATGTGGGTGCTGCAGCAGCTGGACCCCGAGACGACAGCGTACCACGTGATCGGCGCCTGCGAGCTCGTCGGGCACCTCAAGGAGGACAACCTGGTCTCGGCGCTGGCGTCCGTGGTCTCGCGGCACAGAGTGCTGAGGACGGCGTACAAGCGGAAACCGTCGGGAGAGCTCGTGCAGTACGTCTCGCTGCCCCCGAGCCAGGCCCGCACGCTGCTGTCATACCGCGACTTGTCCGAGAGCACTGCGGCGGAGCGCGACGCGGCGATTCGCGAGAAGATGTTCGCTCCGTTCGACCTCGCCCGGGGCCCCGTGTTCCGCGCGCTCGTCGTCAAGGTCGACGAGCAGAAGCACATCTTCGTGCTGGGCGCGCACCATATCGCGGTCGACGGCGCGTCGATGCGCATCGTCATCTCGGAGGTGCGCAAGCTCTACGCCGGCGAGGCCCTGCAGGCGATGCGCATACAGTACGCGGACTACGCCGTGTGGCAGAAGAAAATGCTCGACGAGAAGCGCCAGTTCCTCGTCGAGCGGTGGGTCAAGGAGCTCGAGGGCTGCACGACGGTCCTCGACCTGCCGACCGACAGGCCGCACCCGCCGCGGAGCTCTCACAGGGGCGGGCAGATCACGTTCCCGCTGCCGCTCGACCTCTGCGAGGGCGTCATCGACGCGGCATCGCACTACTCGGCCACTATGTTCTCCGTCATGATGGCGTGCTACGCCGAGCTGGTGCACCGCTTTACCAGGCAGGACGACATCCTCATCGGGTACCCCGTCGAGAACCGCATCTCGGACGTGTCGGCCCTCGTCGGGTACTTTGTTAACACGCTCGTGCTGCGGACCAAGTTCGGGGAGGCCCCCGATGCCCCCAAGACCCTCGCGGAGCTCGTGCAGCACGTGCACCTCAAGTCGCGCGAGGGGCAGGACCTGCAGCAGCTACCGTTCAACGAGCTCGTCGCCGAGCTCAATGTGCCGCGCAGCTCGCGGACGCCCCTGTTCCAGGTCTTCTTCAACTTCCTCGAGCCCATCGAGTTCTCGCTCGGCAACACCGAGTCGCGCTACCTGCCGATCGAGAGCGGGTCCACGCAGTTCGACCTGTCCGTCACGATCAACCAGCGCTTCCACGCCAAGAAGGGGCAGCCCCCGGCCCTCTCGGTTACGCTCGAGTACAGCACGGACGTCTTCGACGAGCTGACCGCCAAGCGGATGAGCGACTGCTACGTGCGCCTGCTGCAGGACTTCGCCAACCAGGGGGCCAGCACGCCGCTGTGGCAGCTGCGGATGCTGCCCGAGGACCAGGAGCGCGTCCTGCTGCGCGAGTGGAACAACACGCAGTTCCCCGTCCCCTCGGAGCCCCTCCAGGCCAGGTTCGAGGCTCTGGCGCTCCAGTCGCCGGACGCGCTCTGCTACACGCACGGCCAGAGGTCGGTGACGCGCCGCGAGATGCAGGAGCTCTCGACGCGCGTGGCCCTCTGGCTCGCGAGGCGCGGCGTCAAGCGCGGGGACTACGTCTGCATGCTGTTCCACCGCTCGATCGAGTACGCGGCAGTGGCTCTCGGCATCATCAAGTCCGGCGCTGCCTACGCCCCGATCGACCCCAAGACGCCGCCGGCTCGCATCGACTTCTTCGCCCGCGACTGCGCGGCCCCCGTTTTCCTGTGCGACAAGTCGCTCGCGTCGATCGTCCCGGAGACCGTCCGCTCCTCGCCTGTGTTCCAGGTGTACGACGAGACGGTAACCGCACCGCCAAGGGACGGCGAGGCGCTGCCGGAGCAGCCGGGACCTTCGGACGTCGCGGTACTGCTGTATACGTCGGGGACGACGGGCGAGCCCAAGGGGGTGGTGATGGAGCACCACCAGCTCGTCAACTACATACAGTACTACATGCGCAGGCACAGCGTGACACCCGACGACCGCCTGTGGATGCTGCAGGGCGAGGGGTGGGACATGTGCGTCTTCGACACGTTCGTCCCGCTGTCGTCGGGCGCCCCAGTGTGGGTCGTCGACGACGAGCTCAAGCTCGACGCGGTGGCGCTGGGAAACTTCATCGCCGAGAAGGGCCTGACGGTCATATTCATGCCGACTGCCATCCTGGAGCACCTCCTCGAGCACACGCAGCTGCCCAAGTGCCTCAGGGTCGTTTGCACTGCCGGCGACAAGCTGCACCAGGGCAAGCAGATGCCCATCTGGAACGAGTACGGCCCGACAGAGGGCGGCGCGTGCACCGACGTCTGCGTGATGCCCGGCGACACCAACCCGACGATCGGGAAGCCCGTCGACAACCACCGCGTCTACATCGTCGACGAGCACCTGCAGCTCGTCCCCATCGGTGCCCCCGGCGAGCTGCTGATCGGCGGCCACGGCGTGGCGCGCGGCTACCACAACAGGGGGAAGCTGACGGCCGAGAAGTTCATCGCCGACCCCTTCCTGGGCTCCCCCGAGCGCGTGTTCCGCAGCGGCGACCTCTGCAGGTACCGAAACGACGGCAACATCGTCTACATGGGCCGCATGGACCAGCAGGTCAAGATCAACGGTGTGCGTGTCGAGCTGAGCGAGATCGAGGTGATCATGTGCAAGCACGCCTCGGTGCGCCAGGGCGTGGTGCTCGCGCTGCCCATCGGGCCCGGCGGCAGCAAGGTCCTCGTCGCCTACGTCGTGCCGTCTGGCTGCAAGGTCGCTGCCATGGACAGGGACGCCGCAACGGCCGCCCTCGTCGAGCACCTCCGCTCGAACCTCGCCGCGTTCGTCATCCCGCACCGCTTTGTGTTCCTCGACGAGATACCCGTCACCAAGAACGGCAAGGTCGACAGGGCCGCACTGCCGGTGCCCGACTGCACCGCGGCGACGGAGAAGTTTGTGGAGCCCTCGACGGAGCTCGAGAAGGAGATCGCGGAGCTGTTCATGAAGACACTCAAGATCAGCACGCGGATCTCTGCCGAGAGCACTTTCTCCGAGCTCGGCGGCAACTCGCTGACCGCCGTAACGCTGTCGTCGGTCCTGCGCGAGCGCTATGGCGCGCAGGTGCCGATCCAGCACCTGATGGATCACGGGACCGTCGTGAGCACAGCGAAGATGCTCGGCGGCGCCGCCCCGCTGGCTTCTGCGGCCCCGGCGTCGCTGTTCACGATACCCGCTGTCTGCGTCGACGAGGGGGCTCCGTACGCGCTGTCCTCGGGGCAGGACCAGATGTGGATGCTGAACCAGATGAGCCCCACGAGCGCCGCGTACAACGTCGTCGGGGCCTGCGCGATCAACGGGAAGCTCGACAGGGAGCGGCTGGCCGACTGCATCGGCAGGATCGTGCAGCGGCACCGCATCCTGCGCACGACCTACGCCCGCAGGGACAAGGGGCTCGTCCAGGTCGCTGTGCCCGTGCAGGGCTCCGTCGTAGACTACGTCGACATGGCCGGCAAGCCCGAACCCGAGGTCCGCGAACTCGTCCGGGCCGCTGTCGTCAAGCCCTTCGACCTGGCAGCGGGCCCCGTCTTCCGCGCGACGCTTGTGCGGACCGGGGACGAGACCTACACGCTCGTGATGGGCGCGCACCACATTGCCATCGACGGCGCGTCGATCCGGGTCATCGCGGGCGAGATAGCGGAGCTGTACGAGGGCCGCGCACTGCCGGACCTGCGCATACAGTACGCCGACTACGCGCGGTGGCAGAAGGAGTACCTGGCCAAGGAGAAGGAAGCCCTCGTGCAGCGCTGGAAGCAGGAGCTCGAGGGCTGCTCGGCGACGCTGGACCTGCCGACGGACAAGCCCTACCCCAAGACCCCGTCGTTCCGGGGCGCGTCGCACACGTTCGCGGTGCCCGAGCAGCTCGCGCGCGACGTCGTGCGGCTCTCGCGGTCGGCGTCGGCGACTGTGTTCTCGGTCATGATGGCGTGCTTTGTCGAGATGATGCACCGCTACTCGCGCCAGGACGACGTGCTCGTGGGCTACCCCGTCGCCAACAGGGTGCCCTCGGACGTCGAGCCGCTGGTCGGGTTCTTCGTCAACACACTCGTCCTGCGCACGCGCTTCGGCGAGGAGCTGCGGACGTTCGCGGACCTCGTCGCGCACGTGCACCGCAAGACACGGGAGGGGCAGGACATGCAGGCGCTGCCGTTCCACGAGCTCGTCTCCGCGCTGCAGGTCCCGCGCAGCTCGCGCCCGCCGCTGTTCCAGGTGCTCTTCAACTTCCTGCAGGCGACCGAGTTCCACGTCGGCGGCGTCGAGTGGCGCGAGTCCTACATCGACAGGGGCGCCATCCAGCTCGACCTCGCGCTCACGGTCATGCAGGGCCGCGCTCGGGACGGCACCTCGCCGACGCTCGCCTGCTGCATCGACTACAGCACGGACCTCTTCGGGGCGGCGACAGTGCAGCGCATGGGCGAGTGCTACCTGCAGCTGCTCGCGAGCTGCGCGGCCGCGCGGAGCGAGGAGCCACTGTGGGGGCTCAAGATGCTGCCGAGGTCGCAGGAGGAGCTGCTGCACGCGTGGAACAGCACGGCCAGGAACTACCCCAAGGAGCTGCTGTTCAGCGCCTTCGACAGGCTCGCGGCCGAGTCGCCCGGGGCCCTGGCGGTCGTGCACAGCGGCGCGACGGTCACGCGCGGGCAGCTCAAGGACGCGTCGGTCAAGGTGGCCCTGTGGCTCGCGTCCAAGGGCGTCAGGCGCGGCTCGATGGTGTCGATCCTCTTCCGCAGGTCCGTCGAGTTCATCGTGTGCGCGCTGGGCGTCGTCCGCGCGGGCGCCGCCTACGTCCCGATCGACCCCAACACGCCGTCTGCGCGCCTCGAGTTCATCGTCAAAGACTCGCGCACGGCGTTCGTGCTGACAGACGAGGCGCTCGAGCCCAAGGTCCCCGACGAGGTGCGCTCCGCCGTGCAGGTGCTCTGCGTCAGGTGGCCGATGCTCGAGGTCCCCGCGGCGCCCGCGGGCACCGTGCTGCCGCAGCCGCAGGTCGGCGACGCGGCGTACATGATCTACACGTCGGGGACGACGGGCAACCCCAAGGGCGTGCTCGTCGAGCAGCACTCGATCGTCAACTGCGTGCACGCGCTCATCGACCTGTACAAGATCACCAGCGAGGACGTCATGGTGATGCTGCAGGCCGAGGGCTTCGACGTGTGCGTCAAGGACACGTGGCTGCCGCTCTCGACGGGCGCCGTCGTGCACGTCGTCGACGACGAGCTGAAGCTCGACCTCAAGCAGCTCGTCGCCTACGTCGAGCGCCACAGCGTCACGTTCGTCACGCTGCCGCACGCGGTCCTCGAGAACGCGCTGGCCGTGGCCAACATCCCCTCGTGCGTGCGCGTCGTCTGCACGGGCGGCGAGAAGATGCACCGCGGCAAGCACAGGGACGTGTGGAACGAGTACGGGCCCACCGAGACGACGATCCTCTGCACGGCGGCGCACGTGCAGGCCAACGAGGAGAGCCCGACGATCGGGAGGCCCATCGGCAACTACAAGATCTACGTCGTCGACGCGCACATGCAGCGGGTCCCCATCGGCGTCCCCGGCGAGCTGCTGATCGGGGGCGAGGGCGTCGCGCGCGGGTACCACAACCGGCTCGACCTCACGTCGCAGAAGTTCATCGCCGACCCCTTCGAAAAGGCCGGCCGCGTGTTCCGCAGCGGCGACCTCTGCTACCTCAACTCGGACGGCAACCTGCAGTTCATCGGCCGGATCGACCAGCAGGTCAAGGTCGACGGCATCCGCATGGAACTCGACGAAATCGAGGCCGTCATCTGCAAGGTCTTCCCTTCCCCCCTCATCTTCCTCGCCGCGTGGTTTTGCGATTTCGGCGCGCGTCTGACGGCTCTGAGCACAGCACCCGAGCGTCGAGAAGGCGGTCGTTGCGGTGCGCGAGAGCGCCAAGGAGGACGGGACAGCGGAGAAGAAGAAGCTCGTGGCGTACGTGGTGCCCAAGGGCGAGGTCCCCGAGCCCGGCAGCGCGGCCGAGACGGCGCTGTTCGTCTCGGTGCGCAACTACCTGCTGTCGCAGCTGCCCGTGTTCATGGTCCCGCGCCTCTGCGTGCTGCTGGCGGCGCTGCCACTGACGAGCAACGGCAAGATCGACCGCAAGGCGCTGCCCGAGCCTCGAGCGGCGAGCCAGGGCCGCCTGCCCGAGTCCAAGGAGGAGCTGGCGATCGAGAAGATCTGGCAGCAGGCGCTGGGCGTCGAGGAGCGCCTGGGCGTCGACGTCGACTTCTTCAGCATCGGCGGCGACTCGTTCCTGGCGGCGACCGTCTGCTCGGAGATGCGCGCCAACTTGAAGTCGGCGGTGACGATGCACCAGTTCTTCTCGTCGCCGACAATCGCCGAGCTGGCCAACCTCATCTCGGTGCCGCTGCGCCTTCAGCTGCCCCCGCAGGGGTCGACGCGCAAGCGCTCTGGGTCGAATGTCAAGTCGCTCATCAAGCTCAACATCCCCAAGCCGGCCTCGAGCAGCCCGCGCAGGCTCGGAGGCTCGCCGTCCATCTCGATGAGCGCCAGGTGCCAGGAGCACTGCAGGCTGACGCCAGAGGACTTCCTCGCGCAGCAGGCGATGGTCCTGGCGCTCCTGACGCTGCTGACGCTCGCGTGCGCGCCCGCGATACTCGTCACCCTGCTCTCGCTCGCGGGGACGACCGGGGCGCTGCAGCTGCTGCTCAAGCTGATGCTCGGGCACCTGCTGCTCGTGCTCGCGCTGCCCCTGGCCACGCTGGCCGTCAAGCGCGCGGTGCTCCCGCAGTGCGTGCCGGGCGAGTACCCGCTCTGGAGCGAGACGTTCTGCCGCTGGTGGCTCGTGCACCGCATGCTGGGCGTCTGCAAGGCCGTCTCGCTGCGCTACATCCGCGGGACGCCGCTGCTGCTCTGGTACCTCCGCCAGCTCGGCGCGCGCGTGCCCGACACGGTCCACTTCGACACGCTCGACTGGTCCGCCGACGTAGACCTGCTGCAGGTCGGCGACAACGCGACCATCGGCCGCGACGTGCTGCTCAGCTGCCACCAGATCCGCGGCTCGTCGCTCTACCTCGAGCGCATCAGCATCGGCGACCGCTGCACCGTGCAGGCCGCCTGCGTCGTCGAGCCCAACGTCTCGATGAGCAACGACTCGGTGCTGGGCTGCATGTCGCTCGCCGCGCGCGGGCAGCGCTTCGCGCCGTCGGCCGAGTACGCGGGGTCGCCCTCGCGCCCCGCGCCCGGCTCCATGTCGTACTTCTTCATTCCGCACTGCGCCATCGCGTACACGCCCGGGCTCCGCGCGGCCTACGCGGCGGCGGCGCTGTTCGTGCACCTCGTGGCCTCGGCCGCGATGTTCCTGCCGCTGGTGCTCGTCGTGACGTCGCTGCACTGCCTGCCCGCGCTCTTCGTGCTGCCGCTGTCGATCGTCGGCGGCGGGCTCGTGCGGGCCGCGTTCTACTGCTCGGTCTTCGTCGCAGCCAAGTGGCTGCTCGTGGGCCGCGGGCGCCCGCGCTCGTACCCGCTGGACAGCTGGCTCTACCTGCGCAAGTGGGTCGTCGACGTGATGGGCAGGGACAACTGCCTCAAGACGATGAGCGGCACGATCCCCGGCATCACCGTGCTGCGCGCGCTGGGCGCCGCGGTGCCCTACTCGAGCCGCGTGCACAGCCTGTGGCTCGTGCAGGACCACGACCTCGTCGAGCTGCACGCGGGGGCCTTCGTCGGGGCCCCCGTGCACGTGCTGACGAGCATGGCGCACGCGGGCAGGTGCTACCTCGACCGCGTCGTCGTCAAGGAGGACGCGCTGGTCCCCAACAACAGCGCGCTCTGCCCGCAGGTCGTCGTCGGCGCGGGCTCGGTCGTCGGCTGCCAGACCGTCTGCCCGCCCAAGATGAACGTGCCCGCGGGCACGCTGTGGGTCGGCGTCCCCGCGGTGCCTATCCCGCAGGACTCGCCGATGCCGGTGCCCCCGTTCCAGGCCAAGGCCAGCGGCGCGCTGCTGGTCGCCCACAAGCTGCTCGCGGACCTCGCGCTGTTCTCGGCCATGAGCGCCGTGCTGCTGACGCCGATGGCGGCCGTGCTGGGCGTGGGCCTCGGCAGCGGCGTCGCGTGGAAGGTGCTCGCGTCGCTATGCGCGGTGCCCATCGTCGTGCTCTCGCTCGAGGTCCCCGCGACGCTGCTCAAGTGGCTGCTGCTCTCCAAGCTCACCCCGGGCAAGCGCTCGCTCACGGGCTCCAAGAACCGCATGTACGGCCTCGCCAAGCTCCTCACGACCCCGGCCCTCGCGCTCAACCACATGGTCCGTCTCGGTTCCGCCCGCTTTCGCCGCCGTGTCTCATTTTATGTCCCTCGGGCTGTTTCTCTTGCCGTCGCAGATGTTCGGAGGCACGTGGGTGATGCACCTGCTGCACTGGGCGCTCGGGTCCAAGATAAAGCTGAACACGTACATCGACACGGTCATGTGAGCGCCACCGCCCCCTCTCTATTTTTGCCCTCGGAGCTCCTGTTTCTGAGCTGCGGGACCTCCCACTGGCGGCGCAGACACGACTACGACCTCGTGCGCATCGGGGCGGGCTGCGTGCTCGAGGAGGACGCGGTGGTGGTGTGCCACTCGATGCAGGACGCTGCGCTGCGACTGGCGACGGTGAAGCTGGTGTGCAACTGCCACGTGGGGCAGCGGACGGTGCTGATGGAGCAGAGCGTGCTCGAGACGTGCGACGTGGGCAGCCAGTCGCTGGTGATGCAGGGCGAGACCCTCACGAGCGGCGTGTGGCGCGGGTCGCCCCTCAAGCCCGCCGTCCTCAGCGCCAAGAGCCTCTCGCACACGGAGCTCGTCAAGGAGCCGATCGACAAGGACAAGTAGTCCGTGAAAGAGATGGAGGCGGTGGCGGAGGCCCGGTGATGAATGGGCTCCTTGTAAATCAGAATGTCAGTGCTGTTCCAGTTCGGATCGGGGGTTTCTTGGCTGGGGCACACCACCCCCGCCGGGCGCTGCTTCTGTCAGAGGCAGCCGGTGGACCTTGTGCGGAATGGGTAATGCACCCCCGTGGCTTCCTTTTCTTTGTCAAAACTGATCGGAATACCGGAGAAACCAGAACGATAAGACGAGAGCCCGCTTTGTCCATTTGCAGGCATTGGACTTCTGACCCGATGCCACAGCGGGTCAGAGGAAATGGCTCCGTTTTTCTCCCGAGAGGCGCCCCCTCCAGCCGGCGAAGCGGGACGCGCGCGTCGCCGTGCGGCGTGTGCTGTGCACGTCCTGAAGAACTCGTTGCTTAGACCGCGAGCGGCTTCCTGTGGCTTGGTCCCGGAATTTCACTTCCCACAAAGAGAAAGATGGGCTCCGCGTTTGTGGTTGAGTGTGTCACGCGGTCCTGTGTAAGCGGGGACTGTTGCGCCCGGCGTATGCCTCGATGCCCCGGAGGGCCGCGTCCCTGAAGGGCCCCCCTGTGGCCCGAGGAGCCCCTCGCCACCCCCGAGACCCATAAATAGAATTCACGTGTGCACTTCAGGAGCTTTTCCTCCGTTTCCTCCAATTGCAGTGAAGGAATGGATCGTCGGGCTAATTATGGATCGCCCAGTCAGCGGCAGCCATTTCTCTCATTAGTCTAAGCAGTGAGTGCCACTCCGGTCCGGGTCTTATTACAATGCCCAAGAGCCGCAGCGCACCCGTGACGCCCCTCGAGCTGTTCCGCTCGCCGTCGGGGCAGATCGTGCAGAAGCCCGGGACAGCCAAGGGGCACGTGGGGGCCCAGGGCGGCAAGTCGCGCTTCCCTTCGCTGAGCTCGTGCCTCTCGGTGCGCTCGGCGATCCTCATTCTGGTCTCGGTCTGCGTCGTCGTGAGCGTCGCCCCGCAGCTGGGCCTCTGGTACGCGACGGCGACGTCGAGCACGCACATGGCCGCCGAGAGCCTGCTGCAGTCCATCACCAACTCGTCGATCGCGGTCTTCTCCTCGATGGCAGCCGACGCGGAGAACGTCGTCTCGGAGATCTCGGACGCGCTCTCGCAGATCCCCACGTCCTGCGTGCCCCATGCCGGGGGCGCCCTGCGCGTGTGGCCCCAGGCGCTCGACATCTCGCGGACGGGGGGCCGCTCGTCGTGGTACATCGGCATCGGAGACAAGTGGGACTTCCACGTAGGGACGTACGGCGTCGCCCCGCAGCCATCGTACGCCCGCCCGGAGCCCGTCCTCTACCTGCAGGACCCCTCGCGCTGGAACGGCTGGCTCGTCAGCTTCTACCTGCGCCCCAACGCCAGCAGCGGCACGTGGTACGTCGCCGACAACACGGGGCAGAACAGCTCGACGTACAGCAACGCTGCCAGGCCGTGGTTCCAGAAGGCGCTGCAGTACCCGGGCTTGGTGCGCTGGGGCGACATCTTCATGATCGTGCCCGAGGGCTACCTCGTCATGAGCGCCTCGACCAGCTGGTCGCCGCTGGGCGTCAGCCCCGCGGAGACGACGTGCGGGGCCATCAGCGCCATGATGAGCCTCGACGCCATCGGCAGGTACCTCCACGAGCACCGCGCGGGCGCCAGCGACGTCTGGCTCGTCTCCACCGACGCCGACGCCAGCATCATCGCCTCCTCGACCGACGCCCTCGCCGGGACCCCCTCGGGCGACCGGATCCCCATCGAGAGAAGCGAGCACAAGCTCACGCGGCTCGTCGGGGAGGCCGCGCGGAAGCTCCGCAGCAGCGGCAGGACCGGGTCGCTCGAGACGGTCAAGCTCGGGGGCCGCAGCTACAACGTCCTCGTACGCGACCGCGTCGACGTGCGGCCCGGCACGGGGTTCCCGCTGATCTCGGTCATCGTCGCGGTGCCCGAGTCGGTCTACCTCGGCAAGATCAGCAAGAACATCGGGACCACCATCGGCATCGCCGTCGGCATGCTCGTGCTCTCGGCCATCATCTCGGCACTGGTGGGCGTCCTCATCTCGTCGCCGCTGCGCAGGGTCGTGCGGCAGATGGAGCGCGCCGCTGCGCTCGAGACGGTGCGCGGCAAGGACACCATGTCGTCGTCGGGGTCGCTGTCGGAGCTCTCGTCGATCACCAACTCGATGCAGAAGATGTGGGTGCTGCTGGCCAGCTTCCACAGGTACGTGCCCATGGAGGTGCTCAAGATCCTGCAGAAGAAGGGCGAGGTCGCGCGGCTCTCGGTGCAGCGCAAGCCCACGTCGATCATGTTCTGCGACGTCGAGAACTTCACGCCGCTGACCGAGGAGACGACAGACTCTGCCGTGCTGCTCCAGGTCCTCACGGAGTTCATGGACATCTGCACCGAGTGCATCGACGAGACCAACGGCCTCGTGGACAAGTTCATCGGAGACGTACGTTACTCTTTCCACACAATTAGTCCCATAATTGCCTAATATTCGATGGCGTAGTGCGTCATGGCGTTCTGGGGGTTCCCCGGCGAGGAGTCGGACATGGAGATGCGCGCGGTGACGTGCGCGCTGCTGATACAGAACCGCATCGAGCAGGCGAGGGTGCAGTGGGCCAAGCGCGGTCTTCCTGTACTTGCGTGCAGGATCGGTATCTCGACGGGCTTCACGCTCGTGGGCAACAGCGGCTCGAGCAACCACTTCCACTACACGGTCCTCGGGGCCCCCGTCAACATGGCCGCGCGCCTCGAGCCCCTCAACAAGGCCTTCGGCACGCACATCCTCGTGTGCAGCAGCACGTGGAACGCCGTCAGCTCCAGGGTCGTGGGGCGGGCGCTGGGGCGCTGCAAGATCAAGGGCTTCGCCAGCGCGCTCAGCGTCTACGAGGCCGTCGCCCTCGTCGAGACGGCGGACCTGCGCGTCGCCGAGGCCGTGGGCAGCTACAACGACGCCATGGCGGAGCTCGAGCAGCGGCACACGCAGTCGGCGGCGATGCACCTGCAGAACTACCTCTCGGTCTTCCCCAACGACCAGTTTGTGCGCAACATGGTCACGGCGCTGCAGCAGACCGGCAGCGACGACGCCAAGGGCTCCTTCTCCCAGAGGGTCCTGCTCAGCAAGAAGGTCTCCTCGCTCGAGCTCGAGGACAGCGACCCGTTCGTCCTCGACACAACGGCTGTCTAAAGCACACCGCGCATGATTTTCCAGAACTGATATCCTCATATATCAACAAAGTTTCATTTCCCATCCCCCAAAAATCAAGTGAATCTCTTTGACTGTCCGAAAAAAAACGATCGTTCATTGCTCGTTACGCTGGGGCTTTAACGGCAGTGGTGAGGGGGAACATGGCCCCCCTGCTTCGCTCAAATCCGGTGTGACGCGGTGTCCCGGCAGGGGGGTGGGAGTGGGCAAATGAACAACACAGCAATAAGGGGCTCGGGCTTCTCACAGCGACCCGGGGGCCTCGTCGTCGAGCCTCTGGTGCTGCACAGTGACCTGGTGCACGCGGACCATGAGGGCAATCGTGATGGCGACGCCCGCGATCTCGAGGACGCTGACCGCGATTCCGGCACCGCCGATGGGCTGTTGTTGGAGAAAGATACGAGTTAGAATCTCCGGTTAGAGATATTGTGTCAATTGCATTTTGTGGAGGGTGGTAGAGGGGTAGTAGCATGCCTTGGCGACGATCTTGATCTCGTGGTAGATGGAGTCGTGGCACCCCTCCTCGTAGGTCACGTTGCTAGTCTTGGAAGTGGGGCAGGGGCGCTGGGGGCGGTCCTCGTTGTTCCAGTAGCCGCAGCACTTGTACTGCCTCTGCAGGCTGGCCCTCGTGTTGTTGGAGCTCTTGTCCCACGCGGTGCTGATCAGCTTGGGCAGCTTGTTGTACTCGACCGCGCCCGCGATGCCGACGCCGAGCTGGCAGATCACCAGGATGCTCAGCAGCACAGTGAACTGCGCGATTCCGAGAATTAGCGCCGCCAGAGGGGGGAAATTAGCGAGAAAGGAGCAGCAGTTAATTAGCAGATTGCGGTATCGCCCGGCGGGCAAATTGCCAACTGCGCCGTTTGGGGCGCGTAGGGGCGGCGGGCGCACGATCGCGAGGAGCGGGCGGTTCCAGAGGACGGCGCCGATGATGCCGAAGATCGAGAGGATGCAGATGAAGATGCCGATGACGATCATGCCCGGCGGCAGCGAGTCGATGCCGGGCACGTTGAGCTTGTCGGCCGTGTCCTGGTCCGCCTTGGCCGCGACTCCGACGGCGAACACGATGATGCCGCCGATCTACAACGTCACCCCCCGCGACCACGTGAGACCCACTATTCCTCCCGTGGCCCTTCGCGAGGGGGGTGGTGGTGGTGGGGCTTGCGGGGAGGAGAGGGAGGGAGAGGGAGAGGAGAGATATAGAAGATGGGGGAGGGGAATATTTAGATGGGGGGGCTCACAAAGAGGAGGACGCAGGCGCCGATGAGGATGTAGTTGAGGGTGTTGAGGCACGTGCCGACGGCAGATGCCACCTGGTTACGCGTCAGGTACCTCCCCATGGTCGATTTCTCTCGCTCGCCCGCTGTAAGTTAGGTGCGCCGCCGGGGGTGTGTACACGCCTTTCGCGCTTGTTGTCTTTGGGCTGTTTTTTGCGATTGTTTTTTTATTCTCTGTGAGAGAGGCGTAGCTTTTCAAGCGCGAAGAGCTGAGAAATCTGCACGAATGCGCCGCTGTTTCCTGTTCCCCGCATCCACATCACGTGTGCGGGTTCAAATCAAGAAACAACGCCGCACAGGTGCACTGGGCACGCCCACTCTCCCACGCCGGCGGTGGCAGCCCCCGCGGGTCCCAGTTCCGCGCTCTCGTTGACAGCAGAACACCGGGCAAAATCAGCCCTGCTAATAAGCCCCTCCTTCTGGGAGGAAGGCCTCTCTATTCGCACGCCACTCCCTCGCGTACAGCCCAAGCGCAGCACCAGGCGCTTTGCACCCGGATCCCTGGCGGGCTGTGATGGGCCGGGCCGGGCTATTGCTGTGTCCGTCCCCTCCAGTGCCTCGGTGGGCATGGGGGCTGCATGCAGGACAGGCATCGCAGCATTCGTCAGTCGGTATGCCTCACTTTGGCGATTTATCACCACGAGATCCCCACGGTCACCTGCCGATCTCGCACGATGGCTTGTGTGCGTCGCGGAACAGCTGGCTTGGTGGGTGTCTCCCTGCGAGGGCGCTCACCGGTGGTGGCCCCGCATTATTCGGAATCCGTGGGATTCCGAGAAGATATGGTGGTACGAGACAAATAAAGAAGATGAATCTGTATCACGGAACGCTCTGTGCCGTTGGGGCTGAGCTTGCAGTCTTTGTTTTCAAATAACGGGAGTCGTCAGTCATCTGATTTCCGGGTGAAAACAGTTGATATGTCTCTCCCTTGAAATCTGGATTTACTCTGAGATTCAGTCTTTCTTTAGTTGCCTCTACAGAGCCACCGTACCAAAGCGCCCACCACACCCGCGATGCCGGCCAGGAAGAAGAAGGCGGACCCCGAGGAGGAGGTCGAGGAGGAGGAGGAGGGCGACGAGAGCGAGTTCCTCTCGAGCGCGGTCTTCGCCATCTCGGGCAAGCTGTCGCGCACGCAGGCGGCCATGAAGAAGCTCATCTCCGACAACGGCGGCACCGTCGCCGGCTCCGTCACCAAGAAGGTGACGCACCTCATCTCCACCAAGGAGGAGCTGGAAGACGGCTCCGACAAGATCGACAAGGCCAAGGTCCGGACACAACCACCGAACGGGCCGCCCGCTCCTCTCCGAAATCTCGTTTTTTTCATTTTTGCGTTTGAATTTGAAATGGGCGGAGCGAATCAATCTGGATTTGCTCGGCGCCTGACGATGTGGGGGCGCGCGTGCAGGAGAACGGCATCTTCATCGTCTCCGAGGAGTTCATCGACGAGTGCGTCAAGCAGAGTGCGTGCCTGCCGCCCTTGCTGCAGGCTCCGGCGCTCACGCTACGCTCTCTTCGCCTTCCACCGCGCACACCACACAGAGAAAATGGTCGCCGAGGCTCCGTTCCTCCTGACGGGCGCAGCGGGCAAGGAGGAGAAGGAGAAGGAGGCAGAGGAGGAGGAGGAAGAGGAAGAGGAGGAGGAGAAGCCCAAGAAGAAGCGCGCGGCGTCCGGGGCGGCCGAGGGCGAGAAGGAGTCCAAGAGGGCCAAGAAGGACGACGACGAGGAGCCCGAGGTCAAGGCCAAGGTCATCGTCAAGGGCCGCGCCGCTGTCGACGCCGTCAGCGGAAAGGCAGATACTGTACGCACGACGAGATATTTGTTCCTACCCCCTCTCGCACATTTCCTACTTTTTGCGCTGACGATGGGTACGTATACCAGTGCCACGTGTACGAGGAGGGCGACTGCGTGTACGACTGCATGCTGAACCAGACCAACATCGGGTCGAACAACAACAAGTTCTACGTGATCCAGGTGCTCAAGGAGGACAGCGGCAACTCGTACTACGTGTGGAACCGCTGGGGCCGCGTCGGCGAGCGCGGGCAGTTCAAGCTGATGCCCTGCGGGTCGAACCTGCAGAAGGCCAAGTCCGACTTCGAGAAGAAGTTCAAGGACAAGACGGTCAACCTCTGGGCCAACCGCAACAAGTTTGTCAAGCACGCGGGCAAGTACGACCTCATCGCCATCGACTACGGGGTACGCCCTGTCCTCCTCCAGCTCGAATCCCGTGCCGGCGGGCGGGCGATTCCTGTGACTCAACGCAGGCAAAGCGACGTGTCCGCCGGACGCCCTTGGCTGGCCAGTTTTCCTGTGACTCAACGCAGGCAAATTCTCGCCCCAGGTGGGTGACGACGAGGAGGAGGAGGATAAGAAGAAGCAGCAGCTGAAGAAGGAGGCGGCGGCCAAGGCGGCCAACAAGAAGTCGGAGCTGGACGAGCGGCTGCAGGACCTGATCCGGCTGATCTTCGACATGAAGATGATGGAGCGCGTGATGCAGGAGATGGAGTTTGACGTGAAGAAGAGCCCCCTGGGCAAGCTGACCAAGGAGCAGATCCGCAAGGGCTACCTCGTGCTGCAGAAAATCGAGCACGAGATCGCCCGCGCCAACCGCGACGCGCTGCAGGCGCTCTCGAGCGAGTTCTACACGCTGATCCCGCACAACTTCGGGCGCGTGCGGCCGCCGGTCATCGGGGACGCCGAGACGCTCAAGAAGAAGATGCAGATGCTCGAGGCCCTGGCCGACATCGAGATCGCGGCCAAGATCATCGCAGACGTCTCGGGCGACGAGAACCAGCTCGACTCCAACTACAGGCGGCTCAACGCGCTCATCGAGCCCGTCGACGAGGACTCGGAGGAGCACAAGTACATCAGCAGGTACGTCGCCAACACGCACCCGCGCAACACGCCCAGGATCAAGCAGGTCTTCAAGCTCCAGCGCGCCGGCGAGGCCGACCGCTTCGCCCCCAAGAAGGGCCTCGGCAACCGCATGCTCCTCTGGCACGGCAGCCGCCTCACCAACGTGCGCCGTGGCCCTCCTTACCCCGCTGCTGGCTGACCGGGCGATGGCGTCGCGCAGTTTGTCGGCATCCTGTCGCAGGGCCTGCGCATCGCGCCCCCGGAGGCGCCGGCGTCTGGGTACCGCTTCGGCAAGGGAGGTGCGCGCCCCGAGAGGGCTCTTGCTGCCGCGGAGCGGACTGCTCTGACACTGGCTCGCAGTTTACTTTGCGGACATCTGCGGGCTGGCGTCGAGGTACTGCCGCTCGGCGGGCGACCAGGACTTCCTGATGCTGCTGGGCGACGTGGCGCTGGGCAAGACGGCGGACCTGGTGCGCGACACGTACATGGAGAAGCCGCAGGCGGGGACCAACAGCACCAAGGCGCTGGGGACGATCGAGCCCGACCCCAAGGACCGCCTCGTGCTGCAGCCCGACGACGTCGTGGTGCCCTACGGCAAGATCGTCGACAGCGGACACAAGGGCGTGTCGTGCCAGGAGCACCAGTACATCGTCTACGACGTCGCGCAGGTCGAGCTCAAGTACCTCGTCCGCTTTGCCAACTAGAGCCCATGGGGGGATGCACTCTGTATTTCCCCAGTAGTGTGGCTGCTTCCCGCCGTTGTGCTTAGTGTTGCTCCGTCCCTCCAAATCATGTTATGTGCCTTCGCTAGAACAAGAAGGAACACAGGTGGTGGCCCAGCCACCTTCAGTGACATCGAGTCTTGTGTTCACTTCAGTGCGCGTTTTATCGAGAAGAGGCGGAAGCGATATCACAGTGCCCCAGAACCAGAGGTGTACCACATAAGGGGGACTGGGCCGGCGAGGACTACACGTACGCCGCAGCCAGCGAGATGGTTGTGATGGCTTGACCAGCACTGTTGTGGCCCTGGTGGTACTCATCTTCATGCTCCGCAGTGCCGTTCCTCGTCGCGCCTATGCAAAACTCGTGAGCGTCCTTGTTGTCCCTCCGCTGCGTTATTGCGGTCTACAGCACCGTCGCAGGCTTCGTCCCCGCGACCATGCTGGCTCTGATCGCCATAGCTGTCGAATACAGCCTCCTCCTCCTCCTCCTCCTCCTCAAGAGGTACCGACAGGGGCTCGATGGGGGGTGCGGCGGATTTAGCCCGTTAGACACAGACCTGAATAATGTTGATAGTTGCCGTGCCGACTTTCGACACCTCACTCACCACTGAGCGAGAAGGTAATGTACCTGGTGGGCGGACTATTGGACCGTGCAAACCGCGTGTCACATTGCGGCGACGCCGTTCTTGGTGGTGTACCAGTTGTTGCCGGGGGTGTGTAAGACGAGCCCAAAACCGACACTTGACCCGAGGGTGTGGGGACACTGCCAGTGGCCCCGCTCCTGCGCCACTCAGTGCCGGGAGAGAGCCAGGAGAGCTCCGGCCGTCAGGGCCTGCGCCCCATGCGAGCCAACACCGCCGCAGATCGCTGCACCGGCCACCCTTTGTTTCGGATGCGGTCCGGGGGAGACGAGGAAAAAAGGCCACGCAGGCGCCAACGGCGAAAAATGAAATGATCTTTTCAGGCCGCTGCGGATATTTTTCATCGCTGTGCGTCGCCGTCTTGTCCGCCGGCCCCCCTGCTCTTGTTTCCGCAAGCCCGGCGAGCCAACGCCCGACCGGAACGCCCGCGCCATACGCGATAACGGTGCCCCGGCGCACCCGCCATGCGACTGCAGGGCTGCCCGGGCTGCACGCGCCGCAGTGCGGCTGAACAACGGCCGCGACACGCCAGCGGTGGATTCTGCTAGAAAGTTATAGAACCAGAAGGAAAGAAACCCTCGTCAGCTCCCCCCGTAGATATTCACCGGTGAACCCACGCTCGAGCCCCCCCTCCCCCCGCTTTGCAGACGCATCTTGCCCCCACTCTTTTAATTTGCCTCGCAAGCAACACACAGCCTGCACAGCAGCTCCACGCACCGACACCACACGCAGCAAATGGCGGCGCCCAAGCCCGTAGTCGACGACGGCGAGTACTGGATCAACGCCGTGGGCCGCAGGATCCCCAAGTTCATCGAGGGCTACGGCAAGACGCGGCCCTACGCCGGGGCGTTCGCGACGGCGCCCAGGAGCGAGGGGCTGCCGACGATGAAGCCCGCGATGGCGCTGCCCCGCGCCGACAAGATGCTGCCCGACCTCGCGGCCGCGCTGAGGGCCTGCGGGGCCCACGACGGCATGACCATCTCGTTCCACCACCACCTGCGCGGCGGCGACGGCGTGCTGGTGCCCGTCATGCGCGAGTGCCAGCGCATGGGCCTCAAGAACATCCGCCTGGCGCCCTCGTCGCTGCACGGCGGCCAGAAGGACCTCATCGACATGTTCAAGGACGGCACCGTGCTCCACGTCGAGACGGGCGCCAACGACGCGCTGGGCCTGTGCGCTAACTCCCCCGGATCTGCTGGAGAGCCGCTATCATTTGTCGCTTTGATGGCTTCGGCTGGTTTCGTCTGCTGACGACATTTTCGTTTGCCTGCGTTGACGTCGCGGTGTTTCTTGCGGGCCCGCGTGCGGCGCCTGTCCAGGTCCGTGAGCGCGGGCGACCTCAAGGGCATCATGACCGTCAGGTCGCACGGCGCCCGCGTGCGTGCCATCAAGGAGGGCGACGTCAAGGTCCGGTTTTCCCCCGTCCCACCCGCTGTGCCTCTTTCTCGTGTCCTCCGCGTCTTCGCCTGTGCTGCCTCGTTTCCTCCCCTTTTTCCGTGGGGGGGCCTCCAACCCTCGCGTCGAGCATTATGCACGTCCCCACGCGCCCCAACGTCCCCCCCGGGCCGTGGTCTCTCGGTGTGCCACGTGTGTGGTTCTCCTTAAGCCGCTGGGGGCTGTGTAGATATTTCCGATATTTTCCCCCCCCCATACGCTCCCCCTATGACTGACTGACTGTGTCTGAGCAGATCGACATCGCGTTCATCGGGGCGTCGGCAGCGGACCGCGAGGGCAACTGCAACGGCGTGCAGGGCAAGAACGCGTGCGGGCCGCTGGCGTACAGCTCGATCGACGCGCGGTTTGCGCGGCGGACGGTGGTGGTGACGGACAACCTGGTCGAGTACCCGTGCACGCCCATCAGCATCAGCGAGAACTACGTCGACCACGTCGTCTGCGTGCCGTCGATCGGCGACAACAAGAAGATCGTCGGCGGCACGACGCGGCTGTCGACCGACCCGCAGACGCTGCTGATCGGCGAGTACTGCGCGCGGCTGATGGACGCGCTGGGGCTGCTGACGCCCGAGCTGGTCTTCCAGGCGGGCAGCGGCGGCACGTCGCTGACGGCCATGTCGGCGCTGAGCGCCAAGCTCGAGGCCAAGCACATCAGCGCGCGCATGGCCAACGGCGGCACGACGTGCATCCTCGTCGACATGCTGAAGAAGGGCCTCGTGCGCAAGCTGACGACGTGCCAGGCGTTCGACCTGACGGCCGTCAAGTCGATGCTCGACGACTGGCCCGCGCACGTCGAGACGGACATCGACCAGTACGCCAACCCCAGCAACAGCGGCTCGGTCGTCAACCAGCTCGACGTCATGGTCGCCGGCGGCACCGAGGTCGACGTCGACTTCAACTGCAACGTCAACACGCACTCGGACGGCTCGTTCCAGCACAACACGGGCGGGCACCAGGACACGGCCGCCGGGGCCCGCCTGACGATCATCACGATGCCCGTCGCGCGGCGCTGCAACCCGGGCATCGTCGACCGCGTGACGACGGTGACGACGCCCGGCGAGTGCATCGCGGCCGTCGTGACGGAGGAGGGCATCGCCATCAACCCGCTGCGCAAGGACCTGCTGGCCGCGCTCGAGGGCAAGACCGAGGAGCAGCTGGGCTTCAAGCTGCGGACGATCCAGGAGCTGCGCGCGCGCGGCATCGAGAAGGCCGGGCGCCGCCACACGACGCCGCGGACCGAGGAGCGCATCATCGGCGTCATCGAGTGGCGCGACGGCACCGTGCTCGACATCGTCCGCAAGCCGCTGGACCGCAAGGGCATGGGCATCAACAACGCGCGCGTCGAGCTCAGGACCGAGGCCGGCCCGCTCGACGTCAAGGTCGAGTGCATCGACGACTGCCCGTACATCAGCGCCGAGGACGTCAGGGCCATGGCGCTCGACATGTTCCGGACGTTCGGCATCGCCTCGGGCGTGCAGGTCTCGATCGCCTACGACTACGCCCACAACTACAACATCGCGGCGGCCCTCGAGGTGGCGCTGCGCAAGGCGCTCAAGGACAAGATCCCCGCGTCGGCCGCCTACGTGCTGCCCGGCGCGCCGCGCCAGTACCCGGCGCCCGAGCGCCACCGCCCGCTGCGCAGGTCGCACCTGTACATCCCGGGCGCCGACAGCTACATGGTCGGCAAGGGCGGCAGCAGCGGCGCCGACGCGGTGATCCTGGACCTCGAGGACTCGGTCGACCCCGCCCAGAAGGAGTTTGCGAGGTGCATCGTCCGCCACGCGCTGCGCGGGGCCGTCGACTTCAAGACGACCGAGAAGATGATGCGCATCAACGGCGTCAACGAGCTCGGCTTCCGCGACATCGAGGCGATCCTGCCGTACGCGCCCGTCGACGTGCTCGTCGTGCCCAAGGTCGAGAGCGCCGCCGAGATCGCGCAGCTCGAGAGGAAGATCTGCGAGGTGCTCAAGGTCGACAAGAGCCCCGTCTTCCTCATCTGCCTGATCGAGAGCGCGCTGGGCGTCGAGCGCGCCTTCGAGATCGTCGGGGCCTCGCCCAACATCATCGGCGTCTCGATGGGCCTCGAGGACTACACGGCCGACCGCGGCGTCGAGCGCACCGAGACCGACGACGAGTCGCAGTGGGCGCTCAACCGCGTCTCCAACGCCGCCGTGACGGCCGGCGTCCAGATGATCGACGTCGTCTACAGCACGCTCGACGACACCGAGGGCCTCGCCAAGTCGATCCAGCGCGCCAGGAAGATGGGCATGTTCGGCAAGCGTTGCATCCACCCCAACCAGGTCCCCGTCATCAACAAGGGCTTCAACCCGCTGCAGCCCGACATGGACGAGTCGTGCTCGGCCATCACCGCCTACCTCAAGGGCGACGGCGGCGTCGTCAAGATCATCGGCAAGAAGGGCAAGTCCAAGATGGTCGACAAGCCCGTCCTCATCCGCGCGGTGCACTGCGTCGCGCTGGCCGTCGCCACGGGCCTGCTGCCGCAGGACCCCTGGACCCAGAGCATGAAGGACGTCATCACGCGCATCGGCCTCTGAGCCTCTGAGCCGCTCAGACGCCGAGCCCGAGCGCCGATCTCGGGCCCGCCCGCTGCGACTAAAGCGGGGAGGGTTGTGGAGCCCCTCGTCTGTCCCCCGCCCCCCTCCGCAATCTATCACCTGCACAGTTGAATAAAGCATGCAAGCAATCAATCAATCTCCATCAGGCTTGGCTTGGCTTGGCTTGGTAGAGGCTTGCTCCACTCTATCATTACCAGAACAATGATACAATTGAACTATAACGGGGTAACACAGGGACATCCCTCGTTGGCCTCGGGTGGGCTCGAAGTACCGCTGTTACCACATCATTGACCCCTTTGCAGATTATATCGGGGGGACGGTGATTCACCAGTAAAGGGAAACGAAACCGGCGGGCGATTTTTATTGAGATTCTTTGCTGTTAACACAAAATCGACTTCCTGCGCCTGTAACGTTTCGAGAATGATGGGCGGTAGCTCTGGCTGCACCATCTGCCACGGGCAGATCTTCGGTGCCCCCGTCAAGATCGGCGCGTCGCTCTACCACCAGAAGTGCTTCGTCTGCTCCAAGTGCAACTGCAAGCTGCAGGTCCGCCGCCTCAGGGCACACCCACACCCACACCGCGTTTCCCACCGCAAACTGACGTCTCCGTGCCGTTTCTCGCGCCAGCTCTCGTCGTACTCGGTGTCCAAGGACAAGCTGTACTGCTCGTACGCCTCTCGGCCCCCTTTTCCACGTCGGGTTTTCCGCTTTTTCTCGGTGCTGACGGAGCCGTCTCTCTCCTGGTCCCACCCCCTCTCTCTCCTCCCGCGCGGCACGCTGGTAGGACGTGCTACAAGGCCGTCGCGCTGCGCAACGTGGACGCCAGCGCCGACTCGGGTCTCATGGTGTACGTTGCCTCCGCACTCCATTTCTCCGCTGCTTTCCTCCCAGCGGCCTTTTATTTGTCAGATAATTAAACCGATCGCCACACATCGCTCGCCAGCACTGCTCGCAGCTCAGCACCCACCACTCCCCTCGCCCATTGCTGCCGAGGCGCTCACTGCACCAGAGCGCGCCTCCGAGTGGCCAGAAAGAACAGCGTTTCTGACAGTTGCTGGACGCTTGTGCAGGGAGGCCATCAGGGGAGGCAAGACCAGCAGCGCGCCCCACATCCACCTGCCGCCCAAGGTGCCCCTCGACCAGCCCGTGTCGCAGCAGTACGGCCTGCCCCAGGGCACCCCTGCTGCCGCCCCTGCCGCCCCTGCCCAGGCGTCCCCTGCGTCCAAGTTCTGCAACCAGTGCGGCACGCGTGTCGAGGGCGCTGGGCGCTTCTGCCACAGCTGCGGTGCCAAGCTGGTGTGAGGAGCGCACGCTGGTGGCACTCATACTGCCTTCCGGGCTGCTGGCGGGACTGCGCCACAGACTGCTCCCAAACAAGGATGTTCTTAAGTATCAACGCAATACTCTCCAGTTGCTCTGAAAGTGATCACTCACCAAAACAGCAGACCATACGTACAACCGCACCAAGTATGTACAAAAAGCTCGAAGGATTGCTATAAAAAGACTCCCGAGCGGGGAATTGAACCCCGATCAGTCATGTGACAGACGACTATACTAAACCGTTATACTACTCGGGACTTTACATTTCTCTGTAAGGAGTAAACACCTGCAAAAGCAGCGAGGAGAAGATGTCTCTCACAGGCCTGGCGGGAACGGAACGTACTGCACGACGGGGTAGAAGCCATCCGGGTCGGCCCCACGCATCGCGCACAGTTCCACCCCGTCGCAGACCTGCTCTCCGATGAGGACGTCCTTCTCCGCCTCGCACAGCGCCGCGGCGTCGTCCTCGCGGAGCCCCCTCCAGCCCCTGGCCTTGGCCACCGTGCAGTGCAGCACAGCGCTGCCCTGCGCTCCCGCCCTCCCCCTGCTGCCCGCCAGCGCCTCCTCCCCCAGCGCCCCCGCGAGCGCCGCCTCGAGCTCCCTGCCGAGCCCCAGCACGCGCTCGGCCTCGGGCCCCCGCGGGCGGCNCCATCTGACTGGCGCCGCAATCGCGATGGGTTGCACGGCCACTCGGGACGCTCGTGGACGGAATGGGCAAGCGATTTTCCAACAGAGCGAACCGAACGCGGGACTAAAAAACGATCCCCGTTGACACCATTGAGTCGAGCATCGTTGCCGTCGTGGCCGATGGTTGATGGCTGAGAGCACGTGCACCTCATCTGTGCCCTGGAATAGCTCGAGGGTTGGCCTCAATCACTTGAGGGAAAAATCATGATTAGTGGATCTCACGTGGATATCTCGCAGATCACAACGGGCTGACCAGTGCGCGGGAAGCACACAATTTATCCGCGATGGAGTGCCCGGTGTGCTTCGCCACTGTGCCAGCGCACGCAATCGAGCGGCATGTGGACGGGCACTTCGCCGCGCACCCCGCTGCGCAGGCACCGCGTGCGCCCGTGTCCGTGTGCTCGTCGTCTCCCCCGCAGTGCGACGACGACGACGGCGGCGCGCCCGGACCCGAAAGACGCCGCGCGCGGGGCCGCAGGGCGCAGGGCCACCAGTCCTCCGACGTCCCTGACGCCATCTGCTTCTCGCGCACACGAGGTTCCACTCCGACATAACCGAAATCCCCAACGTGTGGGGGAGATATCTAATCAACTGATTTGCTTGATAAATCCAGAAATAGGGGAAATAGGATCTATTCCGATCCACAATAAACGAGGGAAAGCCCTTAGGGGGCAGAAATTTATAGGGGGAGGGTGCTGTTAAATCCAGGAATAAATAACGCCAAGTGCTCACAGTGCAAGTGCACTCTTTGCCCGCAGGTGCGTCGGAGATGCTGAGGGAGTGCATCGCACAGGCACCGCTGCTCAGAAATCCTGTAGTTTCGTTCTACGTGTGCAGCAACACGGGTACGCACGCGCACGCACACGGGATGGGGTGCCTTTGCTCCCCAACACTCAGGTCTCCCCCGGCTGCCTGTGCCGCCTCGCTCGGCGCGGCCCTGTGCCAGACCTGTTCGCGACGCTGGGTGGCGACCGCGGCTGGGGCTGCGGCTACCGCAACATCCAGGTCCTCTTCTCGCACATGCTGAGCACCGCCCCCTACAGCTCGCACCTCCGCCTCCGAGGTCAGCGCGTCCCCGCCAGCGCGCACGCGTTGGTGACCGCGTGCCCCCCCTCCCGCCTTGCAGGCGTCAGCGAGGTGCCGACGATCGGGAGGCTGCAGGAGATGATCGAGAGTGCGTGGGGGTCTGGGGAGGACGCTGCTGGGCGCGCCCACTTTGGCGGCAGGCTCGCGCACACCCGCGGCCGCATCGGCTCGCCCGAGTGCGCCGCCCTGCTGCGGAGCCTCGGCGTCGGCGTGCGGGCCGCTTCGTTCGCGCTCAGCGGCGAGGCTGGCCACGCGGAGCTCGTGCAGTGGGCGTGGAGGCACTTTGTCCAGGGCGGCAGCAGCAGCATCAGCAGCAGCAGGGCACCGCTGTACCTGCAGCACCAGGGACACTCGCGGTCCGTCGTCGGCGTGGAGAGGAGGGCCAGCGGAGAGACGGTGCTGCTCATCGCGGACCCCTCGATGAGCAAGTCCGAGGCCCAGCGGGCGCTCGTGACGCTGAGGGACGCCCGGGGGTTCAGGAGAACGGCTGCGAGCCTCAAGGCACCGCTCTACGAAATCGTCACTGTAAACGGCACGGTCAATGCATAACTTTGCTGGGTATTGCTGCCGGCGGGCGTGCTGGTGTTGGTGTCGTGGCGTGCATGCATCGGCGTTTAGGCTCTCGAAGACGATTGTGCCGGTGTACTTTCACGGAATATCCCCCTGCGTGAATATTCTAGATACGAGTATCGGGGATTCAATTGAGTTTTCATTCACTGTATTGCCTTCAGAGACAACTCGGCTCTCGGCCGCTCGTGTGCCGTTCCATGTCGACGCCGCGCGAGGCAACGGTCGTCGAGGAGTGCTCGCTCCTCGAGATCGCGCGGGTCCCGTACGGCGCCGGCGACACGCTGGCCGCGCTGCGCACGCGCGTCCTCTCGAGCGTCGTGCCGCGCACGTACCCCGTCCCCGTCCTCACCTCCTTCGTCTTCCTCGACCCCCGCGGCACCCCCGTGCGTCCCCGTCCCCTCGTGCCCCCTTCGCCCCCTGGAAGCGCTCAGGAGCCCGCCTGGCGCCGTGCAGGCCGGGAACGAGAGCGATGGGCGGGCGGAGAGGTACAAGCGGAGGCGCGTGGGGCACCCGCTCGTCGTGTCGCTCGCCCCCTGGGCCGCCCGCTGCGACCTCCCCGGCGCCGCCGCGCAGCTGCTCGACGCCGCGTCCTCGGCCACCGCGAGCACTCTGGGCGCCCTCATCCCGCTCGCAGCCCAATGCGCACGCTCCGTGACGTGTCACACGCGTCTCTGACGTCACGATGACTCTCTGCTCATCCTCGCAGACGGCGGAGGAGCTGAGGGCGAGGGATGCGGTGGGGATGACGTTTGCGCACCACGTGGCCCACGTGGCGGCGAGGGAGGGCGCCGAGGAGGCGGCCGTGGGCGTGCTATGCCAGGTGGTCGCCACGGTCCCCGGGGCCACCGAGGCCCTCTGGGTGCGGGACGGCCACGGGCAGACGGCACTGCACGTCGCTGCCAATAGAGGGCTCGCCGAGGTCGTCGCGGTCCTCGCGGACTGGGCCGGGGCGCGCGAGTCGGGGTTCGTCGACGCCGTGGACATCAACGGCGACACCGCGGGCCACGTGGCCGCCGCTCGGCGCAGATCGAACATACTGGACGCTCTCCGGCAGGCCGGAGCGAACTTCGATGTCCCCAACAGGTGCTGCGCCGCCCTGTTCTTTGTATGGCGTGTGCGTTGCGTTGCGAAAAAGGCGGCGGACGGGTTTTAGGGTGATGTGCTCTGAGTCTCGCTCAATACTGGCACTCTCAGGAGCGGTTCGACCGTGTGGATGATTGCGCATGAGCTGATGCCGGAGCTCTACGACCCTGCCAGCATCGTATGGTCGCGCACGGACGTGACCCCGGAGGAGCTCGACCTCAGGGCGATGGCCGCCGACCCTGTGGCGTTCCCTGAGCTGGGCCTGACCTACATGCACCTCGCAGCGATGGCCAGGAACGCTCGTGTGCTGGGGCTGCTGCTCCAGAACGCTGGCGGGATGGTGGAGTGCAGGGACCACAGCGGCAGGACTCCTCTTCACTGCCTCTGGGAGCGGAGGGCGCCGATGGACACGGGCTGTACTAGGCTGCTCAAGATGATGTGCAGCGAGACATCTCTTCGGGCGGTGGACTCGGCGGGGAGGACGCCGATGCTGGTGGCGCTGTGCAACTACGCCATGTGCGAGCAGATGCTCCTATACTTCTTGCAGGTAGCAGTGTCGGTGTCGGACAAAGGACTCAATGCAGTAGATACGGCGGGAGAGTGAGTCTCGCGAACTTCGGAATCGCTATCTTACATGCCCTGCCAGGACACTTCTCTCTGTGGCCGCTGCCCGCGGTATGCTGAGGGTCGTCCAGTTTCTGCTTCTGAACGGCTGCCTGGTACCATTCGGCCTGGCTCAGTGCCTGCGTCGTAAGTACAGCCCCCGGCACTCGAAGAAGGAGATCAAGTCGTTTGTCCACCAGCAGGTGACGGCCTCATTCGACGGCGCTCTGCTCACCATTTGACGCGCACACAGAGGATATACCTGGTCAACCCCGTTGTTGCTAGCCTCGCCAACAAGCACTCGGGTGACCTTCAGCTCTCTTTTTCAAGCGGACTCACGCTCGAGTGTTCCAGACGTCGCCATTCTGCTCGCCACCGCTGGCGTGAACCCAGAGGTGCCGCGTGGGGGCGTACCCGTGGCGTGGGCCGCCGCCCGCATGGCCCTCGAGACGGGCGACTGGTCTGTGTACGAGCGCCTGATGGGGCTGATCAAGTGCCCCGTGAACCCCAAGCGTGATGGCTGCTATCTGCTCAACTACGTGTGCTTCGTTGCCGACGACTACGAGGGCGTTAACGCTATGATGCGCTGCGGTGTTGACCGCGAGGCGTTCAGCGTCGGTAAACCGAACGAGGCCAAGTGCGGAGCTTCTCTCTCTGCCGTCACTCACGCCACCCATCAGGGTGTCGGAGAGGGCGCCTGTCTTCCTGATCGCCATTGCTGCTCGCCGAGACTCCATCTTTCATTTGTGCCTCCGAAACCGCCTCTTCTCGCGCGCGGTGCTTTCACAGGCCCTCAGAGTTGCAGCGGCGTACTCAAACGACATGGCCCTGCGCACTCTTCTGAGCCACGAGGTAATGCGCTATCGAATAACGGCCTGCGGCTTGTGACACGCTTCCATTACACAGGAAGAGCACCCGGAGCTTGCCGAGGTCGCATTGTCCTGCATGCCCCTTGCTGCAGCTGCGGCTGTTGCGCAGAACGTGGACAGCGTTGCTCTCCTCCTCGACACGGTGTACGCGAGGCACCCAGAGCACTTGAGCGCGCATGGAGCGCACGCCCTGAGGTCGATGCTGGAGCGCGCGCACCACAGGCCACTGCACCCTGACCGTGCGCCCACCTCCAGCAATATGCTCTCTGAAACAAAATGCACGCAGAGTGGGACCTGCCGGAGACGGAAGCGTTCGATGCCATTGCGGGCCTCATAATTTCCCGTATGACCCCGCTGTCGTGCAATTCCGACCTGGCTAGAGCATGCCACGTGCGCCTGCCACTCCGGGCAGCTTCTTGTCTTACAGTCTCAACTAGCTTGCGTTCAAGAAGCGGTACTGGAAAATCGCTTCAGTACTCTTTGGCCTGTGCGCGGACTCGTCTCCGCTGACAGCCCACAGGCAGTGCATTCACCCGGTCAGCATTGCCACAATCGGTGGCGCTGTGGCTCTTGCTAAGGTTCCCACCCTCCACCCTCCCGCCTACCTGTGGCTGACTTTCTCCCCCAGGCCGTAATCGAGAAACGCGGGCCCCTGACTAGGCAGACCGTCGCCATCATCTCCAGGTTCTGGGACCTGCACACTGTTTCTTTCCTTGTGTCCGAGTTCCCTGGCGCCGTCGAGTTCATCAGGGACGTCGGAGTCCGCCACACTGCCCCCTGGGAACTCTCAGTCCTCCCGGAGCTCGCAGCCACGGGGGCATTCACCCTGTGCCTCACGGAGCAGTCGCAGACGTCTCTCATGTCTGTCGCTGGCGGGTATGCCAACGTGCTGCAGGTTCTCAACGCTGCCGACCCTGCGGTGTCCCCACTGGGCCTCCTCGTCGCGGTCGTGTGGGGCCAGGCCGAGTGCGCGCAGGTTCTGATCAACAGAGGCATCCGGGCCACAACAGCTTCCCCTCTCCCGAACCCGCTGCTCGTGTGCCTGCACTTGCTGGCGCTAGGGAGGACCCCTGAGCCCAGGCTCGACAGGTCACCTATAAAGCACGTGGTGTCGCTGTCCGAGGCCCTGGCGACCAGCTGGCGCCGTATCGCGCTGATGCTGGTCGAGGCCGGGGCTGACGTATCGGGACAGATGAACGTCCGCGAGATGGTCCTGTGGCTCAGCGAGATCGCGAGTCGCCTTCGCAGGTGTGTCCCCGCCATGTTCGTGGATACCAATGTGTTCCTCAACTACTATGCGGGCCCCAGCGTTGAGAACCCCATCAGTGCGCCGTTCCTCGACCTCACGCGCTCCTCCTATTACTGACTGACCGCACCCGCAGCTTCCTTCTGGAGGGGGCCGGCGATCAAGGAATATCTGCAGCAGACGACTAGCCCGCTCAAGGAGGCGTGCAGGGCCGGCGACATCGACTTGGTGCAGGCCATTCTGTTGAAGCACCAGCTCGGGGCGTGCAGGGCCGGCGACCTCGACGTGGTGCAGGCCATTCTGTTGAAGCACCAGTTCGGCCCCGTCTCCCTCCGCGACTGCGTATGCGCCACAGCGTCGCTCTTTAACCTCCCTACTCATGCGCGTTGTTCAGATGAACTACGCCCTGCACAAGCCAATCGCAGGCGAGGGAGACCTGGCTTCCATCGTGAGCACTCTACTGGACAGGGGAGCCGACTTTGGCGAAGAGACGATACAACTCGCTGCCGCTGGCGGCCTCTGGGACGTCGCGGAGAGGCTCATCTGCCGCCAACCTCTTCCGTGCTCTGTGCTGCCCGAGACCTTGTGGGCCGGAGCAGCGGCCGGAAGGCTCGACTTCGTCTCCACTGCAGTGCGCAGGACGAGCTTCTCTGTCAAGAGCATCGAGACCGCAGCGAAGCTCGCGGCTGGCAGAGGACACACGCAGATCCTGGAGGCCCTGCTCCTCGCCCACAGCGGCTGGGTCTCGGGCTCCGAGGCGCTCCACGCGGCGTGCGCTGCGGGCAACATGGAGGCCGTGAGGCTGCTGCTCGGCTCGCTGGGCACAGACTGCGACGCAACAGACTCGCAGGGGCTGCGCCCCATCGTCCACGCGTGCGCCTGCGGATGCGTGGCGGCGGCGAAGGAGCTCATCTCCGTGGGGTCCTTCCTGAGCGCCGAGTGCCTCGCTGCTGCCCTGCGCAGAGGCAAAGAGGTACCTTGTGGCACATACTCTGTTGCGAGCACACACAACGAGGCTCAACACATAACGCAGGACTGTGCTCTGTGGGTCCTCAACGAGCTCAAGTACTTCCTGCCCGTCGAGCTCCCTGTGCGCAACGTGTCGCTGCTGTCGTATCCTCAGGGGACGACCGCCATCCACCTCGCGGCCTGTGGGGGCCTCGCTGTGCGTCTTTCTTGTCTGCTCTGCGACTCCCGATGCTCACACAGCAGCGCTCGGAACGCCAGGAGTTCACGAGGAAGTACTTAGAGCTCACGACGACCGGACTGTCGTCGCGGGACGCTGCGGGATACATGCCCGCGGACTACGCGTATGCGATGGGGCACAGAGGGCTGGGAAGACTCCTCGAGGCGGCGTCGCAGGTCTCGTCCTCTGTGAGGAAGTTCGCGGGGCCCGGGACCGCCGTCGCGGTCCTCTCAGCGCTGTGCGCAACGCGCATGTCGGCCGACGAGCTGCAGGAGGCCGTGGCCTTCGTTTCGGACTCTGTGGGGAGGGCAGGGGTGAGCCTGACGGCCAGCGCCCCCGACTCGAGGCTCGGCAACGCGAGGAGCCCTCTGGAGAGCGCCGTGTCAGCAAGGAACTCGCAGCTCGTGCGACAGATGCTGCAACAGAACCCCCCGACCAAGACGGACGAGTCGTCGCTGTTCGCAGCCCTCGGCCTCGCCTGCGACATGGTCTCTGTCGATGCCCTCGTCGGCGCCCTGCAGTCCATCGGCACACCGTTCACGTACCTACCCAATCGCATTTTCCAGCCCTCTCTGTGGGCTCACGACCTGTGCCACACCGCAGGAGGCCTGACTGGCTCACGGTCGTCCTCCGGTTCACCGAAGTGAACCCGGCAGGCGTCCCTGAGGCGCTGGCGCATGTCGATGCAGCAGAAGAGCTGAACGAGACCGAGCAGCAGAGCGTCACGTACGTGATCGGCTGGGCATACGCCCTGGGACAGCTTCGCACCCTACAGGCTGTCATCCGCATCGCCGGTGCCCAGCGCGTCCGAGAGCTCGCAAACGACGTCGTCCACATACTCCCCAAGAAGGCAGTAGCGCTCCTCATTCTCTGCGGTCCGTTCGCGCGACGGGGGACTGGGGCGATCCTCACCGCCGAGTGCGCAGGGATCATCGAGGACAGGGTCGACATGTGGGAGGTCCGCGTTGCAGAGGGTTCTGGCGAGTTAATGTACACACACGACGCGTTCCGCACCGCCATCAACGAGATCAGCAACGGTGCACACAGTGGCGTCGTGTTCCCAGACAAGCGCTCGCTCGCCGACACTGTCGCGAGGAGACTCGAGGCGACGACGCTGCCGAGCCTGTCGCAGCGCCTGGCGCCCTTTGCGGTGCGCGTCGACTGGCCGTCGTTCAGGGCAGAGCTGCCCGAAGAGTTGTTCTGCGAGCTCGCGTCGGGGCTGTGCAGCGTGCCGGCCGTGCAGGCGGTGGCTGAGCCGCTGCAGGGGGTGCTGTCGGACCCCGTGATGACAAGATCGCTGCTCCGCTGCGTGGACACGGTGCTCATGGTCCCTAACGAAATGTGGTACGCTGTCACCGAGCGGCAGCGCGTCCTGTCTTCATCTCGCTGACCGTAACAACATGCCAGCAGCAGCCGCATCGAGACAGCAGGGCGGAACCTTCGCGTGCCCGTCAAGGTGTGCTGACTCCTATTCACTGAGCTTCCTTAGTGCTGTGCTGACGGCGAGAGCTTTTTCGCAGGTCGGGCAGGGCTCTTTCGACATCGGCGACCTGTCGACGTGGCTCGAGGGCCTCCTGCACATCGAGCAGTACGCCCTCGTTACCGCTGGCGAGGGCGAGGTGCCGCACGTTCGCGAGTACGCCGAGGGCCTGCTGGGGGTCACCGGCGTCCGCGTGGAGGTCCTCTGGGAGTCGTTCGCAGGGGCCACGGAGATCGGGGCGCTGTGGACTCGCCAGAACGCGACGGACATGGTGCACAGAACATTCCTGTCTCTGCGCGGGACAGCGGACCTGGCGACCGTGAAGCGCGTCGTGTTCTTCAAGGGAGCGAGCAGCGACTGCGGGGAGACCGGCCTCTGCGGCTTCGGGGGCCTCTGCTGCGTTTTCGCCAGCGAGTAACGGTTACGTTACCTTCGTGGTATGTAAAGGCAAGAAAACCTGGGCCTCACCAGAAACTATCCATTGTTGGCAAAACAGGGTCAGCAGGTGACATATTGTCACGAGAGGGTTGGGTTCTCGCGATGTAGAGCTGTCAGGCATTGTGGGATCTCATGGTCCGTCATTCGCTCCTATTGGGTGACGGTCACTTAGTGCACTGTGTGTAGGTCTGCCACTCGTCCTTGACGGCAGGTGCAATGACAGGGCTCTTTCTCACGGGCTGGATGAAGAGGGAGTTTGAGGCCACGGCGTTCTCGTCCTGCTCAGCGAGCTCCGCGAGGAGGGCCCGGTTGCTGATGTGCCTCGGGGCCACATCGAGCTGGGCCTGGAGGCGCATGGCCAGCGCCTCGCTCTGCTGGGCCTTGGCGGCGAACTCCGCGCTCCTCTTCTCCTCCGCCTTGAGCACCCTTTCGACTTGAGACAGCTTCATGCAGATGCGGCGAGCGAGTCTCTCCCCCTGCTCCACCCGTGCCATGGTTGTGTCCCTCTCGGCCACTGCTGCACTGCGAGCGTGCTCTGAGACGCTCAGGGTGCCCTTTGTCTGCGCCAGCTCGCTCGCCATATCTGCGATGTGCTGGTCGTCGTCGCTGATGCGATTGCAGAGCGCTGTGATGCGGGCTGTGGCGCAGTTGAGTTCAGCCTGCAGCGAGACGGCCAGCTCCACGTGGCGCTTCAAGTCGGCCTCGGCCTCGGCCCTCTTGCAGCGCGCCTCCACGATCTCGGCCGCGAGGTCCTTGATCCTGGCCTCGAACTTGGCCGCGTCCCTGGTCCTATGAGTTTCCACCTCGTTCAGGTGCTCTGTCTGCTTGCTCATCTGCGCTGTGAGGGACTCCAGGGCGATGGCCATCTCGCGGATCTGAATGCCGTCGCTCGCGGCGCGGTCGGAGAGGGCAGCGTTCTGGGCGATGGCGCGCTCGAGGTCGTTCCGGGCGTCTTGGTGGAGCTTCTTGTTGAGCTCGGACTCCTTCTCGGCCACCTTGAGTCTCTGGTTCGCGTCGGAGAGTGCCGTCTCGAGGCTCGCGATGCGCATCTCGTACTCCTTGTCGGCAGCGACCCTCTCCTGCCACTGCCCCTCGAGCATCGCGCCGATGTCCGCGATCATGTCGAGGGCGTCACGTGGCTTGTGCGGCGAGGGCTGTGCGCGGATATCAACGTGCTTCTGATGCGCCGGGGCGTTGAGGGGTCTGCCGCGGGAGTGGGGGCCTGCGGACACGACGCCGGGCAGATCCGCTATTGAGGGCGTCGGGTCACCGAGGGCGCACGAACGTGGGGCTTGGAGGACGTTCGTGGAGGCACCGAGGGGCGAAGACGACCCGGGGCTGTCGCAGGCCACGAGAGGCTTCGGGGAGGCGATCGGCGCGGATCCGCGGGCTACGTCCTTGGAGGTTTGTGCAGGAGAGCTGGGCAGCGGGTGGCGGTCGAGGGGCAGCATGATGGCAGCGCGATCTCCTTCGCGGGATGATCTAAAGGGCGATGAGAGCGAGCAACGATCAGATAATGAAGCGAGACAGCGCTTTAATTGGCGCGCGATGGGAGCCCACTCTTGGAGCGAAAAATCCCTTGGAGTTTTCAATTGCGTGAGATCACAATCTCTGCTGAGTGATGACAAATCTGATAGAAAATCGAAAATTGCATCGTTTCCCGTTCGATGATAAATCTGATAACCGGACAGACACCGCCGGGCGTCCCACGCTCCCTGTTGATGGCCCGTGCCGCCTTGCATGGGCCGCACCGAACTCGTGCTCCGCGATCTCTGCCTGATGGGGCAAGGCCTATTCTTGACCTCTCGGTTCGCCCCGCTGTACATAGGTGGAGCTCGACTGCGTTCACCTGGAGATGAAGGGCGAGCGCTGGAAATTCGCTCCGATATACTCGGCAACACCATTGACATCTTGCTTCTCCCAAATTGTGCTGCGCGTAACAATTGGAACTCCATGTATCATTCTTCATTGATTGGTTGTGACTATCCACTTCGATGGCCTGCCCTCTACAACGTCACATTCCTTTCTCATGGTGTGTCACTTGCTGTGAAACCCGCTCCCGTTGCTGTGATACCCGTCCCCGCTGGAAGGCAGCCTCGTGATGTACTGCGGGTAGGTGGGGTACTGAAGCCCCATCTTGAAGGCCGTTGCCGCGGGCAGGCTCCTCCTGACTGGCTGGCTCATGTTCACCGCCTTCGCGTTCTCGTCCTGGCCAGCAGCGGGCTTCGGGAAGAGGCCGTAGCTGCTGATCTTCTTGGTGGCCGCCTCGAGCTGGATCTGGAGCCGACGGACCAGCGCCTCGGCCTGGTGGGCCCTGTTGAAGAACTCCTCGTACTTCTCCTCCTCGGTCTCGAGAGCCTTCTCGGTGCCGAGCAGCCTGAAGCTCGCGCGGCGAGCGTCAGCCACTGCGGTTTCGCGGGCCTTCTCCGAGACGTCGAGGGCGCTCTTGGTCTTCGTCAGCTCGCTCGACATCTCCGCGATGCGCTTGTCGTCGTCGCGGATCCGGTCCGAGAGCTCCGCCCGCAGCAAGTCGGCCAGCTCCACGTGGCGCTTCAGGTCGGTCTCGGTCTCGGACATCTTGCAGCGCGCCTCCTCGACCTCGGTCGCCAGGTCCTTGATCCTCGCCTCGTACGTGGTCGCGTCCCTGGCCCTCTGGGCCTCAGCCTCGCTCAGGAGCTCCGCCTGCCTCTGCACCTCCACGTGGAGGGACTCGAGGGCGCTGGTCAACTGGCAGATCTCGGCACGGTCTGTGGGAGCAGCGACAGGGGCCGCGTTGAGCTTGAGATCGTTCTGGGCGTCGACGAGGAGCTTCTTGTTGAGCTCGGACTCCTCCTCGGCCGCCTCGAGCCTCAGGTTCGCGTCGAAGAGTGCCGACTCGAGGTCCGCGATGCGCTTCTCGTACTCCTTGTTGGCAGCCACCCTCCCCTGAAACTGGGTCTCGAGCATCGCGCCGAGTTCTGCGATCATGTCGAGCGAGTCCAGGGGCATGTGCGACGACGCGACGAGGAGATCATCGCGATAGGGCTGGGCCGCCGTTGACGAAGGCGTCGAGGCATCGGGCTGGGGCGTGCGGGACTGCGAGTGGCGGTCGAGAGGCAGCATTGAGAGGGAACACGATCTCAGGTTTTGGCGGGTGTTTGTGGAGGGAAGTGTTTGGGGGCTTCAAGACAAAAAGAAATGGAGCGAGCCAGCCAACGGCGCCGTTATATTTGGCACTGATGACATCATGTCCACGTTTCTTCAAGTTGGTATCCCTTTTGGATTCAATTGCGTTCGATCAATCTGGGCTCCGTGAATTCGGGGTAACAAAATCGCGGCTTCAGACGACCCCAGCGCTCGTTGAGTACTGCGACCGGGCTGAGCGATGCGTTCATCGCCCTGACGATCATCCCATCCCCTTGGCCAGCCTCTGGCTGGCTCACAGCAGCACCACAGCGTGTGCGTTCGATAATCCCTCTCAACAACACCAGAATTGCTCACAGCCTCCTCACCAGCCACCGTCGAGATGGGCCGATGTCCAAGATGGCGAACAGCGCGCGATCCTCTATGCGGTGGCTTGGCCTCTCGGACCCTATGGGACCACGGGCCCCGAGCTGCAGCTGGGCTGTGCGGGCGGGTGTCCGCGGCTTGTGGGTGGTAACCTCTTCGTGCGCCTCTTGGGGCTTGGTCTATTCTTGGCGCACCGCATCGCCCGCTGTGCGGCGGTGAAACTCGATTGAGTTTCTCTGTCTCGTGAAGATGCCGGAACTGACAAAAAAGTCTGCGCATTGTCCGTTTTCTCAGGTCGAACTCGGTTTGTTCGTTATCGGCTCTTCTCTTCGCGTCTCGTGTGGTCGCGCGCGCTCTATCGTAACCCGCTGGCGGGGGGCCACTGAAGCCGCGTTCAGGTTCTCCGGTGCCGTTCGCTGGGGCCGCTGGGCTAAGGAGGGTCTTGTAGTGACGCCTCCCCCTTCTCCCTTGACGCGGACGTCCTGACCCTCTCGTGGGTCCCTTCGGACGCAAGTGGGTCTGTCCTCTTATGAGGGGCAGCGGCGATCGACGGCTTCTGGCGGGCTCTGGGCGCGGTGGTCGATAGGGCGAGAGCACAGGCAACAGAGCGACAGGAGTAGAGTTCTAGGGTGCAATAGCACCAGCACCCCTCAGCCGTCTGCTTCCGCATCGGGACCGCCGAGAAGGAAATTGCACGGGCCGACCTCAAAGGACGTGCAGATACTATCGGAATATCCGCCACGCCAGTTTCTATCGGTCCTGTGCACCCCGTGCACTTCTTGCAATTCGGTCTTCTGGTGGGTGCGCGCTGCACAGGGCGGGTCCCCGGCGTGTCAGATGGACGTCAACAGCGAGGCAGAGGCCGCACTCGAGTGCCCCATATGCGCTGACGTGCTGCGCAACGCCAGCGAGACCGCCTGCGGCCACGCGTTTTGCGGTAAGCCGCACCCGCCGCCCAGACAATGCGCCCGCTTTTCCGCGGCGCGTCTCGCACCGGTTCCTGCGGGTCTCGGCGGCACTTACCCCCCGCCCCGCAGAGTTCTGCATCAACAAGTGCCTGGAGACGTCGATACGCTGCCCCGTCTGCCGCAAGGACGCGCTGCCCGTGCACCCCAGCTTCGCCCTGCGCACATTAGGCACGGAATCAGAAACACCCCGCCCTCCGCTCCCTCCTGTGTCTGCGCCACCCCTCAGCGCCCGCGGGAAACGCGGTGGAAACCGCTCCTGCGGGCAGGGAGACGCGTGGAGTCCCAGTTGGGCCGATTGAATTGCGCAGCAAATTAATTGGGTTGGTTGAATTGCGCTGACATTCCGGGGCCGCTCTGGCGAAATACTGCGCGCAGTGCGGACGCTGCACCCGGTGGGCGAGCGGACGCAGCTGCGGCCGGCGACGGCGGAGGAGGAGCGCGCGGCGGGCAACGCGGCGTTTGGGCGCGGGGAGTACGCCGAGGCGATACGGCACTACAGCGAGGCGGCAGACGCAGAGGGCGGCGACCGCGACGCCCGCATCTTCGCCAACCGCGCGCTCTGCCTCATGCGCACGCACCAGACGCTGCTCGCCATCGACGACTGCGACCGCGCCCTCCACATCGACCCCGCGTGCGGTGAGTCACCGCCGTCCCCCCCCGGGGGCCCACACGCGTCTCTTGCCCCTTCTTGCCCGCTTTGGGCTGCGGGGCCGACACGCACTGTTTTGCCCGCAAACGGGGCGGCTTCTGAAGACGGCGCGACCACCACCGCAGTGAAGGCGCACGTGAGGAAGGCGCAGTGCCTGGCGGCAGAGGGGAGGGCCAGCGAGGCGAGGAAGGCGGTGGCAGAGGCGAGGAAGTGCGACGCCAAGGGCGAGTACGCGGGCGACATTGAGGAGGTCTGCAAGAGCGTCGAGCAGACGCGCGACGGGCCGCGGGCGGACCGCGCGCAGCAGCAGCAGCGGCAGCGCGCGCAGCAGCAGCAGCAGCAGCAGCAGGCGTCGCTGCTGCAGATGGCCCGCGAGGCGGGCATCGACCTGCAGTACCTCTTTGGCGCAGCAGCCGAGCAGAGCGCCCGCAGGTCGCGCGCAAACTCCAACTCGAACGCGGGCTCCGGGGCGGGCCAGCAGCAGCAGCAGCGCCAGCAGCAGCAGCAGCAGGGAAGGCGCGGTCGTGCACCAGCAGCAGCAGCAGCAGCAGCACGGCTCTCCGAGCCCGTTTGCGAAGCTCNCAGCAGGCGTCGCTGCTGCAGATGGCCCGCGAGGCGGGCATCGACCTGCAGTACCTCTTTGGCGCAGCCGCCGAGCAGAGCGCCCGCAGGTCGCGCGCAAACTCCAACTCGAACGCGGGATCCGGGGCGGGCCAGCAGCAGCAGCAGCGCCAGCAGCAGCAGCAGCAGGGAAGGCGCGGGTCGGTGCACCAGCAGCAGCAGCAGCACAGCTCTCCGAGCCCGTTTGCGAAGCTCAAGGAGTTTTTCCGCAAGCGCCACTGAAGGGCCCCGCCAGCCCAGCACAGCCCAGTTCTGACAAGTGTAGGGCTGCTGTGAGAGAGTCGCTCAGTTCAAACCCCCCATCGCGCGTATCCAACGTTCGACCGAAACCGCCATCCTCCCTCCCCCCCCCCTTGACACAGTATTGCAGCACCGCACGCACGCCGGCCGAGCCCGCAACAGTCGAAGTGCCTAGCCCAGGCGTTTTTTATTGTTCGGAGCTACGCCTGTTTCTGTTATGCCGTGTTCTGTTCATCTTGCGTGTGCAGATGCGCCCAATGGTGGGGCGTGTGTGCTTGTGCTGGTGGTGGGAATACAGTCAAAGGTGTGTATGCAAAGCTCCCCACTCCATACGGTCGATCTACATTGCCACGGTGCCGGCTGATTGCAGGCTCTCCCCCTGGCAGCTGTACGTGTGCTTCTCGTATTCGAACAGATTGCAGGTCGAGTGGCACCTGTCGCACCTCGGCAGGCCTTTGAGATACGCCGCCCTTGCCTCCTGCGACGCCGTTCAGAGATCAGCGGCGTGTAAGTAACTTCCACACATCCAGGAAAATGCACTGCACCCCTGCGTACGTTATTGTACACCAGGAACTCGTGGAGCGGGCTGGACGGCGTGGGCCGAACGTGCGCTGGAGGAGTGGGCATGGGCAGCGAGAACTTGGAGCGGACGGGGACCTGCTTGACGAGGCACGCCGTGTAGTGCTCGATGGCCTCGTCGACGGACGTCTTGCCCCCGCACAGGTAGCACACGACCTCCACGCCCGACTGGACCCCGCTCTTGCTGGAGAACGCCACGGGGCTGCCCCTGCAGCAGCCCACGTGGCTCGCGATGTCGCTGGTGCTGTAGCGGCCGCTGCACACCCCGCACTTGAAAAGACTGCTGTTGTACTTCTGCTTCGCCTCCTGGAGTTCAGACGCCGCCGCGCTGCCGTGAGAAAAGCCGCGGCGGGTTGGCGTGCAGGGGGGAAGGGAGTGGGGAGACACGGCACCACGCGCATAACCCCTTCCGGCACGTTTTTCGCGGCCGTTCGCCAGCCGCTATTTTTGGGGGTGCGGACAGCCCCGCGCACGCGCAAAAACGGCGGGACGGAATGCGACGGACGGAATTGTAGGACATGTACTCGACCGAGGCGTCTCCGGGCTCGGGCAGGGGCACAGAGGGCCGGACTATGCCCTCGGACATCTTGCGCACGTCCTCGGACAGCGCCTCGCGGGCCTTGGTCTCTGCGCTGAGGCACTTCAGCTCGTGCTCGACATATTTCCACCTCGTGATCATCGTGCCGCACACGAAGCACAGGACCCTCCTGTCGGCGCCGTGCGTCTGCACCGAGGTCCTGTGGAGCGGGGGTGTCGCTAGCGTCTTGCGCGTGGACAGGTCCGCGGCCGTCAGGGTCCTGCCTGTTTTCGAGGGAACAGAGGACTGCGGGACGGGCGACAGGGCCGGAGAGGGCACTGGCGACCCCAGAGGCGACGAGTCGCTCGGGTTCAGCAGGCGGACGCTTGCATACCTGGCGCAGACCGCTGTCGGGGCTGCGCACGGGGTGCGGCCCACGTCGTCCACAGCGGCGAAGCCTTTGTCATTCTGCTGTCCCATGCTGAGACAACTCTTCTTATCAAATTGAAAAAAAGGTTGTGATCAAAGATAATCCAATTTCGGTGCTTACTCTCCCCAATAGATCCCGCACCGGAATCTAGAGGCTATCCATACAGAAGGAATGCCGAAGCAGCACCTGAGGGCGGAGACAGGAGTGTGCCACCCCGTAAACGAAAAATCCACCACGTTTTTGCATATTCTAGTTTGGACGGACTAAAATGGTTGAGCCGAGAACCTAAGGAAAAACTCGGAAAGGGTCCATTGTACTAAGTGTAGGTCTATTACAAATTTGAAGTGTACACAGAGAACGGGAACTGGAGAGTTTCGTTCTCCTCTGTCCGCTTTGACTTGATGATCTGCGCTACTGTAAAGTCCAGCCCGCAGACCCTTGAGACTCGCTGCCCCACAGCCTCGATGTCTCTTCCCTCGCGTGCAAGAGCGTGGTCCAGGCATGGCTTCGTGATGATCACGCTGCTCCGTTTAGCTTTTCGCGACTGTGAGCAAACACTGCCACCAAATTAAGCCGAAGTGTTGACTTACCGAAGACGTGCAAGGACTCGGCTACCTCGATGGCCTCTCCCCAACAGTCGAACCTTGCAGGTAGACCTGTCAGAGCCGATTCAAGGATACTGTTGAGAGGTCGTACTGCGGGTGCCGCATTCGGATGACACCGGCGATTGCTGGCCCTGTGTGAATGCCGAACCATATCGATATCGGCGCCTGCTGCAGTGGCCCTCTGTTCAGCTCCTCGACCACACGTAACATCTTGGGCACGATCTGAAGCAGAGCACGCGAGTGGTCTGCCCTCGCAGTGCTGACATTGGCGCCGACCACATATGTCCCCTGGACAGTCTTGATCTTCAGAACACCCAGCTTTTGGCACAGCTTATCAAACTCGGTGAACAGGCCGTTCAGCAGCTGTACAAGCGACCCTGGAGTGATCACGGACCGCAACTCAGAGAAACTGAGGATGAGCACAGTGGTCAGATGAAAGGAATGGTGATTTGACGAAACTGAAGAATGCCTGCGACGAGGATGCTGGCTGAAGGGACGAATTCCGCATGTATCTTGCCACGCGTCTTGTGGCTCCGCATCTTGACGATAATGGCTTCAGGAATAAGTAATTGAACGAGGAGTTCGGTGGCAATGTGCTCTTCCATTCTTTTTCTGCACTGTACTTTGAGCTCCTCGAACACGAGGAACGACTGCCGGTGGATGCCGGCCAGAGTGACCTGGGCAAGCAGAGCCTGCACCACCAGGTATACGAAGAGGTAGACCGACCCATAGCTCTTTCGTGTTGCTTAATGAAGATACGATTAGAGAGAGAGACAAAAGATCACTACTACCTATGCCAGTTGCGATTGCAGCAACAAGAACAATGACGGAGATAGGGACAGAGAACCGGAGCGGAGAAATGTTGGTCGCATGAATCAGCGTGAATAGGATGAAGGATACAGCCTGCCACAAGGTGAGAAACTGCCACGTGATCATCGCCTGAGGCAGTCTTACCGGAAAGTTGGATTCTATTCTCTCATGTTCGATGAGGGCTGCAACAACGAATATGTAATCCAGCACAGAGTAGAATGCCAGATTCGCTTCATTAGAGAACTTCGAGGCCCTGAATATTGATTAAGCCAAGAGGATACGAACGGCACGCACAGGATAATGGGAATGAAGCAGAGGCAACTCCATAAAAGGATTTCACCGATGATGATCCATTTCCCTTGCCTTCCACTAAGAACGGATGCCAGAGATATCTGTGATGTTTGAGCCAAAGAACACTGAATGGTGCGTTGCGCACTGTAACAAACAAAGAGACAATGAAAATGTGAATCGTCTTCACGACTTTCTTGTCCACAGTCGAGTGGTATGAGATGCTGGGTTCGCCAGCTGTCAGAATATCATCATTCGATCAATACGTACTATCTCGCCTCGATGTCTGGCTTGAAAAGAAAGAGGTTCCGTAGACCCAACTTCTGTCGTTCGATGTCCTTGGACACAGCCTGACAGTCCTCCAATGGACACAGCAAATCCCCGAATCCGTCATCGAAAAACGACGGATTTTGCCTCGAAGGAACACTCGAGTAGACGTTAGATGACGGATACAACTGAACATACTGGGAAGAGGCCTCGAAGAGCAGCCTGCTGATTGTTCCGTGGTCGGGGTCATACTCTAGCAACTCAAACATCTCGATCTTGCCGCACCCCTTGACAAAGATAGTCTCATCCTTGGACGAAATAAAGGCCGAACCCAGCTTCGTCTTGAACTGTAAAGTCATCATGACCTTGTTCCACGACATCTGCGATATCATGCGAATACAGACGTCGACCGTGTCTACTGTTGTTTAGCATCGTGGTTAATATTGTGATGATACCTCCGAAGATCTCGTACTTCGGCTTGTCCAGCCCTGCATTGCCCAGTGAAATGAGTTATGTGAGCGCAGGAATACATTGACAGTACCGATAATGCCCGTTGTGATACTTCCGAACGTCAGAGCTGCCCTGTACGACAGCAACAAGTTGTTCTCCACAGAGTAGTGATGAAGTACATTGGGTATTTCCAGTCCCGCTAGAGCAATACGGAGGACATGATCCTCCTGAGGGCTGAGACGACCGCGAAATTAAGTCCGTGATAACCTGAACAACGAGCGGACCTCGTGATGCCGCAAGCAATGAAGAATTTGGTGCCGTTAACTGAGATCTTGTCACAGCCGTATCTGCGAAAAGGTCAGGCCCTGTTGATGGGACCACCTTACCACCTACCTGTCGCACATCTGGTCGATGCAATCGAAGAGTGATCCGAGGTGTGTCACCGCCTCGTGGGGCGTGAGCTGCTCGAATCCCGCGACCTCGACGTGAAGGAGAACCGCGTTCTGGTGGTCCTGGGCAATTACCTCGTTTTCTGCTAGAGGCGTGAGATATGAAGAGATTCCAGAGCTCTCACCGGTCCTGGCCTTGAACATCTGAATGACGCCTGCGGGAAGCAGACTGTCGACGAGGAGCTCGTAGGTCTTCTTCTCCCTGTCGAGTCTGTCCCGCTCTTTCTGCCCTTCGAACGCGTTCTTGAACTCCTCTCTGTCGAGAGACTCGGCTACATAGGCAACGAAAGTCCAGACCACAATGCAGCACAGAACCATGTGCACCAGGTAAGAGTCCACCATGAAGTCCCACCCGCAATGCGGCCAGATGCGGGTCTGCGGCGCCACGAAGATCAACAGCGACACCCCCAGGCGCACGAACCACGGCATCGAGCGGAAGAATGCGCTGACCGACGTGACCGCCGCGATCTGCGAGGCGAACGTGATGGTCGCGTTGTCTGTGCTGCACACCGATCCCCGCTCGAAGAGGACGTTGACTGCCATCACCGTTATCAGCCAGCCCAGTGCACACGACGTCTGCGCAGCGACGTGCGTCCAGTCCGAGACGAACTCTCTAGCCGCGTCCGTCCGCACTGCCTTGCTTGCAACGAAGAACGCGCCCAGCACGGCGGTAGCCACAACAGCCGGCACAAATTGAGCGATGCCGACAGCGGAGCTCTGCAGACGATCGCGGGGTCCATCTCTGAGTTCCCTCGGCCAAGAGAGAATGTGGGGGGGGGGGGGGGTCGAAACCATCGAGAAGCGGCCAATGAGCACGGTGCCGAGCGCCATCGCGAGCGACATCGTCCAGACCATCGTGAGGAAGTTGCGCTTGGTCGTCGCCGTTCGGTACCGCGAGAACGCGAGCTCGACGGCGGCCGTGGTGAAGCGCAGGGTCAGCACGTTGTAGCGCAGGTAGCCCTCGCCGCGGTGGATCCGCGGGGCCAGGACCATCCGCGCCATCTGCGCCGCGGGCCGCAGCGACCTGCGGCTCGCGCTCTCAGCAAGGAGCTCCTTCCTCGTTCTCGCGAGAACGACGCGCGGGCGCTGCTGTCCGCGGATGTAAGTGATCAGCAGATGAGCGTCGGGTCTAAAGATAGAGCACCGAGCTCCGAACTACCAAACACGGCAATGAGGTGCTTCCAACTGCCGAGCTCTCCCGAGATCGGCCCATCCTTCGCGTACGTGGCAAAAAAGCCGTCACGAGACGTGTAAAATTCGCCAAAAAGGACGATAGAACTAGTAAGGGTACAGACAGAGGTCCGAGGGGTTCTCCAGTCAGCTACACCAGCAGGGTCGAGTACACGGCAAAAGGCAGGTTCCACTTCTCGTCCTGGTCCTTGCGCTTGGACTTGATCGGCGTCGCGGGCGTGAACTCGAGGCCGCACAGGCGCACAGACTTCTCGCTCCTGTCGAACACACTGGCGCTGGCGTCCTTTTGCGACGCGTGCTCTAGGCACGGCCTCGTGACCAGCAAGCAGTCCCTCTTGGCTGCACGTACACAGAGTGTTAGCACAGAGCAGGTCAACGAGTGAGCGCACCCCAGAGTCGCAGGCTCTCGGCGACGGTGATGGCCTCGCCCCAGCAGTCAAACCTGCAGAGGCACTGTGAGTGTGTGCTCGAGCATTTTCTTGATGCTTATGTACTGCGGGTGCCGCATTCGGATGACGCCGGCGATCAGGGGGCCCGTGTGAACACCGAACCACATGGAGATGGGCGCCCGCTGCAGTGACCCCCTGTTGAGCAGCGTGACGATGGCCTGCATCCTGGGCGCCAGCTGCACGAGAGCCCGCGAATGGTCGGACCTGCACGACCCGATGTTGGACGCGACCACGTACAGGCCACCGATCGCCTTGATCTTCGTCACGCCGCACTGCTGGCACAGCACGTCAAACTCGGTGAACAGCTCGTTAAGCAGCTCCACCAGCGAAACCGACGTCAATACCGACCTCAACTCTGAAAAACTGGTGCCAGAGGCGTCAGCTTTCGGGGAAGGGCGAGAGCTACGTACTGCAGAATACCCGCGACGAGGACGCTGGCAGAGCTGACGTATTCCGCGTTTATTTTGCCTCGGGCCTTGGAGCTGCGCATCTTGACGATGATGGCCTCGGGGATGAGGTTGTGTACGAGCCTCTCGGTGACCTTGTGCTCCTCCTTGCGTAGGTGGCAGCGGTGGTCTAGGTCCTCAATGCCGAGGAACGTTTGTCTCCTCGCCACTACTCCCGCCACGTGTGCAATGACGCTCTGGCAAACGAGGATAACGAAAAGGACTGAGGGCAGGGTGTCTTTCCGCTCGACTGAGCCACAACTGTATGAGAGAGACCTCCCAATAGGTTCTGTGGCGTACTGATCGCAGCCACGACATCGCCGACCAGGATAGCACCTGTGACGGGAATTGATAACCTCAGGGGGAGCTCGTTCGACGCGTGTACGAGCGTGAGGATGAGAAACGCGATGCCCTGTGCAGACCGTCAGTAAAGAAAGAGGCAAGTGAAAGGTGAATCACGGGGAAGTAGGTGTCCGTTCGGTGGTGCTCGACGAGGCACACAAGAATGAACCCGTAGTCCACGACCGCATAGAACGTCATCACGCGTCGGTCACAAAAGTGGGCAGTCCTGGTGTACCTTGTCACAAAAACGAGCTCAACAAACAGGGCGGGGGAGGAGCAGCGGACAGAAACACAGGGACGAAGCAGAGACAGCAGTAGACAATCGTTTCGGAGATGATGACCCACATGTCTTTCGGGTTCTTCACTCCAAGTGAGAATGCTATCTACGAGACAAAGTGTGTCAACAACAAGCTGAATGGTGTGCGAAATTGAGTCTCACCACAACGAGCAGGAGCACTATCAGAAGGTGCGACACTTTTAGATAGAATCTGCTCTTGCTGGCGAGGTACGAGATACTACGGGATGAAATCAGTTCCAAGGCTCTCAAGGGGCGTGTGGGAAAAGGAATAACGGACGCACTACTTGCTCTCTTTGTCGCCACGGAAGAGGAACACCGACTTGAAGTCGATCCGCTTCCGCTTGATCTCCGTGATCTCTTCGTAGTGAACGTCGCCACGCAGGATGTCCGCGAGGTCTGTGTCCATGCACGAGTGCGTCGGCCTGATCGGGACGCTGTGGCATGCGATCACCTTACCGTAAGACAAGACACTTCGCGTGGTCTAGAGCACTAAAAAGTGGAGGAGGGCCTTCTCACTGATCCGAGGCCTCTGCAACGAGCTTGGATATTGTGCCGTGGTCCGTGTCGTACTCGAGCAGGTGGAACGTCTCGATCTTGCCGCAGCCCTTGACGAACACAGGCTCGTCCTTGCTTGAGATGAAGGCAGACCCCAGCTTCGTCTTGAACTGCAGCGTCATCACCACGCGGTCCAGCGGGCCCTGCGAGATCATTCTGCTGCACACTTCGACCGTGTCCCCGAACAGCTCGAACTTAGGCTTATCAAGGCCTGCGCGCGGTCACTGTTAGAGAAGGGATAAACTGCAGCGCCGAGCGAACCCAGGATGCCAGTCGTGAGGCTTCCAATGGAGAGCGCGGCCTTGTAATGCAACTTGACGCCGTTCTGGGCTGAATAGTGGGTGATCAGGCGGGGTATCTCCAACGCTGCAAGGGCGATGCGGAAAGCGGGCTCGCTCTGCTCTCTGTGGGACACTCAGAGACGTGGGGGTGAAACCACCGCACGTTGTGACACCGCATATGATAGAAAACTGAGAGCCGTTGACGGAGACCTTGTCGCAGCCGTATCTGTCGCAGATCTCATCGACACTGTCGAACAGAATTCCGAGGTGCTTGACAGTCTCGTGCGGCTCGATTCCGCGAGAGAACCCAGCGATCTCGACGACGAGCAATACAGCGTTTTGGTGGTCCTTAGCAATCGCCTCGGTGCCTGAAGGGCCAAGAAATCAGATGGGCACATGAGGACAGGGAAAGAGTGAGGTACCAGTTCGCGACTTGAACATCTCTATAACACTTGGGGGCAGCAGGCTGTCCGCAAGCATTGCAAAAGTCCTTTTCTCCTGTTCGAACCTCTGCCTCTCGCGCTGCGACTGGTACGCGAACTTGAAGTCCTCTCGGTCGATATGCTCTGTTGGGCCATCCTCGCCACGTCAGCGAAGAAGCTCGAAAGGGCACGGCGAGCGCGCCTGCAAGGTAAGCAACCGCACTCCACACCATGACGCAGCCAATGATGATGGCCGCAGGGTACACTCTGATCAGGAAGTCGATGTCGTACTTGTGGAGCATGAAGACAGCAGGCACAGCCAACAGCACCAGCGACACGCCTGCGTTGCTTTTTGTCAGTGACAGAGGGCCCGCCGCTGCAAAGGCCAAACCGAGGCGCAGGAGCCACGAGAGAGCGCGGAAGAACGAGCAGATGAGGGCGATGGAGCCGATCTGGAGCGACATCGTGGCCACCGCGTACTCGTCCTCCCGCCGGCCTTGGATCTCGGGGTAGAACAGCACGGCACCCACGAGGACCAGCACCCACCCGAGTGCAGCCACCACCTGCGCGAGCAGGTGTTCCCATCCGGCAGCAAAGGTCCGCAATCGTTCCCCAGTGCACCTGACGACCGAATTCTGAGACCCGAGAGGGGCAAACGAGCGAAACACAACAGCCCCTGAATCGAAAGCGACCAGTCACAGGGTCACATCGAAATGGCAATAACCGCACAGAAACGGGCGCAGACCCGGGGGGAGAAGCGGTGCGCGGACCTGCGAGCCACGAGGGCGGCCAGCGAGACGCACAGCGACAGGAGCGCGGGGACCACCACGGCCGCCGCCACAGGCACAGCGACGCGTGCGCCCGCGCCCGTGGCGACCGCGCACGGGGCCGCCAGGGCCGCGGACGTGGCGCAGAGGGCGCAGGCGACGGCGGGCGTGCGGGTGCTGCCGCGGTACTGCGAGTACGCCGTCTCGACGGGCGCGGAGACGAACCGCTGCGTGACGGTGTTCTGGCGCAGCTCGCCGGCGCCGGTGTGGCAGTGGCGCAGCAGCAGGCGCAGGAGGCCAGGCGCGCACGCCTGCATGGCCTCAGCTCAGGCGGGGGTTATTATTAGATTCCGCAGATTTCCTCGGGAAAATCCAGCCGAGATCTCCATTTTCAGATGCCGCGGGCTCCGTCCAACAGCTCTCTGAATAGTCGAATTCGGCAGGGTGTTCTACCTGAGGAGTCCCTTTCCCTCTGTGGCACACCGGTGGCCACACGTGGGTGGTGAAGATATTGAGACTGATATTTTCCTCCTGAAATATCTCGACAGAGCGACCGCCGGGGATGTCGGAAGAGCTGAGGGTCGTCGAGGCCGAGAACGCGGCGGTCTGGGGAGTGGCACTCAGCCCCGACAGCTCCGCCCTCTTCTGCGCGGGGTCCTTCGGCTCCGCCGCTCTCTGGTCCTTCCCTGTGCGCCCCCGCCCCCGTCGCCCTCGCGCAACAGTTGGCGGGCCTCTGCTGCCCCGCCCCCACTGCCCCGACGCGCAGCCAGGGCTCACGAGCCGGCGCAAGCGCCCGAGAACTGCTCGTCCGGCCCGTTAACCGACGCCAAACGCGCAGCCGAAGCGGGCGAGGGCCAAGCCGGCGGCCATGTGGAGGGCGCACAGCGGAGGCGGGGGCAGCGGGGCCGTGTGGGCCGTGTCAAGCTGCCCAGAGGCGGGGCTGGTGGCCACGGGGGCCGCGGACGGCGTGGCGCTGTGGAGGTGGCCCGCGGAGCCTGCGCAGCCCCTCGAGGTCGCGCGCCTGTCGCACAGGCCCTCGGCCACCGCGCAGCTGCCCGCCCCCCTGGCGCACCGCGAGACCAACGCCATCGCCTTCTCCGGGGTCTGCTCTGCCTCACGCCCCAACACTCACACTCACTTTAGCACACTGACGCGCTGACGCACTGCCGCACTCTCGCTCTCACTCTACCCCACCCACACACACTCATTCTCACTCTAACTCTCGCTCACACTCACACTCATTCTCGCTCCCCTCCACTAAATTACTGACGCTCATCCTCCACCTGCCATTCTCCTGACGTGCTGACGCGTTTGGATGCTGCGGGGACGGCGTGTCGCAGAGCGCGATGGTCTGCGGCTGCGGTGACGGCGTGGCGTACGTGTACGACGTCGCAGGCGGGTGCGCCGCCGTCGGGGAGCTCGCGGGGCACAAGGGACCCGTCCTGGCGTGCGCTGCCCGCCCGGGCACGCAGCACGAGGTCCTGACGGGCTCCGAGGACGGCTCCGTGCTGCTGTGGGGTCCGTTCCGTGTTCCGGTCCCCTGGGCGGCGGCCTCTCTGGTGCTGACTTTGGTCTCCGCCGCGCTTTCAAGACCTGAGGACGAGGACGTGCGAGGCAACGTTCGCTCCCCCGCGTGCGCGGGGGGCCTCGGGTGCTGGCGGCTGGGTCTCAGCTGTTGCCGTGGACCCCACGGGCGAGTGGCTGGTAAGCGCGCGCTCTGTGCTCTGTCTCTCCGCGCTCTGTGCGCCTTACCGCCCTCTCCACACCCGCAGGCGTGCGCTACCGGCGGGGCGGACGGATGCCTGTCGCTGTGGCACATTCCCTCGAGGCTCAACGTCCTGGTCACGGACAGGCTCGCTGCCCGTGCGCTCGTGTGGTCGCAGGAAAGCCAGGCGAGTGCCTCCAAGTCGAAGTGCTTGCAGCTCTGGCGAGGACTGACAGCCCCTTCCCCGCCCGAACAGGTCGTGTGCGGCCTGGCAGACGGCAGCGTGCAGAGGGTCCGCATGACGGGGTCGCTGGAGGCCAGGGCGAGCACGTGCCTGCCGTGCATACACGCGCTGGCGCTCTGCCCCGACGTTCGCACTTCCGCCGCCGTTTCATTTCTCTCCGACGACGTTTCTCTCTCGCACTCGCTCTCTGATCACTGCGCTCGCGCTTCCGCAGGGCAAGACCGTGATAGCTGCTGGAGCAAGTGCCACTGTCGAGGTCGTTGGCGCCGCAGCCGAAGAAAGCCGAACGCTGTCGTTCACGCACCCGGAAATCGCCGATTGAGACGCTTTTTTCGAGGGACGCATCTGGCATCGCCGCGCTGAGTCACCGGTCACCGCCGCGCATATATGATGCACTCATGAAGTCCGAGAATGGGCACAGGCGGCTCCTTTTCCACGGAAGCGATGCAACAGAAAGTTATTCATTTCTCCGTCTATCGTGCGCTCGGCACGGATTCTGGTAGTGTAGAAACGTCGGTAGGGGGCGGATTTCCGGCACTTATTAGTCTCAGAGCACTGAACACCTGCGCACCGGGGTCATGGCGAGCCACGCACACTCGATGGCGTTGAGGGGCCACTTCTCGCTGGACCCCGAGGACCCGACGTCGTTCGACGAGGAGCCCGCGTCGTTTGTCCCCGATGCCGCAGCGTTCTCGCTCGACCCCCCCGAGGCCGATGCCGAGCTCCCGTCGGTCGTAGCCAGCACCGACAAGGTCTTCCTGGCCGCCCCCTTCATGGCACGCATGCGCACCTCCACCTCCGTCTCCGTCGCACACGTCCCGCAGCAGACGAGCTAACGGGGTGGGGGTTTGGCACTTAACAATAAATGAAGGTGACCATCAAGGCGAGCAGGAAGTGGATGCGCCGTAACGGCGTGGCCGAGGACGACGTCTGGTCCTGCGGGCGCCGTGCAAGCATCTTCCTCGAGGGCAGCGAGCCAGGGTCACGTAAGCGCGTGCCCCCAAACGAGCCCCCGATTCTCGACAATGACTCAAGCCACGGTTTTCGCCCCTTTTTACTGTCACTACCCGAAGCGGCCATTGGACCCTGCCAGCGCTGCGGGCGGCTGCGGCCGTCGATCGTGAGCCTGGGCACGCAGGACGGCTCCGTGGCACAGTCCTCTGGCGACGTCGTGGCCTTTGTGTTCGACTACTGTCGGTCGTACGCGGCGCCCCCCCGCCCGCCTCTGTAAAGAACACGGTTCCTTTTTTGTCGGTGTGTCCATTTGCGATAAGCACACGGAATTCCATCGCCTCTGACCGAATGCGTAATCGGCCACGCAAACGCTCGCGCGGACCAGGTACTGCAACTCGTCGAGGCTCCACCTCGGGGGCCGCATCGTGCTGTCGGTGGAGCTGCGTGCCAGCGACGGCAGGCTCGTGTCCACCGTGCGCTCGCAGCCCATGAACCTCTGCTCCAAGCCGCGCGTCAGGGGAGGCAGCGGCGGTGGCAGCAGCAGCAGCAAGTCGCCCACGCGTAGTCACGAGGCCTCGCCGACGCACGGCACGCTCGAGTCGCCGGCCGTGGTGGGCCTGAGCCCGTTCATCACGTCGCCGCTGATGATGAGGGCCATCCCGCCGGCGATGCTGCTCGACAGGGGCGCTGCGGCGGCAGCGGCAGCGGCAGCGGGGGCGTCTGCCTCTGCGGGGCCCAAGACCGAGGCGGAGCAGGCGGAGCTGTCGCAGAGGCTGCAGTTCCTCGAGCAGATCGAGTACGCGCAGTTCCTGCAGATCAGCATGCTGAGGGCCATTTTGATGGTTCCCCACTGAGGCCCCTGAGCTCCGGCAGCACAGCAGACACTTTGCATTACACAGCACAGCACATCCAACACACGCGCCATCCTGTTCATGTTCATCCCGCACGCATTCCTTCCTTTCTTTGGCATTGATTCTGTCTGCTTCTGTTGGTCCTGCGGCCGTTCTCACAGAGGAGGCCACACGTCTGAAGCAATTCTATCAGAAGTCAATGGATGCCCTCGGATACAAAGGACAGCAGAAGGTTCGGCATAACTCATAGTGACTCATGCCATCCATAGGGCGTTCAGATTCCAGTAGAGCACTGGCAGCAGCAGCGGCTCGTAAGAAACCTCCAGTCAGTGATCTGGTGCCCCGAATGGCACTTGGATGCGCACGTCTCGCATACGCCCTTTGCGCTGTCTCTGCATCCGATGCACGTCGTGCAGTGTGCGATCCACTGCGGCACGCTGTTTTCATTACGAGAGCTGTGCATCACCGCGTTACCCAGCATCGCGGTGCACACGCCCCGGCTCTTTGCCTCTGCCGAACTCGAGTGCTCCTTCCTCTCGAAAACAGCAATCATGCCTCTCGCTTCTGCCTGGACCTGGACGTCCGAGCAGGCAGAGGCAACAGCCTGAAGCTTCCCGACCAAGCCCCAATTGCGGACTTGCAGGTACAGCTTCGCAGCATCGGCGTCAGGGATGCCAGGCCCACCGGCCCTGGCAGTTGCGTTGCACAGCACACGGAACCACGCCATCCGGGCGATGTCATCGCTCTCATCGTCAGCACAGATCATCGCCAGCGGCACGCACTGGAGAGGCAACACGCTCCCCGAAGCACTTGCGTGTGACAGCAGGTTTGACAGAAGGAGCCGCAAAGAGACGAACTGGGGCAGGTCTGGAATGCTGCCTTCGCGATTCACGATGAAGTGCGAGAGGGCCGGTATGGCCGAGCTGCTGAGTAGCTGTGGGATCATCTGATGATCGATCTCCGTTACTGCCAGCAACGCCCTGATGACTGTGCGCGCGTCACGATAGAGACAATTTGAGAGAAAGTAACGGGTCATAATGTCCAAGGACCTCTTGTGCGTATCGTGGTCTGCCATCCGGAGTGTATCGCTGTCCACGTCGTAGATGTAAAACAACGACATTTGCAATTCCGACGGTATTTCGAACTCGGAGCAGAGTCACCGTCGCGAGAATGGCCCCAACGGAATCGCACTTCCAGGCCAGGCGACGCATGTGATCCGATATGGATACGACCGCAAGCAGAGCCTGGGACACGTCACAATAAAATTCCTCACTGGCGGGATCCATGCACCGCAGATAGTCAACAATTGTAATGAGAAGGCAATCGGGAACATGCGAGCTGTCCCAATTCTCAGTAACCCAGATGATCTTCACCCCGGAAGACGCATTTCCGTCACTCGCCTTGTTGGTGCTGAGCAGAAAGTGGAGGAAGACAGCGATAGCCGATGCAGCGTTCGACTCCGCGACAGCCTTCTTGGACAACTCATCCGGCTCTAGTTTTTGCAGACAACGGTGTACAGCACTCGACACCATGGTCCACAGATCCATGTCTGCTGCCATCGCCGTCTCGAGATCCCCGAGCTCCTCAACAACCGATTCGGGGTTGTCTGGATTGAACTGCAGGCTGTACGGTGGCTCCGAGAGTGCTCGCACCACCGCCACGCTTCCGCTGAGGCAAGCGCAGAACAGGCACAGCTTTCCGTCCCGCGATGCGTCCGAGTGGTCGAGGCAGAAGGGCTCTCGTGCCAACAACCGAACAATCTCGACACATCCGTGCTCGCACACACGCACCAGAGCACACGCCTCCCGGACCTCGGCCTGCCCAACGCAGTACGGTGGCCTGGCCAACTCTTCCATCACAGTGACGTGACCGTGCTCACAAGCCCTTTTGATCGCATCGTATCCGCCAGCGCGGACGTCGTCGATGCCAAAGCAGAACGGGGGCTGTGCCAACCTCCTGACCACCTCCGAGTGACCCGCGGAACAGGCAGTTGTCAGAGGCTCGATGGGCCTCATCCTACTGTTGCACGAATTCCTCCAGTTTGGTTTGTCGGCGAGGGTGAGCGAGTATGGCGGCTCTGTCAGTGCGCTTATGATCTCCACGCAGCCACTGAAGCACGCGGATAAGACGTCACCTGAGCTAACGGCGTCTGAGTGACCGAGGCTGTAGGGGGGCTGTGCCAGTCTCAGCAGCGGCGCTGCGCTGAGGCCCCTGCAGGCATCCGACAACGCGTGGCAGCTACGGCAATGGTCGCCGTTGAGATTGAAGGGGTCAGAGGCCAGAACATCGAGCACGGCGACACTCTGGCTGCCACATTCCAGTGCTCTGCACTGGACTGCCTCAGACTGCCCCAAACTGAACGGAGGGCGTGTGAGGCGCGCAACGATGTCGGCTCTGCCTGCCCGGCACGCACACTCGAGGGCGGTGTTCCTGTGTTCCTGCAGATCTCGATAGCACACATTGAACGGAGGCCGACCGAGGGCGTCAACCAGTGCGACGTTGGCCGACGAGCACGCGTGGTCAAACGCACTCCGATGCAGATTCTGGTCCATAGGGTCAGGGGCCACTGCGTGCTCGTGGCAGAGGCCGTACGGCGCAGCACCGAGGACACTCACAGCCTCGGCTGACCCGCTGCGGCAGGCCGCCCGCAGGGCAAAGACAAGCTGCTGCTGGGGCCCCTTGTGGGCACAGAATGGCGCACACGCGAGCTCCCGTGCGAAGACAGCAGCCCTTGCACCCCCTGCCGTGCACGCACCCACCAGCGCCCCGGACGATGCTTCCTCGACGATCTCGGCTGGCATCCCGGGGAGGAAGGCGAGAAGACGGAGGTTGACGAACGGGCAGCCAGGGCAGCGAGAGGAGTAGTGGAACGCTCTGCTGAAGAGAGTGCTACCACCATACCGAGGCTTGGCACACAGCGCACGACACAGCCCAGGGCACCACCGAGCGAGCACTTCCAGAGGCCCTGGTGTCTCCTGCTCGGCAAGGGTGAGCACCAGGGTCTCAAACGGCGTGCTCTCGGGAGGCTTGAGGAGAGAAGCGAGACGGAGGAAGCAGGGAGCACAGAGCGCAGCAGCAAACGACACACCGTGAGCGACAGCACGTCCCCTGCGTCCCCCATGTGCTGCACCACGCACTGCCGCAGCACCCACGCTGTCGAGAGGCTGTCGCGTGCTGGACTCGCGCAGTTGTCGAGGGAGGGCATCTGCGTGGGTGGCTCCATCTGGTCTCTGGGCTGGCACTCCAACAAACATCTGAACAGCTTTGGCGGTGTGCAACTAGAAGTTCGTTGGCTCCTGGCATTTCCAGTGGCCACCTGCATTGCCAGATACCATCCATCAACTTCGGAAATTGTTACAGAAGCTAACCTGAATAAATCTGAACCTCGTATAACACAATTGAGAGGGAATATGAGAGAAGATAGCATCTAAGACTGCTTCTTCAAGTGGGAGGCTTGTGATGCCCAGTGATGCGTGGAGTAAGGGCAGGAGGCCCCTATGGGAGTGAAGGAACTCAAGGAGTGATGATGTATTTTGTTGATATCCGTGTGGTGACGAGGGGGTGGGGGAGGATTGGCCAAATACTGTCAGTGTGCTTCTCGAATGCAGCATGCTGGAGGGTAGCGATACGTGCAAACATGTCATTCTGCCATAGCAGAAGTTGATCGTGTAGTAGTAGCTGGGGGTCCATGTCAGGGCTTGCAGCATCGTTGTCCTTGTAAACTGCAAGGTAGAGGGGGGTTCTGCTGGGAAAACTGTGAATGACCTCGAATGTGGCTCTGATGGAGTGCAAGTATCCTTGTCAGATCAATTGTGATGCCCTCTTGTGATTCCAGTCATCCCAGCTATCACAGTACGGTAGGAACTGCGAATTCATGAAGGAACCATTGGGAGGAGCCAGTACCAGCAAACTTGCCATGGCTGCATTAAGGGGAATTTGGTAGTAGGCCCTCTCGAGATCCACAGAAAACAAGTAGTCATAGACCAGTTTGTGCAGTTCGTCATTGATGAGTGCATTAATGTAGAAAACGTCACGTGTGATGCAGTTACTCGCCTTGAGTGTAGCTGTTGTAGATGGACAATTGCTGGAAATGTACCCGTACATGCCACAGTTGTAGCACAAGGGATCCTGCTGACGAGTAGGTTTAGGGTATGTATCATCCTTCGCTAGTCTCTATCGCCAAAGGGCCATAGGAACGATGTTCAGTGCCTTGCCAGCTACTGGGGCTGAAACTGACGGCCTCAGTCCGGGTATGAACTGCCAGGCAGTTGAAGTGTGCAGCAGGTCATCAGGAAGAAACCCCCGCCATGCATTATCCACAATGTGCTGTGCGAACTGGAGTATTTCAATGCACAACTCCTTGAACGTCGAGTTCTCCCACTGCTGGCCATATGACTGATTAACGGTGTATACCCATGTCGCGGTGTACCCATATCCCAGTGTTTCACACAATGCCTTGTGCATACTTCTCGTGTCATCCGTGAGTGTGCCCTTAGTGTAGTCACCCCAGCTCACTTCCATGCTCTGTAATGCGACCTTCTTTATGTGTTTGTGGATGACTGGGACGATGGTCTTGCCATTGACCTTTATAACACCTTTTCTATTACTGGTAATAGATCTGATTGTCAGCAATAGATTTCATACTCATCTCGCTGGGCTGTCTCAGTGTGCATCCCATCCCCATTCTTAATTCAATTCAATTGATTCACCCACATTAGCAAAATCATACCAAACACAATGAAATCACTCTCCCCAGCAACCACCAATGAACACTTCCACTCATGCAGGGCTCATGGCGCGCTTGCAGGTGAGGGTGATGGAGGTCTGGTGGTGGTTCGACATCGTGTACTACGTGCTGCTTAAGATGGGCCCACTCTGCGTGATGCTGGCGCTGATCAGGCAGTGGTGCAGCCTCCGCACAAAGGTCGCCGAGCGCACATCCCTCCATCTGACCCACGCTGTGGTGGCGGCGACCCCGCGCCCCGACTACATCCCGTCCGCACTTCAGGCACCCCTAGCAATTGCCCATTAACGTCGCCATTCGTTTCCCGGCTAAGACACAATTGCGGGCCGAATACCATACTTCACATCTTGTGCCGTTCTTCAGTCACGATCGTCATCAGAGCTCATCGGGTGGAGCTCGTCACAATCCGTTTGCCCGTGACAAAGAGATAGGGCGGCTCTGCCAGCCATTTAGGACGTGCCTGTGCGGTGTGTGGTGGAAGCAGTAGGTGAGGACATCCAGGTCTATCGACCAGAGAGAGGTCCCTCTGCTCGACATGCAGAAGGCGGCCGAGCAAAGTTATTGAGCATGCAGAACTCGCTCAGGCAGCGGAGGGCGTCCTGGTGACCCAGCCGGAAGGGCCAAGAGTCAGCAGGGCGATGACGGTCATCTGGTGGTTCCTGGTGACCGCGCCCTGTAACCTGCAGGTAGTACCGGTGCATCAATGGTCTGCTGGCTCTCGATGGACCTCCGCCGGGAATGGGCCAGTAGGGCAGCTGCACTAGCCTCCGGATGGCTGTGATGGCGTCCATCCCCACTGCCGCCTCGAGAGCGCTCTCGAGGCCGCGACCGCTGTGTTGCCGGGCCATCCATGGGGGCTGTGCGAGGGCGTCGAGGGCGGACACGCTGCCCCACCTGCTGGAGTCCCACAGCATCACGCAGACGAGGCCGGCCTTGTCCGCTGGGCTGAGGGAGAACGGGGGCGGCACGAGGGCGCGCAGAGCACACTGGCCGCCGCACGCGCAGGCCAGCAGGAGCGGGTACATCTCTTTCCCAGGCTCGGCAGTGCTGCAAAACGGAAAAGAAAAGCAATTGATCAACCAGATCTGCTCACGCGGCTCGGTTCACAGCCTCGGATGTGTGCCTTCGCGACTCTCTCTGGCCGAAGCTGCAGGAGCATCGCGGGCTGCAGTGTGTGATCACTCGGAGGTCAGCACCGCAGGTACTCGCTGACGTCACACAGAGAATCTACGGCCTAGAAACTCTTGCGCACTACAGATTCGCCGTACCACCAATGCATCACACACACAAATATTAAACCACGAGTGCGCGCCTAACCGACTCGCGGACATCCTCCTCCAAGCAGGCACCCTCCAGCCTCGCGCGGACGGTCCGGGTGCTCCTGCTACGCGCCCGTAGTCAGGCAGCGAGCCCTGCCGCAAGGCAGCGTAGGCACCCGCCGGACGCCTGCCACTCTGCGGACGAGTCGCAGGGCAGGTGCACGGCGAGCGCCACGTGGAGAGAGACGCGACTCCACCCACGATGTCGGTACACGTTGCCACGCCAGCGGGAGATAGGAAGATCCAGGAATCTGGAGGGAGATTCCAGGGGTGTGGAAGATTCTGTGACATCACGGACGGGGGGCAGAGCCATGAAGGGACACAGCGCCACCACATTCTCAAGCAAACCCCGCAGGAACACACCCCGAGCACAGGGCGGCAGACAAATAGCACCGCCACCGAGGGCGAGGGGCCAGGGGGCGTCTGGCGGAGCTGCAGGGGCGCAGGACGTCGGCGACGCAGAGCGAGCGACGCAGCGCAGCGCAGCGACCACTCCGACTCTGCGAGGCTCACACGGCGACGCTTCGTGGTGCGCTCCCCGTGCACCTGCGAGCCATCGCTGACGCCCCCGGCCTCGTGCTTGCTAAACAAAATAGAGTAGCATTCATGATCGCGCTGGGCAGAACGAGTCGCACGTCGAATCACGCAGACGCGCTGTAGAGGAGAAGAAGAGCCAGCGACGCAGCGACGAAGAGACGCGAGCACACAAACCGGCCGGCGAGCGGCGGCGACAAAGAGCGAGCGAGGGTGCGCAAGCACTGGGTGGGTGGGTGTTGTTGCGTTTGTTTGGTTCTGCTCTCCCTGCTCTCCCACTCTCCCATCGTCGTCGTCGTCGTCCTCTCTCCCATCGTCGTCGTCGTCGTCGTCCTCTCTCCCGAGTTGAAGCCCTCCCTCCCTCCCTCGCCTGCAGAGTCTAGTGCAGCAGAGGCCGTAAGGCGAACGACCCTCATTCCGATGCAGGACGACAATGTTGGACGCTTGTCCTGCCGCTTGAGTTCGTAGTAGACGTGCATCATTTGCTTTTGTTTGAAGCCGTTCAGCTGCTTCTGACTGGCTCTGCTTGTCTTCTCTGAGGTGCGACGTCCACTCACGAAGACATCACTCAGGGCGTCAGAGCCACTACTGCGCCACGCAGTCCTTCTTGGTCATAATCTGCGGCTTCGCGTGAAGGTGACTGCATCTTTCCGCTGGGCCGAGGTAGAACGTGGACAGTGCGAGGGGGCGTGGGACTCACAGTCTTTCGTTGGTGCAGAGCTGCACGAGAGCGTTGGACTTCTACTCCTCCTCCTACAGACCAAGCAACGCATCAGCCCTGCTCAGTGAGAACGGGCACCACCGGCACCGCCAGGGCGCCTGTGCCATCGGTTTGTGAACCACTAGCTCCTTTTTGTCATCGAGCACATGGGTCTGGAGACTCAGTGTTGCAGTTTCTGTATTTCGGCTCAGCCGATTTGCGTCCACCTGGCGTCTGCAGGGCTGCATCGCCCCGGCAGCCCAGATGCAGCGGGGTCTTCAACAGGACTCGCAGCATGCGGGACGAGCAGGCAGCGTAGGTCACGTATCTCCAGCACTGCTGCCAGCATGCACAGCAAATGTATCCCCCAGGCAGCAGGCGAGCTTCAGGCGCTTGGCCCCAAGCGTTCCGTGCCGGTGGCCACCCAGAGTATGATCCCCGAGGAGATCATCGCTTCCGCAGTGCCGCCTTGGCAGCGAGTGTACCCAGCAGAGTGAAACACTTGGCAGCGGTCCGGGGTCCTGGCTCCAGTGGCTCACAACCTTGACAATAGTGAATGCCTGGAGTTACAGAGGGCAGAGCATATGGGGAGTGCGGGCTTCGCATACCATTCTTGTTCTGCCTGAAGTGATGACTGCCACGTTACCACTACATGTAGTAATACTTATTGAGCGAGTGGCAATCCCTTGGACGTTGCCTCAGGCCGCAACATCACAGAGCCACATTTGTATCAACAACACATGGCGGAAGACGTGGAGTTGAGCCCCTCTGTGATGTACTACGGGGCATCCGCGAGGCTGCACCAGAAGACCGTTGCCGGGCCCCTTCAGTCTGGATGTCTCGGGGCAATCCGCCCAGAAGGGCACAGAGTGAGGGGTCTTAGTTGATGCCCAGTGCTTGCAACCCTCTCGCCGTCCTCGATGCTCTCGCATGGCTCCCGTGGTGTGGGCCACGCGGAGGCCACCGCATCGGGGGCTCTCTGCGCTTCTACCAACTCGGATGCCATCGCGGCCATCCGGAGGCTCGTGCAGCTGCTCTACTCGCTCGCGGGCGCTGCTGAAACGACACCCGTGCTACACACTCAGCTCTCGCACTCAGTGGGCAGGCTCTCAGGGTGGCCGACGGCAGTGTCGAGGTTCGTGCCAGTGCACCGCTCCCTCAGTCCATTCCGTGGGGCATTTCAGCAGAAGACTGCAGGTGCACCTAGTGCGGCACATCCCACACCCTTGCAGAGGCCCACCAGCGATGTCGCTCGGGATGCTCTCACCTCTTGTCGACATGGCCACGTGATCCCCTCGCGGCCAGTGCGAGGGCAGGCGCAAGCAGGTACGGGGCCTCTGCCAGTCGCTCAACGACCTATCTGTGAGGTCCTTGTGCACAAAGCAGTACGGGGGCTGCGCAGGGTGGTCGAGCATGCCGGCCCTCCCAGGCAGACCATGCACAGGCAGTGGCAGTAGAGCGCGTCCTGGCGCCCCAGCCAGAATGGCTCCCGGGCCAGCTGGTTGACTGCTGCCACGTGGTGGTCCTTTGCAGACTCCGAGCAGGTGGTACCTGCAGACATCCTTACGGGTGAGGCAGAAGGGCAGGCCAGCCAGCACGGCCAGCACCCACTGGAAGCACCACTCGACAAAGTGGAGCAGATGCTGCCTGCCGTCGCGCAGCAGCAGCTCCTGGCTGAGGCCATAGGATGGCTCACCTCGAGGGGCGAGGGAGGGAGGGAGGGCTTCAACTCGGGAGAGAGGACGACGACGACGACGATGGGAGAGTGGGAGAGCAGGGAGAGCAGAACCAAACAAACGCAACAACACCCACCCACCCAGTGCTTGCGCACCCTCGCCCTACGGGGCCCGCTGCAGCAGCTGCACTCCATGTTGATGGACGCGCTGCGATCGCCACCTCTGCGTCCTTCCTGCCCACGGTATCGCTCCTTGTCGCCGCCGCTCGCATGCCGCTTCGTGTGCCGGCGTCTCTTCGTCGCTGCGCCGCTGCGTCTCTTTCTCTGCGCAGCGCGTCTGGGCGATTCGACGTGCGACTCGTTCTGTAACGCGGTCTTGAGCGCTTCTCCATGTTGTGAAGCGCGGGGCCGTGTGCGTACGAGGGAGCTCGCAGGTCAGGGGCTCGGGGAGCGCACCACGAAGCGTCGCCCTGCGAGCCTCGCCGCAGCGTCGGAGTGGTCGCTGCGCTGCGTCGCTCGCTCTGCGTCGCCGACGTCCTGCGCCCCTGCAGCCACGCCAGACGCCCCCCCTGGCCCCTCGCCCGTGGCACGCGACCTCGGTGGCGGTGCTCTCTGTCGGTCGTCGTGTGCTGGGGTGTCCGCCTGCGGGGTTTTTCTTGAGAATGCGGTGGCGCTGTGTCCCTTCGTGGCTCTGCCCCCTCTACGTCTGTGGCGTCACAGAATCTTCCGTACATAGAATCTACTTCCAGATTCCTGGATTTTCTTATCTCCCCTTACTCTCAATGGGATGCGCACCCGCCGGGCGCCTGAAGGTCGGGGACACGGTGAGCGGCACGTGGAGAGAGAGAGAGAGAGAGAGAACCATGGCGGTACGCGTTGCCGCAATAGGTCTCGGCGGGTGCCTGCGCTGCCTTGCGGCAGGGCTCGCTGCACGGCTACGGGTGTGTAGCAGGAGCACCCGGACCGTGCGCGCGAAGCTGGAGGGTGCCTGCTTGGAGGAGGATGTCCGCGAGTCGGTTAGGCGCGCACTCGTGGTTTTATATTTGTGTGTGATGCGTTGGCGGTACGGCAAATATAGCACGCTACAGATTTGCTGTGTGACGTCAGCGAGTGCGCAGTGCGGGCCTCCTAGCGAGCACACACTGCAGCCCGCAGCGCTTCTGCAGCTTCGGCCAGAGAGAGTGACCCAAAGGCACGCATCTGAGGCATCAAGAGCCGAAGAAGCAGATCTGGTTGATCAATTGTTTTATCGTTTCGCAGCCCCAAAGAACAAGGTTCAGGGCAACCGCAAGGCAGGTCCCACAGATACGTGAGAGTGGCCCGTCAAGACAGAGAGCCAGACTCTCCGAAGAGCCAGATTTTGTCTCTGCCAGAACAGATTACTTATTTTCTTCAATTGCAAGTCATTATAATACTATTGTCTTAGAATACGCAGCAACAAAGAGAAAGTGAAACAGCATAACCTATTCAGACAGTTTACTGCTTAGGTTCAGCAGTATATCAAAATTATATCACTGAAAATGTAAAACCAAAGGATCTGTGATAATGGTTTTGGGAGAGAGGGAATATAAGAAAATGGATTATCAAGGAAGCTGTGTTTAATATGCACCAGCCTTTAGGGGCCAGGAGTACAGAATGAGAAGTGAAAGAAAAGAATAGTTCTGATGGGATGGAAATCTATTTAAGAATTTAATAGTGTATTCGAATGGGAATCTATAGTGAATGGTAATTGGTTTTCTCACTGTTTCACGGCTTTGCCAACACTTGTGAAATGAAAGAGAAGAGGGAGAGATACTTCTTCACTCTGAGAATTATATCAATGCTTTATGGTTGTGATTCCGACTGTAACATCGGAAAGTGAGCAAGAACAGGGTGAGAATTGAAGGTGCACTGCAGTTCAGGAAAATACAAGAGGTTTTTCCCTGACTCATAACTGGAACAGCTCTCTGTCAGGAGAAGGGCGGCTCCTGCTCGCACAAGGGCTTGCAGGCCTCTGAGAGATCTGATTGATATGTGGTCCATCATTACAGACATTACACGAGATCTGATTACATGTGGTCCATCAAAGTCTTTTGTCTCATCAGCGCACATCATGGCCATCGGCAAGCACTCAGGAGGCAGAACATTGCCCGATATGCTGACGTGTGCCAGCATGTTTGACAGAAGGAGCGGAAGAGGTGCGAGCTGGGGCAGGTCTGGACTGTTTCCTTTGCGATTCGCGATGAAGTCTGAGAGGGCCCACATGACTGAATTGCTGAGCAACTGTGGGATCAACAAATGACCTATCTCCGATACTGCCAGCATCACTCTGATGACGATGTGCGCGCCACGATAGAGACACCCGCATGAATTTGTCATGATCTCCACGGCTCTCTTGTGCACGTCGTGATCTGCCAATTGGAGTATGTCAGGATCTACATCGCACAGGTAAAACAACGCCATTGTTGCAGTAAAAAGTTCATGCCGTGGGCATCGAGGCAGTGCGGCGAGTATGGCCCCAACAGCGTCGCATTGCCAGGCCAGGCGACGTTCGCGGTCAGAGGAGGAGGAGACAATCGCAAGCAGAGCCTGAAACGTGTCACGATTGAACTCTCCATTGGAGGAATCCGTGCGCCGCATATAGTTGACAATTGTCATGAGAAGGCACTCGGGAACATGCGGACTTGCCATATGATTGTTGGAGACACAGAGAATCTTCAACGCAGAAGACGCATTGCCGACACCCCCTTGGTTAAGCTGAGCGGAAAGTGTAGGTAGGCAGCGATGGCAGATAAACCCTCAACAAACTCCTCCCTGAACAGCTCATGTGGCCCCAATTTGCGGAGGCAACAGAGCACAGCACTTGACACTGTTGTCCTCAAACCCACGTCACCTTCAATCATTGTCATGAGGTCCCTGAGTTCTGCCTCGATGGAATCTGGATTTTCTGGATCGAACTGCAGGCTGTACGGTGGCTCTTCGAGAGCGCGAACCACCACCTTGTTTCCACAATGCACGAGCAGAAAAGGCACAGCTTTCCGTCCCGCGAGGCATCCGAGTGGTCGAGGCAGAAGGGCTCTCGTGCCAACAAACGAACAATCTCGATACTCCCTTGCTTGCACACCCGCATCGGCACTCACGCCTCCCGGGCCTCAGCCTGCCCAAAGCAGTAAGGTGGCCTGGCAAGCTCTTCCATCACGTTGGCGTAGCCCGGCATGCGCACACGAGTGCCATGAGGTTGCCCCGCACTAAGTCCTTACGACACACGTTGAACAGAGGCCTCCCGAGGGCGTCGACCAGAGCGACGCTGGGCGACGAGAACGCATGGTCAAACGCACTCAGACGCAGATTTTCATACATCGTGTCAGGGGCCACTACGTGCTCGTGGCAGAGACTTTTCCGGCTCAGCACTCAGGACACCCACGGCCTCGGCTGACCTGCTGCGGCAGGCCATCTGCAGGGCACACACAAGCTGCTGCTGGCGCCCCTTGTGGGCACAGAATGGCGCACACGCGAGCTCCCGTGCGAGGACAGCAGCCCTAGCACCCCGAGCCGTGCACGCACCCACCAGCGCCCCCGGGCGATTCCTCTCATCGACGAGTTCGGCTGGCCCTGCTCGGCGAGGGTGAGCACCAGGGTCTCGAACGGCGTGCCACTGAAACCCTCGGGAGGCCTGAGGAGAGGGCGAGACGGAGGAAGCAGGGAGCACAGAGCGCAGCGGAAAACGACACCGTGAGCGACAGCACGTCCCCGGCGTCCCCCATGCGTGGCACCACGCACTGCCACAGCACCCACGCCGTCAAATGGCTGTTCTGCGCAGTGGTCGACAAGTTAGTGGCAAAGGGCAGGGGCTCCATAGCATAAAAGTTCGGATGGCTCTCGAAGAGCTATGTGTGAGCAGCAATAGAGTATGGCATTTCACACTGTTTTTTCATGTCGCTCGTACGATTTCTTCTTGTGTGGACGGCAGGAAAGTAGCCGGCTGAATGACACTCGGGCCTTTTTGCTGAATCACTAATGGCGCACAATTCCCGCGGACACTCCAGTCGTTCCTTCATGACGTTGTTACGTCTCTTGGTTCCAGATATAAAATGTGCCCGAACATCTTCGATAATGATGATTGGAGAGGATGTGAGAGCCGCCTGCCTGCCGACTGCCGGTGTTTACTCTGGCATGCAGAAAGGCCAGATTTATTATTCACGAGACGAAACCCTTTCGAAAGGGGTGCCAGTACTAAGAAAAATTGGCACAGAAAGCAACTGGTTTTTTGCGTGAGCACTTGAGCTACCGTGTGTGTTCTGGATGAGATCACTGGAAGTGGGGGTTTGCCAGAAGGCTGCTGCACTTGGAGACTTTCTGGAATGTAATGCGGTCGTCAGTCATCCATCCACGGGAATTCTGCTCGGCCCTTGTGATGCTGCGAACGTTCTGGAACAGACTCTGGTGCTGCGTGGCTGGGAGCACTGCAACAGTGTTGCCGACACCTGCCGGCCAGATGTCGAACTGCGAGAGCGTGAGGTCGAGGACCACCGCACACCCGTCCCTGTCGTTGAACTCCAGCCACTCGTGGAAGTTCTCCTGGTCTTCTGCAGCGGGAACTCTGACCACCACATGATTCTCCAATCCGGAGATGACAATCTTCCCGGTGCCCTTGAGAGTCACCGCCCTCGACACGTGCCTGAAATCAGCGGCCCTGAGTGTCTGGCTGCCGTAAAGGACCTTCCCAGCCATCCTCAGTGCGTCCAGCAGCACCAGGCACAGCGTGCGGCAGTTCTGGTTCATGCGGAAGCACCAGTAGGCCCTCAGCGAGTCCTCCGATGTTGGCTTACCGTGCAGCCACTGGGCGTAGGAGCTGACCAGGTCGCCGGAATAGTAGGCCTCTGTGCAGCTTTGGCGCTCGTACACGTATACGGCCCACGGCTGCTCCGAGAACGAGGCTGAGCTGAACTCAGTGCCGTGGAGGCCTGTGTGGACCTCCTCGAACGCACGGAGCACTCGGTGGCAGAGGACCTCCAGGGTCTGGGCGGCTGGGGCTGGCGTGGCCTTGGGGGCTGGCAGGGCGGTGCAGGAGAGCTTGTGCTTCCCCTGCTGCCAGTGCTGCTTCTGATGGTCGGCACAGCAGTACCACACTGCGTGGCAGCGGGAGCAACGAAGAGAGGCTTTGCTCTGGCACACGGCACAAACGCCAGTCATTCTCTTGGTGTACCCGACACAGAATTTCTTCTGAACTGGAAGATTTGTTGGTTTCAAACGCTGTCAAACCCGTTGGGTCGCCAGAGGCCCCGACGCAGACCGAATCCTATGCTTCATCCTAGATATCACTTGTCAAACACCGGTGGCTGCCCCAGAGGTTCTCCTTGCCGAGGAAGAATGCACACTGCAATATAATGGTGGACTCAGCGGTCTAACGGACGGTCTGGTCTAGTTGTCAATTGTGATTTGGATTCGCTGGGTGTTCTACAACAGAAGGCATACGGCTGCATCCTAGCAGATCTTGCTTGCACTGCACGTTTAAAGCTGCCCAGGCTATTGAATCTGTGGAAGCCCTTCAATCCCGCGCCTAAACGCATCCCTCAAGTGAAGACTAAGCAAAGACTACTGTAGATTGTGCTCTGTGCTCTGTGCCCGTGTTGGTGCGCTCAGTTGCCCCACGAGGTTTCCGCATGTCCGCGCATCTACCAGTCGTTGATGCAGGGGTCGGTGCACGGCGGGTTGTAGCGCTGCAGGACCTCTGTGGCCTCCTGGAGGTCCTTGCGCACCTTTGTCCGCATGTAGAAGATCGGGCAGTCGCGGCTGCACGTGAGGCCCTGTGAGGACAAGACGGCAAACCCGCAAGATGGCAGCAGATGCGCACTTCTGGCAGATGACGGGCTGGTGCAGGCTCTCCATGCACTGCTGGCACTGCGTCCACACCCTGCAGAACTTCTTCTCCAGCGCAGCGACCTGCAACGTGTTGTACCCCCATGGGCGCACACAGCCGAGGCCAGTGAGTTGTGGCGTTGCTGGGCGCACTTGGCGACTCGCTTAACTGTGCGTGTCTGCTTGAAGAACAGCTCCGCCTCCTTGCCCTGCTTGCGGCAGTACTCGCACAGGATCTGCTCGTTGGGCGGCAGCGGGCCCCTGCACCCGTGGCACCGCAGAGTGCGCTTGGCAAACGCCACGATGCCCCCGACCTCCTGCTTGGGCGTCGCGATCGTAATCGTGCGCGTGTGCTCCCCGGCTGGTGAACAGGCATGCGTGGGTGGCTGTCAGCAGCGTCGGGGCCAAGTGGCCGCAGGCGGGCCCACGTACAGAAGAGCGTGTTGACGTCCTTCATGATGCTCTTGAAGATGCGCGTCACAGGCTTCCTGAGCTGCTGGTCGAGGTAGTACTGGTAGTCTAGCGGCAGGTTGTTCTCCAGGACGTAAAGCGGATCCTCGGCCTTCTCGTACGCCTTGGCCCCCTTGGTCGACGCGATGATCACGTAGGGCACACGGTCCCCGATGCCCGGCGCAGACGCTGGGATGGGAGGAGGTGCGGTGCACAGAGTTAGCATTGCCCTACTCCCCCTCGCGACGGCGCTTAAGGGGACGTGCCAGAGTCACGCTCGTGCATGCGCCTCGCGAGCTCCACGTGGGCCTGCTTGCCCGCGTACTCCTTGCTCTCCTTCGACAGCGCCTTGCTGATGACCACCAGCGACAGGTCCAGCTTGTTCTGCAGCAGGTCGCTGATGACAGACTTGACGAAGCTGAAAGCCGGCGGGCGCGGACGGGTTCGCGGGTTTCAGTTGAATACGGTACTCAGAAAAAAAACTGGCGAGAGGAAGCGAGAGGCGGTGCGCACTTGATGGCTGCGTCGAGGTTGCGCTCGAGGAGGATCTTGTCGAGGCAGGTCGTGATGACGTGCTTGACGAGAGGGCAGTTGTCTCTGCGGACCGTCTCGATGCCCTTGGTGTCGATCTTGGTGGGCTTGGCGGGGTCCGTCCACAGCAGGCCGGCGTAGCGCTTCTTGCTGATGAGCAGGTACGGGTAGTACACCTTCTCGAACTCGAGGCTTACGGGCTTGGGGAACTGTGTCGTGACCATCGCCGCGGCCTCCCTGCCCAGCTGCATCACCTTGGCCATGTCCGTCTCGTGGAAGATGACCATCACCGAGTCGGTGTCTCCGTAGATGACCTTGGAGTCGTGCTCGAACCCCTGCGCCTTGGAGTACTTGGCCTCCACGAGCTGTCGCCGCCGGTATCCCCACCGTTAGCCCCCCTCTGCTGCTGCGCTGGCGTGGGAAGGGGGAGGGTTCACGTGCCTCCTTGGTCCGCTCGATCATGGTGCGGCCGTAGGCCGTGACGCTGGCGGCGAGCTCCTGGCAGGGCAGCTTGCCGTTGGTCGCCCCCGTGAAGCCGTAGACCGAGTTGGCGCTGATCTTCAGGGCCAGCTGGCGCCCGTCGTACACGGCCTTCTTCAGGGGGTCCGTCTCCTTTGCCAGCAGCTGCTTGGCGCGCTTGCGGGCCCCCAGCAGGTCCTGCAGGATCAGCGGCAAGAGGCCCTGCCTGACGCCCGCCTTGACAAACGTGTCTGCAAAAGCAGATGAGTACAAACCGCGCGGGGAGAGCGCACCTCCGTTGGGGGTGACCTCGACGTCCTCGTCCTTGAGGCCCAGCTTGGGGGCGGTGCCGCGCTGGACAAGAGTCGAATAGCAGATGTTGTGCGAGATCATGATCGACGGGTACAGAGACGCAAAGTCCAGCGTCGCCACCGGCAGCTCGTGGAACCCCTTGGTCGGCTCGATGACCACGGCTCCCGTGTACTTGACCGAGTCGTCATCTAGCGTAACGCCCGTCAGTTTTGACCCGAGGGGAGAGAAAGAGATGGGCTCACGGCTCTCGTGCTTGACGTAGGGGACGCGGAGGCGGTGCTCCATGGCCTTGCGGTAGAGCTGCGACTGGACGCGGATCTGCTGGCCGTGCTTGAGGAGGTAGCTGAAGGGGATGCCCGTGACGCGCGACATCTCGGCGTAGTTGATGAAGATCATCAGCTTGTCCATCAGGCGCTGCGGAAGGTACGAGTCCTTGAGGCAGTACACGGCCAGGCGGCGCCTGTCGTCGTCCGAGCCCTCGAACAGCTTCGTGATCTCCGTGTGCACCACCTCCTCCTTCTGCTCGCCCAGGAAGTGCGCCGACACGAAGTTGAGCGAGTACGACCGCAGCTTGTACTCGCGCTGCGCCACCTGCAGTATGTCAAACGGCACGCGCCCGTCGATCACTGCCGTCCGCGCCCCCCAAGCGCGCACACGCGCAGCAGCGGTCAGCGCTCAGCAGCCGGCACGGGAGCGCGGCGGAGCGTGCGGCGCACCGATCTCCTTGCTCTCGCGGGTGCCGTAGGCCTTGGACGAGAACTTGGAGTCCCTCATGTTGACCGCCGAGTTCTGTTGGAGCACAAGGGCCGTTGCTCATCAGAGGGTCGCCCAGCAGAAGAAGAGCAGAGCGCGTACGGTGATGCGGGACATGGAGCTGAAGTCCGTGACCTTGAGGGCCTTGGCCCTGTCCAGCAGGTACGGGAAGTCGAAGTTGACAATGTTGTACCCGATTATCACGTCGGGGTCCACCTGCCCAGCGACCCCAGGGGCCAGCTCAGCAACGCCGACGAGGGCCAGCGAGGAAAGGGCCGGAGGGGGGTGAGCAGGCGCACCGCCACCACAAAGTCCTTCCACTCGCGCAGGAGGTCGCGCTCGTTGTCGAACGTGAGCACGTCCGAGCCCACGATGTTGGAGCATGTCTTGAGCACAAAGACGTTCTTGACCTGCGGCTTGCTCTCGCCCTGCACCGTCACCATGTTGGCTATCATGATCACGGGGTCCTGCTGCGCGTCCGGGAACAGGCCCTTCCTCGCCGCGCACTCAATGTCTGCACAGCGACACGAGTAGAGCAAAAGTGAGCAAAATACGGCATTGCGCGAGAGCTCAGCCCGTGGGCGCCCTCTGTCTCTGGTGGCAGACGGCGGGGGCGTGGAGGCACCGAAGCTCAGGATGCGCGCGGGGCCGATCTTGGACCACTCGCCTTCCACGCCGAGGCTCTCGAGCTTCGAGTAGCTGCACGCGGAGCAGGGCTGAGTCGACCGAGGGTCGCAGCAGACCGGCAGGGGAGGATGCGAGGGCGACAAGACTCACTCGACGTTGAGCTCGATCTGGCACGTGGAGACTTTGTTGCGGGCGATCTCGTAGCCACCGGCAGCGAGCTTGATCCAGCTGCACCCCACAATGTGCGTGTCGACCATGAAGCGCCTGAGAGCGGGCAGAGTTCAGCGGCAGACCCGAGGCAGCGGCGGGGACACCGCACAGGACGAAGAGCGTGTCGGCCTCGTAGGTGCGCAGGCAGCGGCCGTCGAGGGCGCCGGCCTCGAGGAGGTCGCGGGCGCAGGGGACCTGCTTGGGCAGAGACATCCAGACTTTGATGAACGGCGAGAGCGTGTCGCCGTGGAAGCCCATCAGCGACTGGGCCATCTCCACCTCTACGCCCAGGACGTAGGGCTTCTGGTTCCTGTGCATGGCCGGGCCCCTGGCCACCTTGGCGACCTCCTCCTGCAATGGCGCGCATCAGGTGAGCACAGGACAAATCAAATGATATTGCTGATTCTGTTTCATGGAAAATCTGGATATTCGCGGGTACGGTGCGAATCAATTGAAAAAGGATGTCGGGCAACGGACGTTGAGGCGGTCACGGAAGCGCTTGCAGTGGTCGACGGTGAAGCCCGGGGGTGCCTCGACGTAGAAGTAAGGCGTGAAGCCGAGGACGTTGACCAGCACGCTGTTCCCCGTCGGCGTGACGCCTGCTCAGGCCGCGTAGATACGGCCCCCCGGTGAATCTGTTGAATCTGGGCTGGCCAAGAATCCGTGCATTCCCGCACCATACATGCGGATGACGGGCGCCGGGGCGTTCGGGACGCCGTCGCTGAGAACTGTGTAGTCGATCTCGAACTGCTGCATCACTGGGAGGCCCGGCAGCATCGCGTTCGTGAGCGCAGGCAGCCCGCGAAAAGGGCGGGAGATTTGCTGGAATCGATGGGGAGAGCGCGGAACCGAAGGGGTCGGTGGCGGGGTCGAGGGCGGGCGGGGCGGGCCGCAGCCAAGAGGGGTCGCAGGCCTTCTGGCGCTGCCTCGGCCGCGGCGGCTCAGCGGACGGCGCGGAACGCTTCATCGACATTTCTCGTGATTCGCGCGCAAAAAAGATATACTGCAAAAATCTCAGATATCGAGATTGCACGTGATTGAATGGCGTGGCGACTACGTGTTTCCCGCGTTTGGTGGCTTCCTTGACCATGACCTTCGGCAGTATCGTGGCAAGCCCCTGTGGTGTTGATCACTGGCCGCGATGCGATCCTACCCCCATTCACTGAACGCGCAAAAATAGAAACGGGGGTGGAAACTTCGCCGTGTATCACGATGGTCTTGCTGTATCCGGAAAAGAAAAGCATATCATAGCTCCACCCCGCACCCGCCCGCCAAGGGGTGTGGTGCGCTTATAAGGGGGGGGGAATCCTACCTCATTTCTTATCATCCTCCATCTTCAAACACTTCACCCACTCCGGAACGCGAGCTACGCACTAAAGCAAAGACATCGAGCGGCGTCAACCATGTACACGCACAGCGCAGTCATTCTTCTGGCCTTGATCGCCCTATCCGCTGGTTCGCCAAGCGGTCGTCTGCGATCTGCGGGAAGCACTCACGGACTCGCGATCCCTCCAGTGGCCGACAAGCCAGACGGCAGGGGCAGGGGCTCCTCGAGCGAGCCGGGGGAGGACGGTAGGAAGGGATCGGAGGGCGACGCAGGCCGGCACCCGGAGGGCGACCGCTGGCACCGGGAGAGGAAGAGCGTGCTCAGGTGGGACGCCGAGTCGGTGACGTTCAGGTCGAGCGACCCCACGTCCGGCGATCGGGTGGACCTCGACCTGCGGTCCGAGGGGAACAGCCCCATGAGGTTCCGCCTGAGGTACTACCCCACCGACAAGTCCGCCGTGGCCCTCGACTCGCGTGTAGTCTTCAAGTCCATCGTCGAGTTCGAGGAGAGCTCGTCGACCGTACGCTCGCGCCCTCCCGCTCGTCCTCGGCGTGCGAGGCTGACCCGCGGGTGTCGCTGTCCTCTGCGTAGTTCGACGGGTGGGACGCCAACGACGTGGAGCTGCGCCGCGTGAGCATCGGGAGGACCGGGTGGGCCCCCATCACCGCGCCTACCGTCCAGGCCATCGGCGGGGTCAACGTGACCATGTTCACGATCACCTACAATGGCGTGGGGGCGGTGATGGTGCTGCGCCTGATGCTGGCCGACAGCCCCTACAGCGCCGGGGGCTCGTCGTACTCGCCCTCGCAGGCAAAGATCGACGTGGAGCTGCGCAACTGGACGTACAGCGGCAACAGCAGCTACCTCGCGCTGGCCTGCGCCGTGCAGAGCCCAGAGGCCTTCGTCCACGAGACCACGAGCAACTCGGAGGACCCAGAGCACGTGCGCATCTTCGACAACGACGTGTCGATGGCTTTCGGGTGGAACCGCACCGTCGAGGCCGATGGCAAGGCAGCATATGTGGTCGCGAGCAGGTTCGAGGCCACGACCCCTGACTCGGAGTCGGACGACGCCGAGGAATCGACGGGGAAAGGCGGCGCGAGGGAGCACGTGCAGTACGCCAAGATGACGCACTTCGCCTTCAACGCGGTGCAGCCCAAGGTGATCGTGTGGGACCCGTACCTGGGCGTCCAGAACCAGGCAGCTGCGCACAGCCTCAGTGCTCTGATGGCTGCAGCCGCCCTGCTGGCCTCGCTGTTCTAGCTCGCAAGATAACTCCACAACTCGAGCGCCAGTCTCACGCGAGCTCTGTGGATTCAACAAACTGTAAAAATTGATCCTATGTCCATGTGTCCATCCCTGTTATCACAAGCGACCTCCTTTCGAGGGCACTGCAGCAACACAAGAACCGAGAGCAAGGCCTTGTTTTATTCTCAATTGCTCTGGGGACAGCAGACAGCACGGGCCGACACTGTGCGCAAGCCTATTGGCGCTTGGCGGGCAGGTACTTCTCTCGATGATCTCGCGCTGCGTACAGCAACGTTAGCATTGGCGCGAGTGCCGAGGGGGCTCACCTGCATCCACCAGGTGTCGCCGTTGGCGATGCCGCCGAGGCGCTTGGCCTTCTCGAGGTTGTTGAGGGCCTCCTGGAGCTTGGCCTCCGCCTCAGCCACGGCGGCCTCCACGGCCTGGCCGCCCTCTCAGCCTTGCGGGCGGCCTCCTCCGATGCCTTGGCTGCCTGTGCCTCGGCTGCGTTCTGCTCAATTCACGCTGTCAATCCGGTGCGACAGCAACGAGCCTTCTAGGCACTGTGTGGAAAAGCAAGCTAAGCAGATGAGGAGAGTGGTGAGTGGAGACCTACCCCGTAGTTATACCCAAACTCGTGCGACTGTACTCGTTTCTCTGGTCACGTGGACTGTCTTCTTTATTTGAATAAACGTGGCGCATACGTGTCAGGCAAAAATAGAAAAGGTGGAAGCTTCGCCCGGTTTCTGGATCAGGAGAAGAAAAGCGTGTCACAGCTCCACCCCGCACTCGACCGCGGGCGCATGGCCCGCTGATTTAAGGAGAATCCGACCTCACTTCTTATCATCACAGCATTCGGAAACTTGCCACCCACTCCCGAACGCGACATCCACACTCAAAGTGCGATCACCGAGCGTCATCATCATGAACAAGCGCAGCGCCATTTTTCTGCTGGCCCTGGTCGTCCTCTCTGCCGGTTCGAAGGGCGGTCGTCAGCGCTCTGTAGTTGGCACTGACCGGCTTGCGATCCGCTCTCTTTGCAGTGGCCGGCAAGCCAGACGAGAAGGGCAGGGGCTCCTCGAGCGAGCCGAATGAGTCGGGCGACGCAGGCAGGCAGCCGCCTCACCCTGGCGACCGCTGGTACCGACAGAGGAAGAGCGTGCTCAAATGGGACGCCGAGTCGGTGACGTTCAAGTCGAGCGACCCCACGTCCGGCGATCGGGTGGACCTCGACCTGCGGTCCGAGGGGAACAGCCCCATGAGGTTCCGCCTGAGGTACTACCCCACCGACAATTCCGCCGTCGCCCTCGACTATCGCGTGGTCTTTAAGTCCATCGTCGAGTTCGAGGAGAGCTCGTCGACCGTACGCCCGTGCCCCCTCGTTCATCGTTGCCCTGCGTGACTGACAGTGAAGGTCGTGGTCTTCTGTGCAGTTTAACGGGTGGGACGCCAACGACGTGGAGCTGCGCCGCGTGAGCATCGGGAGGACCGGGTGGGCCCCCATCACCGCGCCTACCGTCCAGGCCACCGGAGGGGTGAATGTTACCACCTTCACGATCGCCTATAACGGAGCGGGTGCGATGCTGGTGCTGCGCCTGATGCTGGCCGACAGCCCCTACAGCGCCGGGGGCTCGTCGTACTCGCCCTCGCAGGCAAAGATCGACGTGGAGCTGCGCAACTGGACGTACAGCGGCAACAGCAGCTACCTCGCGCTGGCCTGCGCCGTGCAGAGCCCAGAGGCCCTCTTTGTCCACGAGACCCCTAGCAACTCGGAGGACCCCGAGCACGTGCGCATTTTGGACAGCGACGTGTCGATGGCTTTCGGGTGGAACCGCACCGTCGAGGCCGACGGCCAGGCAGCGTCTGTAGTCTCGAGCAGGTTCGAGTTCACGACGCCCGACTCGGAGTCAGACGACGCTGAGTCAACGGTAAACGGCGGCGAGGGTGTAAGGGAGCGGGTGCAGTACGCCAAGATGACGCACTTCGCCTTCAACGCGGTGACCCCCAAGGTGATCGTGTGGGACCCGTACCTGGGCGTAGAGAGCCAAGCAGCAGCATGCGGTCTCGGCGCGCTGGTGGCTGTGGCCGCCCTGCTGGCCTCGCTGTTCTAGTTCGCGAGGGAACTCAATCCATGAGAGACCAGTCTCACGAGGGGCTCAGTGGGATTGAACAAACTGTGAAATCAAGAGAACGGTCCTGTGCCCGCTGTGTGCCTATTACTGTGTTTTCAGCTGGTAGGGACTCCCGTTCGGGACTAGAGGACCGACCTGATGGCAGTACACCAGCGGGGGTGAACTGCAGCAGAACAAGAAACCGCAGGGAAAGACATAGCAAGGCCACTGTGATCGTTCGCAATTGCTCGGTGGACAGCAGACAGCACGGGCCGACAGGCCTACTGGCGCTTGGCGGGCAGGTACTTCTTCTTCTCGATGATCTCGCGCTGCGCACAGGGGCGAGAGGGAACAGCGTTAGCGTTGGCGCGAGTGCCGAGTGTCGAGTGTCGAGTGGGGCTCACCTGCATCCACCAGATGTCGCCGTTGGCGATGCCGCCGAGGCGCTTGGCCTTCTCGAGATAGTCGAGGGCCTCCTGGAGCTTGGCCTCCGCCTCAGCCACGGCGGCCTCCACGGCCTGGGCCGCCCTCTCTGCATCGCGGGCGGCCTCCTCCGATGCCTCCGCCGCCGCCTGCGCCTCGGCTGCGTTCTGCGCATTCCAGTTGTCAATCCGGTGCAACAACAACTGGCCTTCCAGACACTGTGTGGAGAGTGGAGAGTGGAGAGTGGAGAGTGGAGAGTGGAGAGTGGAGAGTGGAGAGTGGAGAGTGGAGAGTGGAGAGTGGAGAGAGTGAGGACAGCGGGGTAGTTACCCTCTCAGCCAGGGCCTTGGCAGCCTCAGCGGCCTCCCTGGCCTTCTCGCTCTTCTTGACGGCGGCGGCCTGGTTGATCTTGGCCTTGCGCAGGGGCAGGGGGTCCTCGGCGAGCAGCTGGTCGAGCTCGTTGGCCGCCTTGTTGCGCTTGACGACGCCCGCCGTCGAGTCGTTCTTGAGGCGCTCGAGCTCCTCCTTGCGGTCGTTGTACGCCTTCTCCTGCGCGTGCAGCTCGTCCAGCGCCTTCTTCTGCTCCTGCTCCGCGAACCACGCGGCCTCGGCGGCCTTCTTCGACTCGTCCGCCGCGCTCCTGGCCACGGCGGCCTTCTTGTTGGCCTCCACGACGGCCTCCTTGGCCCTCTGGGCCGCAGCCTGTCTCGGTCGCCCAAAACAACGGTTAACAACGCGTATGCGCAGCCGAGGGCGCTCCCGGGGCTTCGGGGGGAGGCGTGTGCGGAGGGCAGCGTGGGCATGGAGGCTGGGGGGAGTGCGACTCACGCGGCTGAGCTCGAGCTTGGCGTTCATGTCCTCGACGGCGCGCTGGGCGGCGTCGACCATCGCCTGGGCCTTGGCGATCTCCTCCTTGTTCTCGCCCTGCGGCGCGTTGATCACGTCGGGCTGCGCAGGCGCACGGGGCGTTCGCGTCAGCACCGATTTCGCAAATTGTGCTGAAATGAAATTGCAATTTGTTGTTGTGGTTTGAGAGCGGGTGGCGCACGATGGCGAACTTGTAGCGGAACATGGTGTACTCGACGAGCGACATGCGCTTGTTGAAGTCGGCGTCTGCGAGTGCGGCACGCGCGTGAGTGGAGTTCGCCGAGATGCGCTTCAGAGCAGAGAGGCGCACCGATGGCCCTGAACCTCTCGCGCATCTCGATGACCGTCATCGTCTCGCCCAGCGACTCGAGGAACTTGTGCGACCAGAACTCTGTAGGGGGAAGGGGCTCAGTGACAGCGTGCGCTGTGCCGGTGGGCGGCACCGTCGAGGTCGCAGCCGGCGGCCCTCTTGCTCTCGTCAAACTTGATGAACGACTGCACCCACCTGCACGGGCCCCCTCAGCAGGCGGCGCAGCGAGGGCGGGGGGAGCGCGTTGCCGCACCCCCAGAGGTTCTCGGCCTCGGGCTCGAGCTTGTCCCAGAAGCCGTTGAGCATCCTGCAGGGGAGCGGAGGGCCCCAGAGCGCCAGAGCGCGTGGGGGGTCAGGAGGAGCAGCAGAGGAGGCGAACGAGAGGAGGGGCCCAAGGGCAGGCGCACCACTTGGCCTGGTCGGCGTAGCTCTTGGTGCAGATGAACTGCCACTTCTCGAGGAGCTCTGCGGGGATGCGCGACATGGTGCGGGTGGGGGGCGCTGGCTCTCTGCCTTGTTCTCTGTTGTGTTGTGAGGAAAAGCGAATGGGACCGTTGGTGACGTTGTGAGAAGATATTTTCCCCCAGATTCCGTCGGGACCGCTGCGACAATATTCCGGTTCCAGTATAGCAAAAGCCGCACGAACATGGCCTTTGTCGCGCAACTGCCCGCTGCAGCCGAGGGATCTTCACCAATTTTTGGACTGAGCGGATTCGGAAGAGCCGGATCCGCAATACAATAGCCGATACAGCCAGTATTCCTCTTTGTCGCCTTCGAAGGGTGTGGGCCCCACACTCAGCCCTCTGCCGCAAGCTCCCAGCCACCTGCTCCCCCTCCCCCCATGTCGTCTCCCGTGCTCGACGTGCGCCTGTCGCGCGCCGACCACGTCTACAGGCCGGGCGAGAGCGTCCGGGGGGCCGTCTGCGTGTGGGTCCGGGCAGCCACGTCGCACAGCGGCCTCGGCCTCTGCTGCGAGGGCGCCGTGGCCTCCCAGAACGTCGTCTTCTCGTTCGGCACCGGCGGCGCCCTGGCCAAGCCCGTCTCGCTCGTCCAACACGCGCTGGCGGTCGCCCCTGCGGGCAAACTGTGCGCTGTTGTGACTGATCTGGGGGACCTCTGCAGTTTATGTGCAGTTTTTCACACGCGGCAAACGCGTTTTGGCCCATGTGCGTCTGTACGCGCGCAGGCACGAGGGGGCAAACGAGCTGCCGTTCGAGTTCAAGCTGGAGCCGCTGCTGGGCCAGCAGCTCCACGAGTCGTACAAGGGGTGCTTCCTCACCGTCTTGTACAGCATCAAGGTCAGCGCCACCCTCCCCCGAGAGCACGAGAGCAGAGACCCAGCGGGGAGGGTCAACTCACTGAGCGACGTCACCACACCACCCCTACGCGCGCAGGCCACGTTGTCCCGCGGGATGCTGTCTCGTGACGTGTCCAAGGCCGTGGATCTGATCGTCGAGGTCCCCGTGCGAACACAAGCAGCAGCACCGACGTGGGGGAGCGGGGCTCACACTTGCGAGGCACAGGGGCAGGGGAGGGACACGGAGACACCGCAGCTGAGCCCCTCGTTCTTCATGAGCTCCGACGGCGACAACTCGGCGCCGCGGTACAGGCTCGAGGTCGCGCTCGACTCGCTGGTCTGCGACCCCGCGAGGCCCTTCACCGGCACGCTGGCCGTCCGCGAGTGCGCTGTGCCCATCGAGTCGATCGACCTGAGGCTCGACCGCGACGAGGTGATCGGCTCCGGCGCCCAGGCGGTCCGCAGAGGTGCGCAGGCAGCCCATCCCAGCGTTGGGCAGAGACAGCGCACGGCTCACCGGCCGGGGCTGGTGGCCCGGAGGGCCCAAGAGTCCGAGGTCGTCCGCATGCAGGTGGCCGACGGGGACGTCGCGCGAGGGACGAAGCTGACGCTGTTCTGCATCTTCCCGAGGCTCCACGTGTGCCCATCGCTCTCCACCAGCATCTTCCGAGTCGAGTGGAAGGTCCGCTGCAGCGGCCGGATTTTTACGGTCTTCTCATCCATCGTTTTTCCATTCCGCAGGCCAGCGTCGTGCTGAAGCTCCAGGGCCGCCAGCCCTTCGTCAGGACGGTGCCCCTTAAGATCGTGAGGCCCGACAACAACAGCAACAACACCAACACCAGTGCATAGAAACAAGGGGCACGGCGTGTATGGAAAACGCTGGGCCACATCTCCTTTCCAAGAGCCGTCTGCCGTCTTTGAGCCGCGATCGACCGGGTCTGTGGATGCATACTGGCATGCTTCTTGATTCGAGGAGCATCGCTTGATTCGTACCAGCATTGCGCGAAGAAAGAAACGTTTGATATTCGGAGAAAGAAGAAAAAGAAGCGGCACGCGGAGACATGCTCGAGAACATCAAGCGCGCTGTGAGGAGGATCAGGGCGTCGGTCTTCGGCGCCGCGCACTCGGTCGCGTCGACCCGCGGGCGCCGCGAGCGCTCGGACGCGGCCCTCGCGGCCGCGTTGCAGCGCCAGGAGATCGCGATGGCCGCGTTCGAGGAGGCCTCGCGGTCCGGAGTCCAGTTCACGGGCGCGGCCCCGGCGTTCGTCTTCGCGGTCCCCAGCGCGCCGCCGGCTGTGCCGCAGCGTCGCGAGCACGGCAGGAGGGCCGCGGAGGACGCCGAGGCGCTGAGCAGGCTGCCGACGCGCGAGTGGAGCCAGAGGGACGCGGAGAGCAAGGGCCGAGGGGACGAGGGCGAGGCGAGCAGGTGCGGCATCTGCCTGAGCGACTACGAGGTCGGCGAGGTCGTCAGGACACTGCCGTGCCTGCACGGCTTCCACGCCGAGTGTGTGGACAGGTGGCTGCTCTCTTCGGACGCTCACTGCCCCGTCTGCCGCTGCGCTGCTCTGCCGTAGGTCGAAAACAATCGATTTCTTGGCGCTAGCAGAAGAAAATTGGGCTCTGCCCGGAATCGAACCGGGGCCACCTGTACCCTAAACAGGTATTTTACCACTAAACTACAGAGCCAATTGACAAAAGAGAAAGTATTTCCGGTAAAACTGTAACAAACCCGAAACAAAACAAATTTGTTCAAGTAGAGTCGATGTGCGAAGGCTGGGAATCCGAACTAGCATGATTGAACACGGTTGGTGCTCTTTGTGAACTTATCCAACGATGGTTTGACATAATCACCAGATTTCTGCCAAATCACACTAAGTTTATTGTATGTTATTATTAGACCAATAACCAATGATGCAGGAGATTGTGACAATACAAAGACTCGATGAAGAGGCATCACTGGCTTCCATTGGAAAGTAGTTAATGTGGTTTGATACCGAACTGTACTCTGAAGAATCCATCGATGAAGCTAGAACGCAATTCGGACCCGGTGGGTCATCAGCTGTGTAGGGCAAGAGGCAGCGGCACTTGTCACAACCTTTACCACCATCACATTGCTCCCAAGGATCCACCCTGGTGTTCCCACATAGCTTCTGGCAACTAAATCTCGATGTGTTTATGCACCTGGATGCTCGTTTCCAGGAATTCTTTTCTGGGTTGCCTGAACAGGTGCTCTGAGAGTATAAAAATGTCGTTGATGTGTTCTCATCACATTCCAGTACCCACATCATGGCGATTGACATATCTGGTCTCTGTTGTTGCATCACCGGAGGCAGAGACTCCACACTGTCGCACCAGCCAGATCGTCTCCAATGGACCTCTGTTATGTTGCCTGTACACGAAGAACCAGAGAATACTGTCTCGAATTCACCATCTGGTAGAAACAGCGGCATTTGGGCCTTAGACCCCACATACATGCTGTAACTCTTGCTGAGCGAGTCACTGGATCGCCTGCACTCCGTATTTACAGCTTCACACAATAAAACAGGACCCAGATGAGCACCAATAAGTGTGTAAGGGTCACATATGGGCGAGTCATAGAATAGAACCAGGGCAGGCGTCGTAGTTAACTCTGTAGGAGAGCAATCCGACTGAGGGACTGCATAGGGAGTTGAGCCACTCCTGCAGTGACAGTTGGTATCACAGCCGATTCCACTATCACACTGCTCTCCAGAGTCAACTGTCCTGTCTCCGCAGGTTCCGCACCCTGCAATAGGTGGAAGGCGTGGCGTGTAGCCAAGGGCGCACGTGCAATTGGCCAGGCAGCCAGTGGTGCTGTCGCACTGCTCTCCCACCTCTGTGATTCCATTGCCGCAGAGGGTCATGTTGCTGATGCTGCATCTGAAAACCATGTTCCCGTTATGCTCCAGAACGCACGTGTTAAGAATGAACCCTATCAGACTCTGCGGTGATTCCCCAAGCTCTGTAATTCCGCCACTGGAGCACTGGCTTTTCGGATACGTCCACTCAATTGCATTTGAGTCCGTGCATGTTATCACTGTGTTGCCACCACATAGGGGTTGCCACATTGTGTAGGCCGGCACATCATTGCACTGGTCCGTCTCATACCGGTACGTGACGAGACCAGCGGGAAGACTCCTCCATGGGGTGGCATGACAATCGGCATATGATGAGCCGCCGAACCTGCTGTTCACGCAGCCGTCCTGGCAGGGAACGCTGCTGTACTCCACCGATTGCTCCATCGAAGTCGGAGCTCCCGCTATGTTGCAGTCACGCTCGGCATAGTGTCGGGTCTGGCGTATCAGCAAAAAGTCTGGTGTGCAGTTGTGCGTGCCGCTGTACCTAAAGCCCCGAGGGCAAGTGCAATAACTGGAGCACATGTAGCCATCGAACTCACACTGTTCACCATAATCGAGCACTCCGTTGCCACATTGAGAGCACTTCTCGCACACAGAGCCCTCCGAGCAGTTGAGCAGCAGACGAGTACTCGTGTTCGAGTGATTGCCTATGCAACTGGGGCTCTCGAAGTGCCACTCGGTAACATGCGTGTCATTGCAGGCGACAATGGATCCGTTGAGGCACACATTCTGCAGGCGGTACGAGACGCGTGTCCTTCCTGGTATGTCGTTGCAGTCACCAGAGCACGTTGCAGTCCACAGTCCCACTTCTGGTGGCACATCAACGAAGTGGTCGCAACTCGTCTGAACCCACAGGGAGCCAGTCGTTCTGGAGCAGCCAGCAGAGCACGAGACCTCTGGGACACTCTTAATCCAGTCGGACGCAATCGCCGTCCCAGCGCAGTGCTCGCTCGTGAAGTACTGAACGAGAACATTTGTTATTGGCTCGCAGCTTGCCTGCGGCTCGTCGAACTGCCTGAACCAGTCCTCGCAGACGCACTGAGCTGTGCAACCCACCCCGCCATCACATTGCTCTTCCAGATCGCAGGCTCCGTCTCCACAGTAGCCACACGAGATCGATCGCTTCCTCTTGGGGGTGTACGCAATGCCCGCACCTTCTGACGTTGAACCCACGCACTTGCAAGCAGAATCGCATCCAAGTCCGCGGTCGCACTCCTCGCCGGGCTCTGTTCGACCGTTTCCGCACAATCCAACACTCGTGTTCGAAAATATGCAGGCCTGGCTGTATGATGACGATACAGTGCGCACACAAACCTCGTTGGAGATGTTGCAGCCCTCGTGCTGAGACCACGAGATGCTATCCACTCCCGCCGAGCAGTTGGTATCTTCTACAGCAAATTGAAGTCGGAGGAGCCCGGCTGAGTAGCGAGAGACCGTATGGCCACAACGAGTGGAGACGGAGTGGTTGCTCGCAGGATCCCAGGCGCAAGTTCCACTGTCCGAGAATGCCATCGAAGCGCATGCCTCGGTGGCCGTCTCACCGAGAACCAGAGAGGACGGCTCTCCGGAGCAGTCACGCGCGGGGAAGGACATCAGCAACACTGGGACGACTGACATTGGTTGGCACCCCGACTGCCTCGGCTGCATTGGTGTCCACAGAGGCAGGCAGCGGCACGACGTCTGGTTGCAACCCGCGCCCCCGTCGCACTCCTCCGCTCCCTCGACAAACGCGTTGCCGCAGCTGGTATGCGGGTTGTAACACATCTCGCTGACCGGGCTGCCCAGAGTCGCATCGGCGTTCAGCAAGCGCCTCCGCGGGCTGCCCACGGGGCTGCAGCCGTCGAGGCGCTGCTCGACGACCTCGTTCTCCCCCAGGCAGGTCACCATCGTGGAGCGCACCAGAGGGCAGAGGCCACTGGCAACCCACGACGCGTACGCGGGGAGGCCCTGGCACCCGTGCGTTCCGTGCCTCGCCCTCCTCTCGAAGTACCCTAGCGGCAGCGAGCCGATGTCGGGGAACACAGCTGCGGGGCCGCAAATCGACGTAACCCATGCCAGATCGGTGCCGTCGTCGGTGGCGTTTGCGCAGGTGATCGTCGTGCCGCTGCAGTGGCTGGCCGCGACGGAGTCGGCTGTCACCGTGCGCAGGCTGCTCGGGGGGCACCCGGGCTCCGAGAAGACCCACGTGACCCGAGGGATCTGCACGTTGCCGCTGGGCTGGCACGACCAGCTGTTGCACTGCGACGGAGCGTAGCCCCTTGCGCACTTGCAGTTGCTCTGGCACATGCCGCCAAATCGGCCATGCAGCCCCCTGACCTCGCAATCTTCGCCCTCGTCGAGCACACTGTATGTTGAAATGCGCCGCAGAGTGAACCGAAAAGGAAAACAAAAACGTTCATGTTGTGAAACATGAAATACAGCAACAGCAGAAGCACCTGTCGCCGCAGACACCGCAGGAGAGGCTCCGCGGGGCCGTGGGGCGGAAACCGAGAGCAGCGTTGCAGAGGCACGTGATGGGGTCGCAGCCAGCGCCCCCGTCGCACTGCTCGCTGCCCTGCAGTCGGCGATCACCGCAGGCACCCGTGGAGCTGCTGGCGTTGCCGCTGCTGGCCTGAGAAGACGCCCGTGTCGATGCCACGAGGACAAGCAGCACGAGAACGGCGAACAGACTTCCGACACGCGCCGAAGGAGAAGGAAGAAGCATCGGGGGGGTCTCCGTCGTCTCGGTGACTTCGCCTGTGACTGTCCGGAAAATATCCAATTTGGGCTGTATCTCATATCTCGTGCGATTGCGTCATCCTCAATTAATCAGTGTCCCTTCAGCGAACCTCAGCGGATATGTTGTCTGCTCGAACCACCCTCGCGTCTGGTTCGCTCTCCAACACTCCGTAAATCTGAGTTGTTATCCCCCACAAACACAGACTGAACACAATCGTTTGCAGTTCCGCGTTCCATCGGATCGAACACTGATTATCAGTTCTCACTTGGTAGAATAGAGACAAACGGAGCCCGAGAGGTGTAAAAGAGCGACGGCGAGGGCCACCACTGGTGCACGTGGGGACAGGCGAGAAGAGACGCTGACCGCGGACATCGCCTTGCTCGGGTGCTGTGCTTCCGAGCTGGCCATGGAGTGCGAGTGGGCGGCCACCGAGGACAGCAGATGGCACCCAACGCCCGGCGGATCGCTGCTAGCATACGGGGCGGCGCAGCGGCACTTGTCGCACCCCAGCCCGCCGTCGCACTGCTCCCACGGGTCCACGCGGCCGTTGCCGCACAGCCTCTGGCATCGCGACGTCGACGACGGCGTCCTGTTGGCTACGCACGAGCCCGTGTTCTCCACAGAGGCGCGAACAGGGGCGCCCGCGCAGGTGCTGTCGGTATAGAACAGCATCGTCGAGGTGTTCTCGTCGCACACCACAGCCCATGCAGCGACACGCGAGCCGTGGCGACCGGGAGCGTGCTCGGCCCCTGTGCACCTGCCAGGCCGCCTCCAGTGGCGCTCCGACGGCTCTCCCGAGCACTGCGTGCCGGCGAACGTCGTCTCGAACAATCCGTCTGGCAGCGTCTGCGGGAACCGGGCACTGTCTCCGACAAGCGAGCTGAACCGCAGCGAGCTCTGCGCGCCGCGAACAGGCCTGCACTCGACATGCGCAGCGTCGCAGAGCGGTACGGGCGCCAGGCGGACTTCCACGAGCGCGGAGGCGTCGCACGACGCCGAGTCGTAGACGAGGACCAGCGCAGGCGCTGTCTCGTTGCTGGTCACGCGGCAGCTTCTCCGCGGGTGCTCGAAGGGCACGGAGCCGCTCCTGCAGCGGCAGTCGGCGCCACAGCCAGTGCCGCTGTCGCACTGCTCTCCGATGTCCACCGTCCCGTCCCCGCACATACCGCATCCGGCTGCCGGTGGACGGCGCTGTGTGAAGCCAGATGCGCACGAGCAGTTGCCCAGGCAGTCTGACGTGCCGTCGCACTGCTCGCCCGGGTCGACGATGCCGTTGCCGCACAGTGTCATTGCGCCGATGCTGCACTGGCACTTGTGGTACTGGAACCTCGTCGAATCTATCGTGCACTCGTGGAGCAGGAACCCCTGCATGCTCGTGATGCCGCCGCCTCCGCACTGCATGCCCGAGTAGGTCCACAGAATAGCGTTGTCCTCAGTGCACGTGACCGACATGCCAGCGCCGCAGAGCGCGTACCATGTGGCACTGGTCGGAACACCATCACACTCCCCGAACGTGTAATCGACGAGGCCTGCTGGGAGCTGAGTCCAGGGCTCGTCGTTGCACGTGACGACCTCGAATCCCTTGCCCGTCACGGCGAGCGAGCAGGGCGCGGGATGCGCCGTGCCACTGAGCTCGGAATATTGCTCTACGAAGTTCGGAGCCCCGCTGCAGTTGGGCGAGGCGTAGTGCAGCTTGTGGCACACAACTGCGACATCGGGCTCGCAGCTGCGCGTGCCGTTGGACCGGTAGCCCGTCTCGCACACGCAGTCCCGGCACTTGCTCCCGCCGATCTCGCACTGCTCACCGGGGTCGAGAACGCCGTTGCCGCACTTGAAGCACTGCTCGTAGGCGGCGCCCTCCGCGCAGCCGAGCAGAAGGCGCACGGTCGCGTTCGAGGGCACTCCGGCGCACTCGGGGCTGCCGTACAGCCGCTCTGTGACGTGCGTCGCATTGCAGGAGACGATGGAGCCGTTGACGCACACGTTCTGCAGGCGGGAGACGTAGCGGATGACTATCCCGTCAGGCCAGTTGTCCCCGCAGCTTCCCGTATACGCCGTCGAGAGAAGTCCGGCCCGGGACACGGCCCAGTCACGCCTATTGCACTGCGTGGACTGCCACAGAGAACCCGCCACTCGCACACAGCCCGATACACAGTCGACTTCTGGCACAGAGTCCGTCCACTGCGAGGCGATGGCGTGGCCTCTGCAGCCACTGGACGCGTGGAGCTCCACGAGCTTGCTCACCGCGGGCTCGCAGACCCCCTGGGAGCCGTCGGACAGCCTGTACCCGTCCTTGCAGACGCACTGGCCAGAGCAGCCCGTGCTGCCATCGCACTCCTCCGTCAGGTCGGTGATGCTGTCCCCACAGAAGCCGCAGGAGGACGATCGGTCGATCTTGGGGGAATAGCCAGCCCCTGAGTCAGAGCCGGCACCCAGGCACTTGCACCCATCGCCGCATCCCTGGCCCCCGTCGCACTCCTCTCCAGGCTCTGGCTTGCCGTTGCCGCACAGCGAGACGCTCGCATTGACGGGAATGCAGAGAGAAGTATGAGCGCAAGCCTCGTCGGAGAGGTCCTGTGGCGGCCAGTGGGCCAGAGCATCGCCACTTAGCGTGTGGCAGTGGCTCTGGCGAGACCACGACACAATCTTCGCCCTCTCTGTGCAGTTGACATCGTCCACATCGTAGTGCAGCTCGAGGAGCCCGCCAGAATAGCTCGGGGCGGCGTGCCCACAGCGCGACGCGAAGGACTGGTTGCGCCTGGCGTTGAAGACGCACCTTCCTCCCGCGTCTCCATAGTCCTCTGGAAGGCACCTGAGGGCGGCAGTCTCCGACAGGAAGACCGTCGACGGCTCTCCGGAGCAGTCGCGGGTGGGGAACGAGAGAAGGAGCTTCGGGACGACAGACATGGGCAGGCAACCGGACTGCCTCGGCTGCCTGGGCCTCCACAGCGGCAGGCAGCGGCACGACGTCTGGTTGCAGCCCGCGCCACCGTCGCACTCCTCCGCTCCCTCGACAAATGCGTTGCCACAGCGCGGGCGCGGGTCGAGGCACCGCACTCGCATCGAGACGCCCAGGACCACGGCGCGGTTCAGCAGGCGCCTGCGCGGGAGGCCCACGGGGCTGCAGCCGTCGAGGTCCTGCTCGACGACCTCGTTCTCCCCCAGGCAGGTCACCATCGTGGAGCGCACCAGGGGGCACAGGCCGCTGGCAACCCACGTCATGTTCGCGGGCACCCAGCGGCACCGCTGCGTGCCGTGGCTCTCCTCGGTGCCGAGGAGCCCTCTGGGCAGCTCGCCGGGCGGCGGTATCGTCGCGTTGGCACCGCATTGCACCGTCTGCCAGCGCGGCACAGCGTCGCCGGCCCCCTGCGTGGCGCGGGCACACTCTGGCTGTGCGCCACGGCACAGGCGTGTAGCGATGGAGCCGGCAACGATGGCCCGCAGGCTGCGGGAGGGGCACCCGGGCTCCGAGTAGACCCACGTGAGCTGGGGGACGAGGACGTCGCCGGCGGGCTGGCACCTCCAGAAGTCGCACGACGGGGCGTAGCCCCTCGCGCACCTGCAGTCGCTCTGGCACATCCCCTCGGCCTTGCTGGCGAAGTGCCAGGACTCGCACTCCTCGCCCTCGTCGAGCGCACTGGGGGCCACGCGCGTGTTGAGCCCAACCGGAAACGGGTCCACCCGGCCACGGTTTACACCCCTCCCACGAGACGGTGGGGCACCTGTCGCCGCAGACGCCGCAGGACAGGCCCCGGGGCACGGTGGGGCGGAAGCCCCGCGCGGCGTTGCAGAGGCACGTGCGGTTGTCGCAGCCAGCGCCCCCGTCGCACTGCTCGCTGCCCTGCAGGCGCCCGTCGCCGCAGGTCCCCGTCGCGTCGCTGCGGCTCTGCTCGGAGGGCGCCTGAGCCGCGACTCCTAGCGCAAGCGCCGCGAGCACGGGGAGCAGGCCCCAGCCAGCAGGTCTGCGCATCGGTCGGTAGGAGAAAAACTGGTCTCTCCTGCGGGCTGGAAAATTGCCTGTGCACCAGTTGCACACAGAGTGAATCTGACCGGTTATCTATCTATCTTGTTATCGCCGCTTTTCGGTTTCCGCATAATCGCGTCCTACAGCAAGGTCACCTTGCAGAACGTCATCGACTAATGGCACGAGAACGGCAATTCTGCACAAGCGGTGACTATTTTACGATTTGGAACAGCGAGCGGGACGAGATGTTCAGCAGCCGGAGCCCGGCCAGGCGGCACGCGTGCGGCCACGCGTCGGTGACCGCGCCCTGCTCGACGTACATGGAGAACGAGCAGAGCCTGGCGGCGACGAACCTCTGGAACTCCTCGCTCTCCATCACGTAGAGCGCCTCGGAGAGCCTCGCGACCTGGCACACCGTCAGGTCCTCGAGCGCCGGCAGGCGGCCCGGGACCAGGCTCAGCACGTTGACGTTGGCCGTGAACAGCACCAGCGACTGCAGCGTGCGGGCGCAGGCGGCGCCCAGGCCCATGACGTCGGCCACGATGAGGTCGACGTTGGTGTCGTCCTCGACGGTGGCCCGGCGGAGCTCGTAGAGCAGCGGGCACGGGGGGAACGCGCACATCTTGGCGACGAGCCCCGACGAGTGCACGTAGAGCGCCTCGAGCCGCGCCTTGGAGTCCTCGAACGCGTTGCGCCAGTTGTCCGTCAGCGGCACGAAGGCCAGCAGCTCGAGCTCGCGGAGCTCCGCGACGCCGCCGATGGCCCGGGCCCTGCTGAACGACAGGCTGCGCGAGCAGTCCTTGAGGCTGCGCGCCCTGCAGACGGCCAGCAGCGCCTCGCAGAGCTCGTCCTCCACGTCGGCCTCGAGCACAATGCTGGGCACGCTGATCGGCGTCCTGCGGGAGCGGGCGATCATCGAGGCCCTGTTGTGGTCGAGCACGAGCTCGGCGCCGCCCAGGTCCACGCCGTCGGCCGTCGAGCAGACCGACAGGAACGGCACGCGCAGGTCGGCAGCGCGCAGCACCCTGAGCTTCGGGCAGAGGTCCCTGAGCGCTGGCCCGAGCGCCTCGAGGTCCCCCGTGACGGCCCCTATGGCGAGCGTGTGCAGCTCCGCCAGGAACGGCCGCGTGCCACCCAGGGCGCCGAGCAGCCGCAGCAGCACGGCCGCCGAGACCTGGGTGCAGCGCAGGACCTCGAGCCTGAGCGGGGCCGACTGCGCCCGGGCGACGTCGATCAGGCCCTCGACGAGCGGGTCGACCTCCCAGCCCGCGAACTCGATCTCCTCCATGAAGGGCCCCCGGGCGGCCCCGAAGTTGCTCAGCTCGCGCTTGAGCTCGGGGCTGTTGCCCCGGCAGCGCACGTACAGCCTGCGGAGCGACGGCAGCGACGAGGCCAGGGCGAGCCCCGCGGCCTCGTCGCACTGTATGCGCAGGGTCTCGACGCCCACGAGCACCTTGGCCAGCGGCTTGAACGCGGCGGGCGAGATCTGCCCGCGGTCGTCGACGAGCGTCAGCACGCGGACGTGGCGCGCCTGCGGGAAGTGGCCGAACGCGAACACGGACCCCGCGTGCAGCTCGACGCTCCTCCAGAGCCGCGGGTCCCGGCACATGAGCCGCCCGGCGCGGCAGGTGGCCGAGAGCCTCGCGACGGCCCGCGCGTCGAGGCAGCCGAGGATGCAGTCGAGGACCATGTCGCGCGGCATGTTGAACAGCGACCAGCTGTCCGTGTAGATGTCGCGGAACATGTCGACGGTGAACGCGTTGCGGAGGGCCTCGCGCTGCTCGAGCGGCATCGGGGGCCGCCCGGGCGCCGCGGCCCTGTCGAACGCGAGCTGCGAGACCCACTCGCGGGCGCCCTCGAAGTCGCCCTGCAGCGAGTAGACCACGCGGACGTTCCACTCGACCCACCACTCGGCCCCGCGCTCCCTGCGCGTGTGCGTGACCTCGACCGCGCGCTCCGTCGTGGCCAGGGCGACGCGCCACGCGTTGGCCCCGCGCCACTCGTCGAGCGCGAACTCGGGGTACGTCAGCACGGGCAGCCGGTACCGCAGGTGCCGCGCGCCCGCGGAGGCCACCGCGGAGCCCACGGCCCTCACGGCGTTCATCGCGGGCCCCAGCAGCCGCAGCACGTCGCGGACGAGCACCGTGGGCGCGCCGTCCTCGGGGGCGTCGTCGATCTCCTTCCGCGCCCTGGCCACCGATTCCGCCGAGACGCGCTCGGGCCCGAGGGCCTCGGCGAGCCCGAGCAGCAGCGAGCGCACGTCCTCGCGGTAGTCCTCCTTCTTGCGCGCGACGGGGGCGGCCCCGTTGACCGCGACGCGCCCGAGGGCCCCGGCGATGTCGCGTGCCGTCTCGACTGCGTTGCGCGCGCACAAAACTCCGCGGACGTCCGCGGACAGCGGCGACTCGTCCGCGACCACCTCGGGCCTCCGCGGCTGCACCGGGCGGCGGGCCTGCGCGTTGGCCTGCCTCTGGGCCGGCGGCAGAAGCAGCGGCGCGCTGCCCGAGCGCTCGAAGACGCTGGGCTCGGGGATGGCTGGGCCGGCGTTGGCTGGGCGGACCCGCGCGGAGGCAGGCAGCGACGCGCCGCCGCCGTGGGGGCGCGCGCGGCCGCGGAAGCCGCCGGCGAAGGACTGCGGGAGGTGGGGGAGGTGCGGGGCGGCGCCCCCGCGGGCGGCCAGCTGCGGGGGCTCGAAGAGGATCTGGCGAGTCTCCAATTCAGTCCGCGGGGTCCAAATCAGAGAAATCAGAGATATTTGTCTGTGTGTCCAGAAATAGCGGGACAAATCAGCACGACGTCACGGGGACCCGAGAGCCAACGGGCCGACCACGTGGTACGAGCGCAATAACTGAGCCGCCCAACTCCCTGAGAAGTGACACGCTCCAGTACATAACTGTCGGACGCGCCACTGCAACTGGGAACTTGCTGCGAGTGCGAGTACTGAAGTGCGATGTTATTAAACGCCGAAGGCACAAGTATACTATTTTATTCTGTGTTTGGAGGTATTAGAAACACTACCTACATAGGCTCGTTCATCGCTTTGTTTGCAAAGGGGAAGATTTCAGGAGTTCGGGGTGAGCCTAGCCCCCGTATCCGCGGGACCAAGACCCGTCTCCAGTCAGTCCGCTGGTCCCAAATCGGCACGGCAATCAGAATCTAGGAGTAGATATATCTGGAAACATCGCTGTTTCTGGACTGGGAGCTTGGAAGGGGGCACCGCAAAACTAAAGCCTCGCAAAGGCGGAACCGGGAGGCCGGCCACCCGTGATCGCGACTTATCCGCCGAGCAGAGCGACTGGCGGAGAGACTGATGAGGATGACGCGAGAGCGATGACGTAAAGATATGCAAAAGAGCTCAGCCCAAAAAGAGATACAGTAGCATAGGGCTTTCTTTCCCACCACAGGCGAAGTCGGCACACCCGCCGGACTCAATAGAACGCCAAATGAGCGGACCACGTGGCTGGGGTCTGCTCGTCGTACTCGCTGCACTGGCACTCGCGTTGGGAGATCCAGTTGGGACGACGTCGGAGCTGAGCAGCAGCAGCAGCAGCGGTTCTTCTCGTGCGTCGTCTACAACCTCTTCGACGGGCGACACGGGGACCTGCGGCGACGGGCTCCTGCAGGGCAGCGAGCAGTGCGACGGGGGCGATGGCTGCGACTCCCTCACGTGCCTCTGCAACGCCACGCTGGGCTTCCGCCCCACCGTGCCCCGGGGCCTGTCCTGCGGCGTCTGCGGAGACAGGTGCCCAATGTGTAACATGAACACTGCCCCTAAATCGACACTTACCTACTTACCTGTTGCGACGCACCGGTTTTTGCACTTAGCGTGCTCGACGAGGGCGAGGAGTGCGAGGTCCCGTACTTCTCTCTCAAATTCGGGGGCATGTGCCAGAGCGACTGCAAGTGCGCCGTCGGCTTCGCCCCGTCTCAGTGCAACGACTACTGGAGGTGCCAGTCCAACGGCGATGTCCTCGTCCCTCAGGTCACGTGGGTCTACGCAGAGCCCGGGTGCCCCAGGAGCAGCCTGCGGGCGGTCTTGGCCTCCTCGGTCCAGACGAGCCTGTGCGACGACCAGCAGCTCACATGCGTCAACACCACGGAAGGCCAGGAGACTCCACGCTGGCAGACGGCGCTGTGCGGTGCCAACGCGACGTTCCCCAGCCTCGACACACTTGAACTCGGTCTTCTCGAGACGCGTTCAGTGCACGGGACGCTCAAGTGCCCTGGCGTGCCCAAGGACATGTCGTGGATTGCCAGCGGCCAGTGCAACCTCGTACAGTCGGTGTCGGTGACCTGCGTCGGGGAGAGCGAGGTCGTCGAGCAAGACATCGATGACTGCAGCCCAGTTGGGAGCCCACGCAGGCGCCTGCTGAACACCGCTGTGGCCCTGGGCAGCCTGGTCAGCGAGAGGTGCTACAACCCGCACCCCAGCTGCGGCAACTCGTTTGTCGAAGGAGCAGAGGAGTGCGACGGGGGCGCGGGCTGCAACCAGACGTCGTGCCGCTGCCTGCCGCTGTGGAGGCCCATGCAGCCACGGCAGTCAGGGTGCCAACCAATGTCGGTTCTCCCAGAGCTCCATCTCTGGTTCCCGACTGGCGACTGCTCCGGAGAGCCGTCTTCTGCTCTTGTCTTCGAGACAACGAGACCTAACTGCAGCCAGATGGCTTTCCCAGACATCGGAATGTGCGTGGCCTCCAGCGCTGGAAGCAACAAATCGGTTTCCATACGCTGCGGTTACTCCCTGTCCAGTTATCCAGCAGGGCTCCTCCTTCTCCAGTACGACGCCGGTGACACCAACCGCACGGGAAGAGTCTCGTCTGTTTCGTGGGTTCGGTGCGACGACCGCAACTGCTCCTCATGTTCGCAGGTGCTAGACAAGGTTGACCTCGGGAACGTGCCCCACGGAGCTCACAGAGATCCGCCCGATCCCGCACAATTCTGCATACCAGAGGGTTCGAGCGTTGCACTGTGTGGAAACGGCCATCCAGACCCTGGAGAGGAATGCGACGGGGGCAGTGGCTGCGACTCGGGATGCAAATGCGCAGTCCCGAGGCCAGGCACCGCCGTCCTTTTCTCTCCGAAGATCCTTCGATCATCCTCCTGTGGTGTGTGCGGAGACGGAGTCCCGGACCTATCAGAGGAATGCGACAGTGGATTGGGGTGCAGTGATCAGTGCCTTTGCCAGGAAGAGTTCAGGCAATACAGCCCCCGGCAGTCAGGATGCCAGAGGATCTCTGACCTGCTCGTGAAGTACTTCTCCAACGAGCAGTGCGACGGGAACGCCATTGCTTCCGAGTGGACCAAAGATTTCCCGGATGCCGACTGCTCTGACGGATGTGCGAGAGTAGGTGAGTCTTTGTGGACGCAGAGGAAGTGCGGCTTCTCCATTCACGAAAGCGTTCCGCAATGGGGGCTCTGGTCGGCCTCCTACGCGACAAGCTGTAATGCCAGCGGGAAGCGGATTCACATTGCCTCGCGGCTTCAGAACATGTGCATCAACGGCACAGTCGTCGCATGCAATTCCACGCATGTCACAGAGCGGCTGTATGGCGGCCCAAATTGCACCGGCGAGCCGCTCAACGTGAGCACCCGCCAGCTTCTGGGCTGTGCGGATGGCGCAGTGTATGAGAGGTGCTGTATGTGCGGCAACGGAGTCGTCGACGACAAGGAGGGCTGTGAGGTGGATGGGTACATGTGCAGCGATAGTTGCACCTGCCTGGAGGGCTATCGACCCAACGGCACGCACAGCTGCGAGCCAGATATCCTTCTCATCCGCACGACACGGTTCTACGACAGCGCCTACTGCAACAGCACGCGAGGCCCGATCAAAATGGAGCAGAATCTGGAGTACAGCACAGTCGAGTGTAAGGACGGCTGTATTACAACTGGCGATGATGGTAGATCGCAGTACAGCACCTGCGACGATACGCCGTGGAAGCGGCTCCCTGCAGGCCTCGTCACGTACTCGTACAGATCGCTCGGGTGCGAAGTGGCGCCACACCAGACAAATTGGGAGGCCCTGTGCAGTCATGGATCATACATCTCGTGCAGCGACACCAACGTGGTTGTGTGGTCGTTCTCGGGCGGCAAGTGCTCCGGAACTCCCAAGAGTATCACGGGGCACATCACCAACGAGTGCACGCACGAGAGAGGTGGTCCCTTTGTGTACAAATGCAGCATCGACGCCGTGATCCTGTGTGGCAACGGCGTCGTCGACGTAGGAGAGCAGTGTGATAGCACCACTGGCTGCCTGGTCAACTGCACGTGCGCCCCAGGCTACACGCCGCGCCTTCCCCCGATTATGGGGTGCGGGTACTGCGGGGACAGGACGGTGGACGTCGGAGAGGAGTGCGACAGCGGCATCGGCTGCGACACCGAGTGCCACTGCAGGAGTGGCTCTGTGCCATATGACGAGCCCCAGCCGGCCTGCATCCCCACAAACTTCACGATGACGCCGGCCCTGATCCTGTTTTACGATTCTCCCTCATGCGACTCGTCAGCGCTGGTCGAGGCCCGCGTGGGCACCGTTCTGATGTGCGAAGCTGCCGATGTTCAGTGCTGGCCAGTTAGAGACCCGCACAGCACCATGCGCTTCAGCTCATTTGTGGGGCCCAGGGCCCGTATGCCGCTCTCGCTGCCCGACGGCATGTTCGAGACGGTGTACAACAGCAGCTCGTGCTCCGGGGAGGTGATCGCGGCCCACTGGGCGCGGTCCGGCTTGTGCAACAGAGTGGAGCCGGCACCGCAGAGCGAAGACGCGGACTACCAGCCGCAGGAAACCCCCAAGGCCGGGTGGATCATGGAGTGCGACGAGAGCACCGTTACCAAGTACTTCTACACCCAGAGCACCTGCGCAGGCGACCCTGTGAGCTCGTCCGTGGAGCACGCAAACGAGTGCCTCAGCGACAACGAAACAGATGACAAAGGAGACGGCGGAGTGTCAGTGGGCGTACGCTGTCAGCGTCTGTGCGGCAATGGCAGAGTGGACCCCTGGGAGCAGTGCGACGGCGGTGTAGGGTGCCAGCGGTGTCGCTGTATGGCCCCGTATGCAGCGATCGCGAATCCCGACGTCAATTGCTTCCTGGCGACCGTGGTGGAGGCGTCCTCGGTGTCGCAGCAACTGGAGGAGAGCTCGGGAGCGCAGCCTCTGAGCAGAGCGCCGTCGGCTGTGAGCGAATGCTCTGGTGTGGCCGTGTGTGCCACTGCTCTCGCGTTCGTTATTGCTGCGGTCCTTACTGATGGAGTTTAGAGTTGCTAGAGACACGGCCGCATCGTGAGCACGCACAGCCGCGCACTATAACATATTAATTCAACCCGGATTTGCCCCAACCAATTGAGAAACCAACCCCGAAGAACGAAATGCGAATTTTGAACGTCAGAGTCCGTTTTGAATTTGAAATACGTGTGCGCCACGTCATCCCGCGCCAAAGAAAACCGCGGGTTTGGCGGGCTGAGCTGGCTTTTTATAACCATTCACACCTCGCAGAGTCTCTCGCCCCCAACACTCAGCCGCCCCCATGTGCCCCCAACCCGTTTTCATCGCCGCCCCCTCGTGCCTGCCCGCCGGCACCAAGCTCCTCGTCCCCACCATTCCGTTCGCCGCCGCCCCGAAGAAGACCAACCGCAAGCCCCTCCTCAGCATCGCCAACCTGCTCGCCGACCTCCGCGCCACGCCCCTCGCGTCCGCCCAGACCGTCTCCCGCGTCTCCGCGACCCAGGGCATCACCCGCGACGCCGTGTCCCCTCGCGCCTCCCCGAAGCTGGCCGTCACCAGCGCCAACTGCTCCGCGATGTCGTCCCTCGTCTCGGAGTTCCGGACCACCAACGCCGCCAACGTCCGCGGCAGCCACCCGCACACCCCCGTCCCCGACATGCACTCCTCGCCATCTCTCGCATCGCCTGCAAAGTCCCCCGCCGACTCCGCCGACCCCGCCAAGCCGTCGCCCAGCGTCCAGGTCACCCAGTACCGCCCAGAGGGCAACGCCGAGGCCACAACGTCGCCCCGCCAGCACCACAAGGCCCTCGACATGATCGCCCAGCTCGAAGCGATGCTCGACGACAAGTGGGCAGCCAGGGATGCTGCCCAAAAAGAGTCCGAGGACCGCATCACGCGCCTCGAGGTGGCCCTGGCCGCCGAGACCCAGAAGCGCAAGAAGGCCGAGGCCGACTCGATCCGCAACAAGCACATCGCCGACCATCTCCGCATCCAGCTCGACGGCGCCAACAGCAGGATAGACGCCCTCACCGAGCTCGTCGCCAACGACAGCCTCAAGATCAGCGAGCTCGACAGCGCCCTCAAGGACGCCGAGGCCCTGGCGTCGTTCAACGCCATGACGCACGCCACGACCGCCGATCTGCTGGACAGGGCCCTGGCCCAGAGGGCCAACGACAAGGCGACCCTCGAGGCCCAGATCAAGGGCCTGGAGACCGAGTTGATCAAGGCCAGCAACGAGGTGGCCACGCTGGCCGACCAGGTGGCCAATGGCGAACTGCAGGTTCACCATCTGACCGACAAGATCTGCGACCTCGAAGACCTGGTGGCGTACCAGAGGACTACCATCCAGGTCGCAGCAGAGATCGCAGACGAGGTTGAGGCCCAGAGGGCCAACGACAAGGAGCTGTACAAGAAGAAGATCAGCTTGCTCGAGCTCGAGTTTGCCGACATCAACCGCCCAACGATCAAGAACGAGAACCGCTCTGAGACGGACCCGGTTATTCAGCTGCTTCAGGCAGACCCTGCCATCATGAGGATTGTGCCTCAGGGCAGGGGCAGCACCACCGAGCAGCAGAAGACGCAGGAGATGGCCCGCCTCCTGCTGTATGACCCCGCCATCATGGCCGTGGGAAACCCATTCAATTCCCCCAGCACCACACCAGTCGCACAACACGCCACACACCATTACACGCGCCACGCCACATGCACACACTTGTAAATAACACCATCACTTTCCTCAACCCATTGTAACTGCCTTAACACCAAAAATACTATTTCCTCACAGAAATACGAGCAGGCATTCGTGAAGGATTAATCTATTGGCGACACCTAAGCGACGTATAGAGGTAGAGGGCCTCGGTGTTGTACACACTGGCCCACTCCCACAGCTTTGCTGCCTCGCGCATGTTCAGCGGAGCCCCGGACCCCACGTCCCCGCTCAGCAGCAGCCCCAGCTCCACCATCGCGTTGGTGTCGCCCTGCGCTGCGCTCTGCCTCAGCAGCCTCTCCGCCTCCCGCTCGTTCCTCGGCAGCCCCAGTGCCCCGTATCTGTGCGGCGCGTCAGCCCGCGATGCCGAGAGTGGGTGCGAAAGAGCCACCGCGTGAGCCCCGTGATGGCGTACCCCGTGAGCAGCGCGAGGTGGGCGAGGGCAGCGCTGTTGCCACTCGCGGCGCTGAGCTGGAGCAGGCGCAGGGCCTCCTCGTTCTCGCCGCCCTGGCCGCGGCCCGCGTCGACCCGCTCCAGCAGGAGGCTGGCGAGGTTGCTCTGCGCGATGGGCAGGCCCTGGTCCGCCGCCAGGCGGTAGAGCGTCTCGGCGCGGTCGGCGTCGATGGGCACGCCTCGTCCGTGCTGGTAGCAGTGCGCCAGGTCGCTCTGCGCCCACGGGCACCCCGCTGCCCTCGTGCCACCGTGCGTGAGCGTCGCGGGTGCGCACAGAGGCAGTGGCGTAGTCGCATTGCAGCACAATCAATTGAGCGCAGAGCCACACGGCATCAATGGCAAAGCAGCGAGCAGCGGCGGTATTTCAGCCAGATGGCTCGGACACGCACAAGCACGGGGCGGGGGCGAGGAGCAGCGAGGGTGGCAGACCTTCGGCAGAGGCCATGTAGAGCTCGACGGCGGCGGCGTAGTCGAGGCCCACGACGTCGAGCCAGTACCCCGCGATGTGCATCAGCGTCGGCGACGGCGCCGCCTCGCCCTCGGCGGCCCCCCTCGGGCTCGCCAGCGCCCGCGCCCTCTCGTGCATCGCCATGCAGAACCTCCGCGCGTGCTCCAGCGATTCCGTCCCCGCCTGAAACCCGGTTCCCCCAAAAAATACGGCACAGAACAAATATTAACGTCAGCGCGGGGAAACCCCTCCAGGCGGACACGTCAGCGGTTCTCCTCATCGGGGAACTGCCTGAACGGGGAGGGGAGGCGACGGGGACGGGCCTTCTGTGCGAGGAGGACGCTCTCGTCGACGCCGGGCGCGTCGAGGTCGCCGAACGCCGAGGGCTTGGCGAAGCGCAGGCAGCGCAGGAAGAGCAGCGCGGGGCCCCAGTCGGGCGCGGCCGCAGACGCGGTGAGAATCGCGACGGCGGCGCGCGAGAACTCGCGCGAGTCGACGAGGCGCGCGGCCTCGGTCGTCAGGCGCGCGGCCTCGTTGAGAGCGGGTTCCTCCAGTCTCTCTGCCCTCGTGGCCCTCGGCTCGCCTGACGTTGCGTTGCGATGGGGATCGGGTTAGATCGTGTGATCGCCAGATACTGATATCTCGAGATATCTCTCCCCGGGGAGATCGCGGAATCCACACGATTCCCGTTCCCCCCGTCTCGATCTCTGAGTCGCTCTGGCGATATCTCTGATTGCCTCAGGCTACCGCCATCACATCAAGTTCCAGATACTGGGGACACCGATGAGAAATAAACAGCATTCCGGAATTCTCCCATTCTGCTCCTCTGAATTAGAAATTCGTACCCGTGGTTGCAACGGCAAATTTCGGTTTCGGATAGACAGACAGTATCAGAAGATTCTGGTATCTCGCGTCGGCCCTTTCGCGGTTTGCCATTCTGACAGTTTCGCACCACGTGCGCGGTGCGTGTGCGGGGGCACCGAAGCTGCGCTGCGCCATGATCGTCGAGGAGTCCGCGAGCTCTGTGCGCTGCCACGGCCGCGTGGTCTACGGGCCCGACAGGCAGCCGTTCTACATGACCAACGCGCTCTTCCTCGTCATCGGCCTCCTCTTCATGGTCCGAGTGTGCGACCCCGCTCGCCCCGCACCCCCACCGGCCCCCGCGCCCACCAGTGACCCGCGCCACGCGCAGACTGCCGTACATTGCCGTACGCGTGTCGATCGTGCTGCCGGCCGTCTTCCTCTTCACGTACCTGTTCGGTATCCCCCCGTCCCATGCCTTTGCGCGGCCACCGCCTTTGCGCTGACGTGGCGCCGCGTTCAGCGTATATTAACCTGCTCAGGTGCGGGCTCAGGGACCCCGGCATCATCCCTCGCAACGCGGACCCGCCGACAGGCCGTGAGCAACGCGTCCTCCCGTTCTCGTTATCGCCGGGTTCTGGTTTCTGACGTCGGCGCCCTGCAGTTGTCGCCAACGGCACGAGGCAAGTGACCATCGGCGACAAGCAGTGCAACCTCAAGTACTGTGGTACGGTCGCCACCTCCACCAACCCGGGCGGACTCCTCCCCCCCTGACGTCTCCGTCAGACACTTGCAAGATCTGGAGGCCACCGCGGTCGTCGCACTGCGGCACTTGCAACAACTGCGTCGAGGAGTTTGACCACCACTGTGAGCCGCCAGCCGCCCCCGCCCGATCCCCCCCAGCGCCGCCCACTGACACACGGGGCGCGCGGGTGTGCAGGCCCGTGGATGGGCAACTGCGTGGCCAAGCGCAACTACAGGGACTTCTTCCTCTTCCTCTTATTCACGTCCTTCGACCTCCTCTGCGTCGTCGCCCTCAGCTGCACAATGGTCCCCTCGCTCCCCACCCCTCCAACGCAGCAGCGGGCCGGTGGCTGACAGCACACGCGCTGGTGGGGTTGGCCCCTCGCAGTTTGCGCTGATGACGGTGCAGCGGAAGAGGGAGGCGAGCGAGGGAGCGGGCATGGCGATGGTCCACGTCGCGGGGCGCATACCCGACGTGGCCGCCATCACGCTGCTGAGCTTCATGCTCGGGTGGTCCGTCGCGGGCCTCGCGTTCTTCCACTGCTCGCTGGCCTGCGCGGGCCAGACGACCAACGAGGACATCAAGCGGACGTTCATCGACTGGGCCGCCAACCCCGCCTACAGGGGCTGGGCCCGCAACTGCCTCAGGGTCTGGTTCCCCCCGGCCTGGCCCTCGCACTACGCCCGCTCCCTCAGGCTCAGGAGGCGCTCGGCCGTCGCCGAGACGGGCACCGTGGTGCGCGTGGCCTCGCTGCCTGATTACCGCACCGAGCCCGGGGCGCTGGAGCCCGTGGACCGCACCGTCTCGGACAAAACACGACTTCTGGCCTGAAATTCCTGGTTTTGCTGGGCGGACCGCTTTCAAGTGAGCTCGGTCGTTTACTCTCCGGTCGTTCGGGGTCTGTCCCTCCCCGCCCCATACTTCCGGCCCGCTTGGGGCGGTGAACCGAGGGTTGGGACGTTTTTTCGGCCGCCAGGGATGTTTCTTGTTTTTTGTACACTCGCTGACGTCACAGAGAGCATAAATATCGGGGCAATAGATCTGCAGCCGGTCATTTTTTGTGCGGTTTATTTTCAGGCGATGTTTCAGGTTTCCGGCAACTCGGACGCTGTGCCCCTCATGGGCACCGCCCCCGTGAGGAGGCCGTTCTGGTCCTATGCCTCGGCCAAGCTCATCGCCCTGCTGGGTCTGACCTTCTCCCCGTCCCCTTTCTGCCTGCCCTGCCGGTTCTCGGCACGAGTCTCACACAGTACTCGTGACGTGGGGGTTTGGTGCAGTGGGCCTGGGGCTGTTCATCGGTGCTGTCGTGGTGGTCATCGCGGTCCTGGTGTTCCGCAGCGATGGCCCCGTGCCCGTGTTCAAGCAGTTCACCGCAGGTGCACCAACACAACAGACCCAGCCACCACAACACAACAAACACTCCCTACAATTTACTGCCGCCCTCGTCCAAATACAACCCCGCGAAGCAATTCCTCCGCCGGTTCTCGAACCGCGTCGCAGCCCCGCTCACCACCTCTCTTCTCTTCTCTCCTCACGCGTGGCGTGCGTTTGCAGACGTGCGGGTGACGCAGGAGGTGCTGGGGACCACCGAGGTGGCGTTCGAGGGCCGCATGGCCCAGTCGATCGGCTCCAGCGGCTCGTTCCTCGCCCAGATCGCCACCGGCGCCGGGGCCCGTCCCGGCACGCGCGCCGTCTACAGCCACCCGCGCGGCCAGTCCCCGCGCGTGGCCCTGCGCACGCCGTTCTTCGAGCGGCACGTCTGCCACGTGCTGCCCCAGAACGAGACGGTCCTCGCCATCGACCCGCGCTCGCACGTGCACGCCTCGGGCTCGCTCGACGGCGCCAAGTACAAGGTCTGGCGCGTCGTGCTCGCCGGCTGGAGCCCCGAGCTGCAGGCCCACGTCACCAAGACCGAGGACTGGACCGTCACCACCGGCAAAAGTGCCCCTTTTTCGCGTTTTCCCCACCGCTTTTTTGTCGTGTTTCTGGTTTTTTCTTTGTGAACTCAAGGAAATCGTGTTCAGATCCGGTCCCGATCCAGTTCCTGACGACGGTGGAGGTCATGTCGGTGCGGATCTACGCGAGGTACGCGTTCAGCAACGCGCAGGCGGAGGTGAACCAGGAGGACTTTGAGATGCCGCAGGGGCAGCAGTGCAGCGACTTCACCGCCGTCGCCGCGGGCAGCAGCGTCCGCAGCTTCGCGGACCAGCTCCTCGCCAAGCTCGCCCAGTCGCGCGCCGCCTCCCCCGCCGCCCGCAGGTCGTCCGCCGACGCCGCAGACCTCGTCAACGGCGAGCAGCGTCTCCGCGACCTCGCCTCGCGCACCAAGACGTGGACCTCGGGCCCCAACACGGTCTTCGACGGCAAGACGCTCAGTGCGCCACTCCCTTGGGAGCCAGCCCTCGCGGGTAGGAGTTGGTCGCTAACAGGGCGGGCACGCGTCACGCGTCACGCGTCTGCAGGCGATGCGGCCAACTGGCTGCGCAGCCCCGTCGTGTGGTCGGCGGAGCAGGGGAGCCACCACGAGGTCTCGTCCGCCAGCGCGCAGAGGACCGCCGAGCTGCTGGCCTCTGGCGCAGACGTCCCCGAGAGCTTCGACAGCCGCACGCAGTGGCCGCTGTGCCCCACCGTCAGGTCTGTGCGCAACCAGGGCAAGTGCGGCTCGTGCTGGGTACGCCCCCGTCCTCCCCGGAGACTCTGGGGGGCTGTGGCCTCACTCTCGCGCCCTCCCTCGCAGGCGCACGGGGCTGCCGAGGCCTTCGGGGACAGGCTGTGCGTGGCGTCGGGGGGCAACTTCACGCGGGCCATGTCGCCGCAGTGGATGGTCAGCTGCTTCAAGGACAACAACGGCTGCAACGGCGGCTTCCCGGACCTCGCGTGGCTGGACCTCGTCAGCAGTGGCGTCGCCACCGACAGGTGCCTGCCCTACACTGCCGAGGACGGCCAGTGCCCCGCCTACTGCCGCGACTACTCGAGCCCCGTCCTCTACAGGACCTCGGATGCCGTTCGATTCCCCCCGCCTCCATCTTTGTTCCCCCTTCGCTCCCAACACGCCGCTGCGCTCTGCAGTACAGCGTGTTCTCCAACGAGAGCTGGGCGACCACCGCGAGGGCGCTCCAGGTGGAGGTGATGACCAGGGGCCCCGTTGAGGTCGCCTACGCGGTGTTTGACGACTTCGTGAACTACAAGTCCGGTGTCTACAGCCTCTCCAAGGGCGCCGCCTTTGCCGGCATGCACGCCGTCAAGCTCATCGGGTGGGGCACCGAGAACGGGACCCCATACTGGTACGCTGACCGTCCCATCCTCTGCTCTGGGGGTTGGGGGCTCACACTCGTCCTCGTAGGCTCGTCGCGAACTCGTGGGGGACGGAATGGGGCATCAGCGGGCTCTTCAAGGTGCGAACGGCATCCTCCCCTTGCCTATCACGCAGTTCTTTACGTCCAGTACGAATGACGTGGTTCGCTTCGCAGATAAGGCGCGGCGTGAACGAGGTCGGCATCGAGGACAGCATTGTTGCTGGCACGCCGATTGTCCCTGCTCGCTTCTGAGTAGCCCCAGTTCGACAGACGCGATCGACTGCCAAAGCAAATAATGCACTTGCGATTGCGCTTGCAACAGTCAGACCGGGTGGTCCGGTCGTGTGTGTGTGTGTGGATGTGCGTGTGTTGTGTGCTCCTGCGAAGTGCTGTACATAAATTGAGGTTTCTGTGCGCGATTCCACCCAGCCCTAGACGCCAGCGCTCAGGTCTATTGCGAACTGGTCTGCGTTATCGCTGCCACGGCGCTGCGCCTCCTCGATCTTGCGGACGAACCTCAGGGCGTGAGCGTCGACGGAGGAGCCGAGGAGGCCTATGTACTCGTCAAGCTTGCACCTGGCGTCCTCGAGGCGCCCGCTGTCGAGGTCAGAGACAGCGTCGTTGAAGAGGGTGGTTCTGCGCATGGCCACGGGGTCGGTCTTCTCAGTGCGGCCGACGAGCTCGTAGATCTCCTGGACCTGGGCAAAGCCCTTGACGCGGACGTGGCCGAGGTGCCGGAGGACCATGCGGTCGCCGACGGCGTCGCGGGTGGTGGAGCAGATGAGCATGCGGGTGCCAAAGTACTTGTTCATGGGCTCGAGCCTGGCGGCGAGGTTGACCGAGTTGCCCAGGACGGTGTAGTGGAAGTGGTTGCTCGACCCGCTGTTCCCCACCAGCAC